>OW121701.1:27638936-28128936 GCA_933228785.1 Lasioglossum pauxillum | reverse complement strand
CCTCGGATGAGTCCCGTATCGTTATTTTTCGTCACTACCTCCCCGTGCCGGGAGTGGGTAATTTGCGCGCCTGTTGCCTTCCTTGGATGTGGTAGCCGTTTCTCAGGCTCCCTCTCCGGAATCGAACCCTGATTCCCCGTTACCCGTTACAACCATGGTAGGCGCAGAATCTACCATCGACAGTTGATAAGGCAGACATTTGAAAGATGCGTCGCCTGTGCTAGAAGACCATGCGATCAGCACAAAGTTATTCAGAGTCACCAAAGCAAACGATGGACGAACGTTACCGCCCGCCACCGATTGGTTTTGATCTAATAAAAGCGTTCCTACCATCTCTGGTCGGAACTCTGTTTTGCATGTATTAGCTCTAGAATTACCACAGTTATCCAAGTAAATGTGGGTACGATCTAAGAAACCATAACTGATTTAATGAGCCATTCGCGGTTTCACCTTAATGCGGCATGTACTGAGACATGCATGGCTTAATCTTTGAGACAAGCATATGACTACTGGCAGGATCAACCAGGGAGCTTCGACAATTTTTGTCGTTCTTTGAATATATAATAATAATAATATGTGTCTTTTCGTCGCCAGCTCTTTCAGAGACAGGTCGACGACACTCTCTTTTTCTTTCTCCTCCTCTCAATTCATTTCTACTCGTTCGAATTCTCAGAGAACCTTTCGAACGATTTTATATCATATTTCCTCCTCTTCCTTCGGGGTTCTTTTTTCTTTCCTTTCCTTCCACCCCTTTTCTCTTTCCATTCCTTTCTCTCACTTTCTTTCATTTCTCAACCTCGAACAAATTCCTTTTGCCAGTTCCCTGCGTTCTCGGTTTATATTTTTATCATATCATCACAAATCATTGAAAAATTCCTTTTTAATATTTCCCTTTTTTGCGTTTCTCTCGAGAACAAATTCCTTTTCAATATATTCCTTTTGCGTTCTTATTCTGAAGAGAACGTTCATATAGGGTTGCGCTAACATCGGAAGACGCGTATAGCTCAGTAGCATGAGTATCCCAGAAAGCACGTAACCACGGGCGCTGGACAATCGACACAAGTGCCGAGGAAGCGCGGACAGGACGCATGCTGGACTTGGGTTTCCCAATGCCCGTCCGCTCGCTCTGGGCTTGACGAAAGCCAGGGCTTGAGAACTGTTGAAAACTGAAGACAACTGAAAACTGAAAACTGAAAACTGAAACTGAAACTGAATCTGAACGGCAGTTTCCCCTTCCCTGACGTATCGTCGTATCCGTGTCGACCGCGCTTGCCCGTGTTGGTGCCTGTTCGATTGCACGCGCGCTACACACACCAGCGTACCTCTACTCTGTCCGTGTAAACTACCTGCTCGCCTGATCGACGCTGAAGCGATCCTTCGGTTTTCACGTTACCGAAGTTTCGAAAGCATGAGGCGGAAAGCCGGAATTTGGAGACGGCGAGCATTTGAATCCTTGCACAGCACGACGCGGCGCACGTTTTTCTATAACTTTTGATCTCAAAGAGATATCGAACAGAAATTTGGACTACATTTTTTTTGACAAAACAGGTTTAATGATGTAAACATAAATATATTTTGTATTTTTTAAATAATGTTTTCGTTGAATCTTAAGGTATAGTCGGATAAGATGGTCAAAAGTGTCCATCCAAATTGATTTTTAGTCACGTCATGTTCAACAGAAAATTATGAAAAAATCCATGAATATTCTACCTAATAGCATATACGACCGAGATTTTTTTTTTTAATTTTTGGGTGCAAAATCGATTTTTAAACAAATCGGAAAACATAAACTTGCCGATTTTATATCAGTCTTCAGTTGACCACATTTATATTATTACGTTAGTTGTCTCTTATCCTGATTATTAATGTGTTTTTTCAGGTTTTTCGATTTATGGAAACATGTTTTAAAAAATTGAAAACCTAACAAACTGAGTTTCAGTATTTACAATTAGATACATCCAGTACTTAGATATTATTGAAGCAATTGTTCTGAATTTTTTTATAATTTTTTAGAGATTGGGTAGTCGTTAACAAAACAACTATACGGCTGGGAATCTTCTGGCCCCGAATCGAATCCCCACCTAATCGTTTCTTTTAGTAAATACTTGTTGCTTCGGGTTTTAATGAACAGTTTAATCAAAAACATTTTTCAATTGTCTACATCTATTTTCAACTTAAAGGACTGATGCGTTCCTAAAGTCACCTGCGTTCCTATATTTGAAGAAGAAACAAACATAATTAAAATCGTAATTCTAATTGCAATATTATAGGACACAATATTAACATTAACGTATACTTATCTTTATTCATCGATGGAATTAGCTATCATTAGAGAATAGTTATACATTTGTGGTTGTTTAACGAAATAGCGTAGCCGACAAAATAAGAAATAAAGACTGAACGACCTACAAGTTCGTAAACGCGTGCAATGTCAATTGTTTGAAATTTTGCGTACGTGACGAACTTGCATACAAATTGCTTGATGTCATTAGAGATAAATGTCTATCGTCGATAGACATGTTGTGATTAGACTAGAATTAGACTAGAATAGGTTGATGCCTATTTTACCACGTTTTTATTAGCTCGCTTTCTTGTTTGTTTGTTTGTTTGTTTGTTCGGCGGCAAATTTTGCAATAGATTTTAAACTAACTTCCTGATGAGCTAGAGACTTGAAATCGGTTACAAGGCTCAGAACTGGATGACAATGCATTATTCAAAAAAAAAAATTAAAAAAGTCTATCCGTATCGGAGATATAACAATAAAATATTTACCTGTTCATCCCCCCGCGAAACCTACGTCATCGCGTTCAACGATCGCCACGCTGTGCGACAGCGCTCCCTACTCCACTACCCGTTCCCTCTCTCACTCATCCCCACTCCACTGACCCGCTTCGCACCGAAGGAGCTCAGTGTGCGTCAGTGTGCGTTTGAGCTCCGTGCGGTGTTTACAAAGTTACTACGCATTATTATACTATAATGTTTGGTTACCAATCGAAGGGACAGTTACACCGAGATTTTCGGTCGACATCTTTGACATTTTACCACGGCGTTTCAATATGATGCGGTCGCAATACCGTCTGAAATTTACTACATGTCTCTGTTATTATCTCATCAAAATGTTCAAAATCGATTGTAAAATTTCACACATGCAAGACTAAAAAGCAGAAAATAATTATTTACATAAAAATAAATTTTTTAAAAATACCACGTTTTTAAAACGGACTAAAAAGTATAAAATAAAATTTTTAAAAACGCCACGTTTAAAAGACCGACTAAAAAGTATAAAATAATTTTTTCAAGCCCCATACAGATTCCTAACCACTGAAAATTTTTGATTGTGAATTTTTAATAGCTAAGAAAATACTTGTAAGATTTAAAACGAAAAACGCGGGGCGCATGCAATAGATAATTGATTCATGAACACTAAATCACTAACAACTTTATTGCACTGCAAATGTTATGAAGTGTTGTACGAGATTTCTCAGCGGCAGCTACTCTCTACACTTCTTACTATGTATTATCTTGCGACCTACGTTTTTCGTTTTAAATCTTACAAGTATTTTCTTAGCTATTAAAAATTCACAATCACAAATTTTCAGGGGTTTGGAATCTGTATGGGTCTAGAAAAAATTATTTTATACTTTTTAATCCGTTTTTTAAACGTGGCCTTTTTAAAAATTTTATTTTATACTTTTTAGTGCGTTTTAAAAACGTGGTATTTTTAAAAAATTTATTTTTATTTATATAATTATTTTCTGCTTTTTAGTCTTGTATGTGTGAAATTTTACAATCGATTTTGAACATTTTGATGAGATTATAACAGAGACATGTAGTAAATTTCAGACGGTATTGCGACGCGTCATATCGAAAACGAACACCGTGGTAAAATTTCAAAGATAAAGGTTCGACGGAGAATTTCGGTGTAACTGTTCTTTCGCTTGGTAAACAAACATTATAGTATACTAATACGTAGTCAATTTGTAAACACCGCACGGAGCTCGAACGCACACTGAGCTCCTTCGGTGCGAAGCAGGTCAGTGGAGTGGGGATGAGTCAGAGTGGGAACCGAGGGGGCACTACCGGTCGTCGAGCGGGGACGTGTAACGGTTAAATTTTTAATAGTTTATATCTCCTAAACGCGTAGGCTGTTGTAAATTAAAAATTTTTTTAAAAATATTGCATTGTCATATAGTACTGAGCTATGTTTAAAATTTCAAGTCTCTAGCTCATCGAGAAGTTAGTTTAAAATCAGTTGTAAAATGTGTACCGAACAGACAAACAGACATACAAGAAAGCGACCTAATAAAAACGTGGTAAAATATTTAATGGCATACCTGGTGATTTTGCGACTTCTCTGTGAAAATCATCATTAACGAACTGCCCCTATTTTGTAGACATTATTTCCAGATTATAACAGAGACATGTAGTAAATTTCAGACGGTATTGCGACCGCATCATATCGAAACGCCGTGGTAAAATGTCAAAGATGTCGACCGAAAATCTCGGTGTAACTGTCCCTTCGATTGGTAACCAAACATTATAGTATAATAATGCGTAGTAACTTTGTAAACACCGCACGGAGCTCAAACGCACACTGACGCACACTGAGCTCCTTCGGTGCGAAGCGGGTCAGTGGAGTGGGGATGAGTGAGAGAGGGAACGGGTAGTGGAGTAGGGAGCGCTGTCGCACAGCGTGGCGATCGTTGAACGCGATGACGTAGGTTTCGCGGGGGGATGAACAGGTAAATATTTTATTGTTATATCTCCGATACGGATAGACTTCTTTAATTTTTTTTTTTTGAATAATGCATTGTCATCCAGTTCTGAGCCATGTAACCGATTTCAAGTCTCTAGCTCATCAGGAAGTTAGTTTAAAATCAATTGCAAAATTTGCCACCGAACAAACAGACAAACAGATACACGAACAAGAAAGCGAGCTAATAAAAACGTGGTAAAATAGGCATCAACCTATTAAATTCTAGTCTAGTCGCACCATATCTATCGATGATAGATATTTATCTCTAATGACATCAAACAATTGTATGCAAGTTCGTCGCGTACGCAAAATTTCAAGCAGTCGACATTGCACGTGTTTACGAACTTGTTGGTCGTTTAGACTTATTTCTTATTTTGGCGGATACGCTATTTCGTTAAACAACCCCAAATGTATAGCTATTCTCTATAACCTTTCTCCATAGCTTTTTTATCGTTTTTTTATATAATATAAGACATTTATTTTGCTCAAGAATTAATCTTATCGATTAATAGAGATAAGTATACGTTAATGGTAATACTGTGTCTTATAATATTGCAATTAGAATTATAATTTTAATTAGGTTTGTTTCTTTTCGAATATGGGAACGCAGGGGATCAGCTGTAGCGGAATTTTCGAGTGCCTTGAAACCATTCTGCACTTCGCAATCATAACTTAAATTGTGTTTCCTTTTTTTAAATTACAGAAAGTCGACAGCGCGAACTGCATCAATCCTTTCAATTGAAAACAAATGTAGACAATTAAAAAATGTGTTTGGTTAAACTTTTCATTAAAACCCGGGGCAATAGTTCGGGATTCGATTCGGGGCCAGAAGATTCTCAACCGAATAGTTGTTTCGTTAACTTCTACGTAATCTCTAAAAAATTATAAAAAAATTAAGAACAGTTGCTTCAATAATATCCAAGTACTGAATTTTTATAGAACTGGAGTCTCTAACACTTCAATACAAAATATGCATTTTCTTCGAATGTTTGTAGGTTTTCAATTTTTTAAAACATGTTTCCATAATCCGAAAAACCTGAAAAAATACACATTAATAATCAGGATTAGACATAACTAACGTAATAAAATAAAATGAATGTGGTCAACTGTATACCGATACAAAATCGGCAGTTTTATGTTTTTCGATTCGTTTAAAAATCGATTTTGCAACCAAAAATTTTGAAAAAATCTCGGTCGTGTATGCTATTAGGTAGAATATTCATAAATTTTTTCATAATTTTCAGTTGAACATGACGTGATCTTAGCCGGCTATACGTTAATATTCAACGAAAACATTATTTAAAAAATACAAAATATATTTCTGTTTACATCATTAAACCCGTTTTTCGAAAAAAATGTAGTCCAAATTTCTCTTCGATATCTCTATGAGATCAAAAGTTATAGCAAAATGTGCGCCGCGCGCTGCGCTGTGCCGGGATTCAAATGCGCGCCGTCTCCAAATTCCGACTTTTCGCCTCATGCTTTCGAGACTTTGGTAACGTGAAAACCAAAGCGCGTTGTCACGTTGTCTTCTACTGTGTACTCTGCACTTAGACCATATATACCTATAGACCCGGCGCAGATAATTTTCCCCTCGGCAAAGATGAAGACGGTGTGACGTCACATTGTCGAAAGATGTATAAGCTATGCTCGTCGACAGTGCCTACGCTTGGCTTATATGGGGAGCGAGGGGGATCAGAACGGGTGCGTCCTGTACATGTACCCAGTACGCGGGAAGACTGGACAGGATAATTTCAAAGAATTTGGCATTGTATCATGAAATTATATATTATAAACTGTATTTGAGATACAGACGTTTATTCTGTATGTTTTATTAAGATATTACAATGAAGTATAATAAAGTAATAATAGTATTATATATTAACTATATTTTAGGAATCGCGCGATATTTGATTCTGAAGATAGTAGGTAATAAAGGGGGGTTCTGGGACACTACCCAAATGAGGTGGTTCTGAGGCACTTCTCATTTCACGGGAGAACATACCTTAGAGCGGTATAGCGTGAGCATATTTTTTGCTGAGTCATCATCCTTATCTTTAAGGGGCGTTTCTAGGTCAAGGGCAGAGCGGTATAGCGTGAGCATATTTTTTTGAAGAGTCATCATCCGTTTCTAGGTCAAGGGCAGAGGGGAATAGCGTGAGCATATTTTTTGCTGAGTCATCATTCTTATCTTTAAGGGGCGTTTCTAGGTCGAGGGCAGCGTGATGAGTCATATCTTTAAGGGGTATTAGAGCTGTATAGCGTGAGCATATTTTGCTGAGTCATCATCCGTTTCTAGGTCAAGGGCAGAGCGGTATAGAGTGAGCATATTTTTTGCGGAGTCATCATCCTTATCGTTAAGGGGCGTTTCTAGGTCAAGGGCAGAGGGGAATAGCGTGATGAGTCATATCTTTAAGGGGTATTATATTTACGTTTCTAGGTCAAGGGCAGCGTGATGAGTCATCACCTCTTATCTTTAAGAGAAAAGAGAGGGGGTATATTCTTACCCCTTATCTTTAAGGGGTATTAGAGCGGTATAGCTTGAGCATGTTTTTTGCTGAGTCATCATCCGCTTCTAGGTCAAGGGCAGAACGGTATAGCGTGATGAGTCATCACCCTTATCTTTAAGGAGTATTATAAAACGGCGAACGCTGCATCGTTGGGATGCAGTGAAACTGAGTCATCATTTTTTTATCTCTGTAAAAAGAAAGGAAGTGGTAGGGAGATTATTGTAGGTCTTTGAAGACTAGTCAGGGGAGGGGATGCTTCCATTTTTTGCTGCTCTGTAAAAAAGAAGTGGTAGGGAGACCAGCGCATCCTATAAAGACATTCGCGCTTCATATTGAGACAATCGCCGTTGAAAAACGCAACAAGCACGATGTATTACAACCGCCATCCGCTCGCTGAATGTAATCGTTCGAACATCGAGGAGTCGCACAAAAAGAAGAGACTAAGTAATATGTAAGTAGAAAGATGAAAAAACTTGTGAAAAAAGAAATTTAAAAAACGACCAATTTTTGACATCTGTTGCAGGGATTTTCCCAACAGCAGTCCTATTTCATCGATGGTACAGCCGAAGAGTTCGCGCAGAATCTTGAGCCGAAGATATTCCATAGCTGGCAATTATTTTAAATATCTTGAAATTGGTGTGCGCGTTGGCGACGATATTCGTGTGGAACTAGCTATAGGAGATAGCCGTGGTAACGAGATCACGTTTTTCCTGGACGCATGGAAGGAGTGTATTTCCGATTTACTTTCATCTTCTATGGGGAAACAGTGTCAAAAAATGAGTGATGATTTAACATTGCAAATAGTTAATCTCGATGGTATGAATCTAGTGAGATTATCGAGTCAGTTCGTAGCTCTGTACATCACGGAAAAAACTATGCGTAACTTGTACAATCTCGAATTCTGTGTGCACAACATGCATTCATGGCTGACCGATAATGTTCCCACGGTTGTCGATACATTTATGAATTTTGTCTTTACGGTAAAGAATGCCAACGCGAAGAATATCGTGAAAGCGATCGTCGAGCATGGATATTTCGACCGAAGTTCGCTGATCGATTGTGAACTGGTGGCTTCGTGCACTGATATCATCGCGGTCGAGGCGCAAAAACTGATAGGTTAAAAAATTAATGTGTGAAAAATTATTCGAGGTCTTTTGTAACGATACATTATTTTTAAAAATAAAAACTATTCAAGAATATCTCTTTGTATTTTATTGCAAAATTATATACAATTCCTATAGAATAAAAATAAAAATAAATTTTTTAAAAATACCACGTTTTTAAAACGGACTAAAAAGTATAAAATAAAATTTTTAAAAACGCCACGTTTAAAAGACCGATTAAACAGTATAAAATAATTTTTTCAAGCCCCATACAGATTCCTAACCCTTGAAAATTTTTGATTGTGAATTTCTAATAGCTAAGAAAATACTTGTAAGATTTAAAACGAAAAACGCGGGGCGCATGCAATAGATAATTGATGCATGAACACTAAATCACTAACAACTTTATTGCACTGCAAATGATATGAAGTGTTGTACGAGATTTCTCAGCGGCAGCTACTCTCTACACTCCTTACTATGTATTATCTTGCGCCCCACGTTTTTCGTTTTAAATCTTACAAGTATTTTCTTAGCTATTAGAAATTCACAATCAAAAATTTTCAAGGGTTAGGAATCTGTATGGGGCTTGAAAAAATTATTTTATACTGTTTAATCGGTCTTTTAAACGTGGCGTTTTTAAAAATTTTATTTTATACTTTTTAGTCCGTTTTAAAAACGTGGTATTTTTAAAAAATTTATTTTTATTTAAATAATTATTTTCTGCTTTTTAGTCTTGTATGTGTGAAATTTTACAATCGATTTAGAACATTTTGATGAGATTATAACAGAGACATGTAGTAAATTTCAGACGGTATTGCGACGCGTCATATCGAAAACGAACACCGTGGTAAAATGTCAAAGATAAAGGTTCGACGGAGAATTTCGGTGTAACTTTTCTTTCGCTTGGTAAACAAACATTATAGTATATTAATACGTAGTAACTTTGTAAACACCGCACGGAGCTCGAACGCACACTGAGCTCCTTCGGTGCGAAACAGGTCAGTGGAGTGGGGATGAGTCAGAGTGGGAACCGAGTGGGCACTACCGGTCGTCGCGCGGGGACGTGTAACGGTTAAATTTTTAATAGTTTATATCTCCTAAACGCGTAGGCTGTTGTAAATTAAAAAAATTTTTTTTAAATATTGCATTGTCATATAGTACTGAGTTATGTTTAAAATTTCAAGTCTCTAGCTCATCGAGAAGTTAGTTTAGAATCAGTTGTAAAATTTGTACCGAACAGACAAACAGACATACAAGAAAGCGACCTAATAAAAACGTGGTAAAATATTTAATGGCATACCTGGTGATTTGGCGACTTCTCTGGGAAAATCATCAGTAACGAATCCTCCTTTTTTGTAGACATTATTTCGAGATTATAACAGAGACATGTAGTAAATTTCAGACGGTATTGAGACCGCATCATATCGAAACGCCGCGGTAAAATGTCAAAGATAAAGGTTCGACCCAAAATCTCGGTGTAACTGTCCCTTCGATTGGTAAACAAACATTATAGTATAATAATATGTAGTGACTTTGTAAACACCGCACGGAGCTCAAACGCACACTGACGCACACTGATGCACACTGAGCTCCTTCGGTGCGAAGCGGGTCAGTGGAGTGGGGATGAGTGAGAGAGGGAACGGGTAGTGGAGTAGGGAGCGCTGTCGCGCGGCGTGGCGATCGTTGAACGCGATGACGTAGGTTTCGCGGGGGGGTGAACAGGTAAATATTTAATTGTTATATCTCCGAAACGGATAGACTTTTTAAAATTTTTTTTTTGGAATAATGCATTGTCATCCAGTTCTGAGCCATGTAACCGATTTCAAGTCTCTAGCTCATCAGGAAGTTAGTTTAAAATCAATTGCAAAATTTGCCACCGAACAGACAAACAAACAAGAAAGCGAGCTAATAAAAACGTGGTAAAATGCAATTCAAGTAGAATTATCGCAACATATACATATAAAGTAAAGTCGTTACATATTACATATTACAAACTATTATTAATAGGTGGCCCCGAAGACCATCATTCTTATCTTTAAGGGGTATTATATTTACGTTTCTATGTCAAGGACATACCTTAGAGCGGAATAGCGTGCTGAGTCATCACCCTTATCTTTTTCAGAGAGCTAGAGAAAAGAGAGGGGGTATATTCTTACCCCTTATCTTTAAGGGGTATTATATTTCGAAACACGTTTCTAGGTCAAGGACATTCCTTAGAGCGTGAGCATATGTTTTTTTAAAAAACATACAGTAATATCATCCCCTCCCCATAGATTTTTTAAATTGGTGGTAGGGGTATTCATCATAAATTGCGCGCCACAGTTGTACGAAGTTATACCATAACAAACGTTGACAATCACGGTCGGAAGTTACATCGCGTGTTTTTATCATCCCCTCCTTTCTTCAACGGTAAATATAATACAAAATTAATAAAAACGATTGAAAAATCTAGTGAAAAAAACTATTTTATTTAGATGGATCATATCACTCACATCATTGACATGGACGGGTTCATTGTAGAAAAAAAATTTATATGCAAAGAATTAGCCATGATCGATGTTTGCCACGACGCACAGTGTGCCGAATGGCCTTTTTAGCTGGACAAAATTAACTTTCAAATAAACAAAAACTAACTGTGCCAATATTATCTAAAATAACCATGTATTAAGACCCTTGAATATTAAAACTTAAAATTCTTTTGTTGTATGTTTACAGAGCGTGTAAACTTCACCTAAAAGGCGGACGCCTAACCTATAAGTGAATGGGCACATTGTCATACGCGCTAGAAATATGTTAAAATGCACGAAGGAGTATTTAAATGTCCTATGTATGATGGATATAGCATCTCAAGACATGTATTTTCACTTTAGTCATTCCATATTATCGATAACATTCCTCTGTTTTTGTAAATTAAGTGTCAAAGACGGTACTTATTTTTCCATAGAAACGCCCATGTTACTCCTCTTCGTCAATGAATTAGTATATGCGCCACGTCGCGCCACGCGATGATTTTTACATCATTATAAAGTAGAGATTCTCTACTTTATTGTAGTACCAAAATAAAATTGCTATACGTTGCTATAGCATACTAATTTTTACAATGAAGTTACGTCGTTTCACGTTCACGCTCGTGACAATCACAGCCCGGGCTGGGCGCGCGTTTAGTCTACTCGTTGAAACCTATGGATTGGTTTCGTTCATTGTATATTTAAGGAATATACAATGACACTATCGTCAGGTTTTCCTCCGAACTTTCTTCCTATGAAAATTCGTTTCTTCAGTCTCAGAGCGATCAGCGTGCAGTCTACATCTCCCTTGCGTTTTTCATGTATATCTTTCAGTTTCGTTATTTTCATTGTTGTTGTTGTTTTTTATTGTTATTGTTATTATTACTGTGTTTGTTGTTATTGTTTTATTTGTTACGTTATCACTATAAAGTGATCACGTATAAACGTGATGACGTTATACCAAAATCTTCCTTGGATATAATCAGGTACGTTGAATCAAAACATTTCATGCTTTATAAAAATTATGAAAAGTTTGAACAGGAAATACAAATTTTTAGATTAATCTAAACAAATTGGTATAAACAACGTAAGACAATCTCCTGTTATAACAGTGAAAAATATTTACTGCCCATTATGTATTTTGATTTTTATTTTTATTTTGCTGTAAACCCAAAGATTTGTCGTAACACAAATACGTTTAGATATATTTAATTTACATTTGTTTATAAGTTATTAGTTTTCGTTATTAGTTTCTAGCAACCGAACGCTCCTATTTAATACTTTTTTGACTCATTTGACTCTGTTATTGTGATCTCTGTTATTTCTTTTGTTTTATTTATATTTTTGTTATTATATTTTTAATTTTTTATTATATTAAAATAATAAACAATAATATGCAGCAGATTATTTATAGATTGAAACCTTATACTAAACCAAAGAATAATTCTTTCCCGTATGTCTGAATCTCCAAAAAGTAAATTAGTAAATTATATTAACATTCTTATTGTCCATAATTAAAAATGACGTCTTCTCTTTGATAATATCTACTACTTGTTAAATCATTCTGTGTTACATAGATCCATTACTAACTTCGTTGTACATTACATTTAATTATAAATCACGTAAAATATATTGTTTAATTAACAAAAACCAACTAAATGTTGTGAAAAAAAAAAAAGTTAATAATTATTCATATTTTATACGACTGTAAACATATCAATTGATAAATATAGAAAAAAAAAAATAGGCGATTTAGAATTTTGTCCAGCTAGAAAGGCGGGGTTCCGTTTCCGGTTATATGGAGAAAACGTGTGATTATTGCGAGCAGCAGATATAGAGGTGATATTAGCGAGTGAAAGCTAAAGATAAGTGGAGTGAATAAGATCCGTGGGTGGAGGAAGAACGGAGGAGTAGCTTGAAGAAAGAAGAAAGGCGTGAAAGAGAAGAAGGAGAGTAGAGAAAGAGAATAGGAGAAGAAAGTGAGGTTAAGCACACAATAGAAACGTGAGCAGAGGAAACAGAGTAAGTGTAGAACGCCATCGTGTAGAAAACGAAAGAAGCTCAGTGTAACATGACAGGAATGCCGGTAAAGGAGGTAGGCGAGAAGATAAGAAAAGAAATAGATATAATGGAAAACAAAGAAGAACAAAAAAAGATGGCAAGGAAGTTAATGAAGATAAGAGAAAAGGAAAGAAAAAGGAGTAACAGTTTATCTAAAACGGAGGGCATAGGAAAGTGGCTAGACAAGAAGAGAAAAGAGAGAGAGAATGAAGAAAGAGAAGAAAAGGAAAAGGATCCGTTCAGGAAAAGTAGGAAAACAGACAGATCGCCGGAGGTGGTGAAAGGAGAGGTTAGACAAGAAAAGGTATGGGAGCAAGAAGACATTAGAGTGATCATTAGAGAGGAGATAAAGGGGGTATTAAAAGGGACGATAAAACAGATGAATGAAGTCGCAGAGGGATGGAAAGAGCTGACAGAGCTAATGAGGCAAATGAGAGAAATGAAAGAAGAATGGGAGAAGGAAAGAGAGCGAGACCGAAAGTCGTTACAAGAGATAGAACAGAGAGTAAAAAAAATAGAGCTAGAAGGGAGAATAGAGGACAAAATAGACAAAAGGTTAGAAGAAATAGAAAAGAAGAGAGGAAGAGAACAAGGAGAAAGAGAAGGTGGAGAAATGGAAAGAAGACTGAAAGAAATAGAGATGAAGTGGGAAAGGAAAGAAAGAGAGATAAGGAGAAAGAACATAATAGTGAAAGGTTTAGAGATAAAAGAGGGCGGAGATGGGCAGGAAGAAGTGCAAAAGCTACTAGAAGTAATAGGAGAAAAATTCGAAGTTGAAGAAGTAAGGAGAGGAGGCAGAAAGGGAATAGGAAAGGGAGAATGGGCAGTGGTAAGGATGGCGACAATGGAGCAGAAAAGAAGAATAATGACGGAAAAGAAGAAATTAGCGGGAAGACAGGAAAGAATAGAAGATGATCTAACATGGGAAGAAAGAAACATCCAATGGAAGTTAAGGCAGACAATGGAGAAAGAGAGAAGGGAAGGGAAAAGGGTAAAAATAGGGTACATGAAGATATGGATAGAAGGAAAGATGTGGAAATGGGATGAGAAGAAGAAAATTCTGAAAGATGACGAGGGAAACGAATGGGGACAGACAGAACTAGGGAGGAAGAAATAAAGGAAAGTAATCAAAGAGAGATAAAGACAGATGAAGAGAAAAAGGAAGAAAGAAGGGCAGGAGAGAAAACGATAATTGGATTTTGGAATGTAGCAGGATTGATAGGGAAAGATGAAGAATTCTGGAAGGACATAGAACGGTGGGATGTAATGGTGCTACTGGAGACATGGATGGAAGAAAAGATGTGGGAAAAAGTGGAAAGAAGATTGCCGCAAGGTTACGTATGGAAAAAGCAATGGGCAGTTAGGGATAACAAAATAGGGAGAGCAAAGGGCGGAATGCTGATAGGAATGAGAAAAGAAATTACGAGTGAAAGGAAGAGCTGGGGAGAGTCAAAAGAGATAGAAGGAATTATAGAGGGAAGGATAAAGATAGAAGGGGACGAATGGAAGATACTAGGGATATATGTAAACAAAGATATTGAAAGGAAAATGAAAGTACTGAAAGACTGGTGGGATATAGGAAGAGACGAAAAAATAATAGTAGGTGGGGACTTTAATGCAAGAACAGGCAAGGAAGGAGGGGAAATAAGTCAGGAAGAAGACGATCGGGGAGTCAGTAGGGAGTCAAGAGACACGAAAGTAAATGGAGAAGGGAGGAAACTAATAAAAACGATAGGAGAATTGGGATTGCAAATAATGAATGGAGGGATAAAAGGAGACGAGAGAGGAGAGTACACATTTATAGGACAGAGAGGAAGAACAGTTATTGATTATGTAATAGGGGACGAAAGAACGAGGGAAGGGATAGAAAGTATGGTGATAGAGGAGAGGGTAGAATCAGATCATCTACCGGTAGTGATAACAATGAAGAAAGGATGGAAAGCGGACAAAGAAGAGAAAGGAAAGAAGAAAAAGAAGAGCATAAGAAAAGTGGAATGGGGGAGAGAGGAAAAAGAGAAATTTAGAAGACAAACGGAGGGAATAGAAATAACGGGAGAAGGGATAGGAGAAAGAATAAGAGAGCTAGAAAAGAAGATCAAGGGTGTAATGGAAGAAATAAAGAGCACGGAGAACAAGAAAGAGAAGAAAAGGGGAGGCTGGTGGGATAAGGAGTGCATCGAAAGAAAGAAAGAGCTAAGAAGGGCATTAAGAAGATGGAAAGAAGGGAAAGAAGAAGGAGATGATTACAGAAGATTGAAAAACGAATATAAAAAACTATGTGAAGAAAAAAAAGAACAGGAAAGAGAAAGGATCTTAATAGAAGCAGGGAGAGCGAAGACAGAAGGAATGGTCTGGGACTTTCTAAGAAAAATGGGAGGTGGAAAAGGAAGAGGACTAGTGAAGGAAATAGAGATGGAAAAATGGAAGGAGTATTTTATGGGATTACTAGGAGGAGTGGAAAACAAGATAGAAGGAGGAGGCAAGAGAAGGAGAAGTGAGAGGAACAATGAAGAGATAGAAATAGAAGAAATAGAAAGAGTAATAAGAAGATTGAAAGATGGGAAAGCAGCAGGAGAAGATGAATTAGGAAATGAAATATGGAAATATGGGGGAGAGAACATAAAGAGAGAAGTGTGGAGGATATGCAATAGGGTATGGAATGGGGAAGGATGGCCAGAAGAATGGAAGATAGGGGTAGTGGTGCCGATAAAAAAGAAGGGTGATGGAAGAACAGTGGAATGCTATAGAGGCGTGACGCTATTGAACACTCTGTACAAAATCTACATGATAGTTCTAGAGGAGAGGCTGGAAAGAGAAGTGAAAGAGAAAAGGATGGTACCAGAGAACCAAACGGGGTTCAGAAAGGAGAAAGGGACAATAGACAATATATACGTGATAAACTATCTAATAAATAGGGAGCTGGTGAAGAAGAAAGGAAGAATAATAGGATGCTTCATAGACCTGAAGGCAGCATTTGACAGTGTCAACAGAGGAATCTTGTGGGAAGCACTGAAAGAGAGAGGTGTGAGTGAAGGAATTAGGGAAAGAATAGAAGAAGTATACAGGGAGACAACATCAAAAGTGAAAGTGGGAGGTGAAATGGGAGAAAAGTTCTGGGTGGGAAGAGGGGTGAGACAGGGATGTCCACTAAGCGCGAAACTGTTCATCCTATTAATGGCAGATTTAGAGGAAAGGATGAGGAAAAGAGGGAAAGGTGGAGTGGAAATAGGAGGAAGAAGGATATATACTCTGCAGTATGCGGACGACATGGTGCTGCTGGCGAAGGAGGAGAGTGGGATGAAGCTAATGATCGAAGAATTCAGGAACTATATAAAGGAGAAAGGACTAGAAGTGAACAGGGAAAAAACGAAGATAGTTAGATTCGAAAGAAGGAGACAAGAGAAAAAGACGTGGAGATGGGGAGATGGAACAGTCGAAGAGGTAGAGGAGATAAAATATCTAGGATATATTTTTAAGAAGAATGGAGGTCAGGAAAGACAAATAGAAGACAGAACAAGAAAAGGAGGAGGTGTGATGAAAAGTGTGTGGGGGATAGGGAAAAGATATTTCAAAGACAATTACAAGAGAAGGGAATGGTTTTTTGACGCGCTGGTATGGCCAGTGATGGCATACGGTGTGGAGATTTGGGGGTGGGAGGAAAGAAAGGAAGTAGAAAGGATGCAGGAAAGATATAGCAGATGGGTGTTAGGGCTAGAGTGGACGACGCCAGGATATATGATACGGGAGGAAACGAAGAGAGAGAAAATGAGAGCGAGGGGAGCGAGGAGGGCATGGAAGTTTGAAGAAAGGTTAAGAGATGGAAAAGGAAGTGAATGGGCCAGACAATGTCTAAAAGAGATAGAGGAGAGAGCTAGAGGAGGAAAGAAGATTTCAAAATGGGAGAAAGGAAGAAAGAAATATATAGAAGAAAGGGGGAATAGAAGAAAGTTAGAGGAGAGTAATAAGGAAAGTAGAGAGGAAGAGTGGGGAAGAATAGAGATCAGAGAGCAGGAGAAAGAGAAAGAGGAAAACTGGAGGTTAGCGATGGATTCGAGGTACAACAAGTGGTTTAAAGAAATAAGAGTGCAGGAGAAACCTGAATACTTAGAGAAAGGAACCAAAGAAGAGAAATGGAAAAGAATAGCACGATACAGGCTGGGAAATGAAATGAGAGGAGGAAGGTACTGGGACGAAGAAGAGGAGAGACGGTGCAGAAAGTGCGGGTACGAAGAAGAGACGTGGGAGCACGTGCTGGATAGATGCTCGAGAGAAGAGGGATCCGAAGTAGGGTTACAAGATAAGGTGAAAGAGATACTAGCTGAGGACGGGAGGGGGGAAGAGTGGATGAAAAAATTAGACAGGGAGAGAAAAGAAATACAGGACGGAAAGTACAAAGAAGAGGAAAAGAAGTGAGAAGGCAAGGATGAATGGAAGAATGAGTGAGAGAGAGTGAATGCGAAAAGTAAGAGAAGGTATTTTATTATAGAATTTGTATAGAAAGATAAATGAAATGAAAATTGTAAAGGGAACGGGATCTCTTTGTAACCCGTAAGGGAACAATAAATATACATACAGCTAGAAAGGCCATTCGGCACACTGTGCGACGGCTCGTTCGAACTTTTTGAATTTCGCTTGGGAAAGAACTTTAATTGTTTATCCGACGCCGACAGAAAGTCTGCATGGTATATTAGCAATTTTATACACGGGATTCCATTTACAGATTTCGGTTATGAAAAATATCAGCAGAATGATATATTCAAACTTATACCAAATTTTGTGCGCGATTACGCGAATCCTGTCATAGCGTACAAAGGAGGATGTTTCGAGAGAGACATCCTTCGAAAAATGAACATGAACTCGATAAATTTAGAAGATTTCAATTGTCCAAAATACGATGTACTCGTTCGCGATCCCATGTATGAAATTGTCAACGATAAACCGTGTCGACTTCACTGCTGGCGATCTACAAAAAACGTCACATACATTGCAGTCTGCGCGAAGTGCAAACATTTCAAGCATGGATTAACAATTATAAAAAACATGTAAAGTATCAATCAGTTATAAAAACACGTGACTTTGAATTTTTTCCACGACACCTCTTTTTTACACTGTGTGTTTCACCGACCCTTGTCGTGATTTAGAGTCCGCGAACTAAAAAATGCAGGATCTAGTGCGGAACACTCAGGAATCGGTTATAGAACACAATAGAATAATCGAACTGAGACTTGAATCGATGTATTGCCGTCTCACTATCCGTCTTTATTGTAATCACAGCGTCGCTGGTCACGCAAATTCACGTCCCGAAAATACTTCTCGCAGAGGAGAGATTGATCGTAAATCATGGGTGGCTCACAGGGGAGACGATACCGGTCGATTTTACAAACTTCAGAAAAGCGCTAGACAATAGAATTCGCATGTGCTCACAGAGGAGGTTACAAGGAACAACACTCGTTACGGCTGGGAGTCCTATTTACAGTAATCGGTGGGTACCCCCACCATACATACCTACATGGGAGCTCGCTTCTAGGTATCTACTCGCCGCGTTACTGTCGGGACGACGAGGGGGATTCGCGCGGCGCCGAATATTGAAAATACCGCGGATCGTGTCTAACACAGTGTTTTTCACAATGATTACGAAATCGGAGATGGATCCTGCAGCAGTCGCAACAACAACCGATCAGGATCCCATAGCAGCACCATATTATCGCCTCGAGCGCGACATACTCCAAAGTTTCCGCAACTGGCGTTACTCGCACATCGTTCAACCTGAAAAACTAGCCGCCGCAGGATTTTTCCATCTGGATGATGAGGATAGCGTCGAATGTTTCGAATGCCGTATACGGCTGACTCGATGGGAAGAGGACGACGATCCCATGAAGGAGCATCGCGCTTGGTCGAGATTCTGCGGATACGTTTGCGGGGCGAACTGCGGCAACGTACCGATCGGAGTCGATCCCGATACAATCCCGCCAAACCCGCGCGGTATGGACGTCTGCGGATTCGTCAAAGAATCGGCGCTCGAAGGTAAATAAATTTTCAAAGAAAAAATACATCAAAGTATATAACATGATATCTGTCTGTTCGCAGGAAACAAAAAATAATGAAGACAAATGACAAGAAATTCGCCGCAATAATTATATTTTAATTATTTTTTAATACTTGTATATTTGATAGATAATTAAAGAGTAGATAAGATTAACTTTTCATTAATGCAAAAAATATCCCGCTGTATGGGGAGGGGGGGCGATATTATTACTGTAATTGTTTTCTTTTTAGTAAATACGAGTTTAATTGTATGAGTGTAGGAGGAGCAGGCGGAGGAGGAGGAGGATTGTTTTTAAATAAAAAATAAGATCTTTCACATAATTTTTTTATTTGATAAAGTATGAAACAGCTAACGAATGAACAGTGCGAGGCACTTATCAACGCAGCGCATTGCCGCATTTGCGAAAAACCATTTGAGGGAAACGATATACGGGTGCGCGATCAATGCCATCTAACAGGCCCCCGCGCATCAAGATTGCAATTTAAATTACAAAAATTCGTTTTGCATTCCCATAGTTTTCCACAATTTATCCGGATACGATTCACATTTCATTATCGAAGAAATAGCTAATGCGTTTGAAGGTGGTGTCGACGTATTACCAATAACTAAAGAAAAGTATATTTCATTTACAAAAATGTTAAAGATCAGCAATTAGATTCGCGTAATTGTATTTGTTCCGTCGCGCAGGAACAGGATTCGTAGTTTTCCTTCGGACAAGATTTATGATGCGAACGTGCGTAAATATCCTCTTCAAGAATTAAACAAACTAGGGTCATTCGGCGACCAGTCAAGGCATCTGGCTAATGTTCAGTTTTTATACAGCCTCGAAAATACAAAGTGTCATAAATCTAGTCCCTCCGAAGGACCGCCCGCGATCGGTACGCACGGTGTCGAATTACCGAGACCCGTCGCGTCGTCGACCGAGTAAGATATCGCCCCACTCCTCCTTCCAGGGCCTCATTCAGAGCTACGGGAAGGAGGTTCCAATAGTCAAAAGTGTACTGATTGGGAAATGCAACTTTCGGCAGGAACCAATCAGTGCATCTTATTTCCTGCTCGAGAAGCCTGACGAACATCGCGTTGAGACCGCGTTCGTCAGTTGAGTTTTACACTCTAACGTCGCGACATTCCCCCGTCCTCGAGTAGACAAGTACAACGCACGAGCCGTTGTCTTGTCAATCGTTTAATCACACGAAAAACTAGCATCACGGTAGTTCGTAGTCCAACAGTCAGGACACCTAACAAACGGGATCGCGTCGGTCAAGATCCCTCGCGTACCGGATACCATCAATCGAGATCCGTCGCGAGCGTTACAATTAGAAACGCGAATCATTATCTCATATCTGCGCGCGTATAAGGCAGGACCTGCTAGATCAGCCTTACTGACGAGTCCACTAGCAGGTCCGGGACGAAACGCTTTCTTTAACGTATTCATGCGTATTTCATTGTCACGCGAATAGAAAATTGTCTTTTGCGATCATCAAACCTTGAACTAGCTGCCCAAGATTAACTTGGCGGGCAGTGATCCGGAACATTCGCGAATCTACGGTTCCGCGACAAAACATATGGTCCTTCGAGCCGGATCAGTGCCTAGTGAGTGCAGTTCGTGCTAAAGACAATCGTGCACAAACAATAGTGCAAGACATTCATAGAGTGATCTGCAGCATCCGGCAGTTCACCCAACCACGTTAAAGGAAGCAACCAGCCTTAGCCGCAGTTACATACATCGACGCCGCGAAGGCATTCTAAGGAGTCATAGACGCCGGGACTCATTCGAAGGCAACAGCCGATCAGAGTCATTCTCATTCGAACCGCATCAGTACAAGGTAGACATATTATTGAATTTACTAATCAGGAACTTTCACGCAATGGCAATTTCTCATATTCACACGCGTTACGAAAATCATAATGGCTAACGCGTACGAAACTAGCCAGCGTATCTGCATTTCGAAGCACAAACGACGTGTCTTCATGTGGCAAATAAAGCCAATCTTTAGAAAACGCGTTTCTATGTCTAATACACGCGCACCATGGACTTTTTGACATACAACATGTCAATTACATCTACAATTACATCTACGAGTGTCAGTTTCTGTAAAGGCCGAATCCGCGATCGAATCATTTACGACTCACGAGGAAATTACAAGTCGCGTAGGCTCAGTTGGTGGAGACGTAAGAAACCATCGCGCTCTTGGTTTACGTCACACCTCGCGACTATTAAACGCACCGCAACGCCGGAAAAATCGTCGAATTCGACAAACGATTCGATACATTACACGCGATCGCATATCTAATAAAGACGTCGCGAACGATCTTGATACGAGCATCGCGATCGATCAAACGAATCCCGATTCGCACAAACGTGGGAGCAACCGTTGACAAACACTCGCATGTCTAACGCTACAGATATCGTCAAATATCTTTCCAACGCGTCGCATCGATACAAATCGTTCTTAACGGTGAAGAACGCGAAATATTCAAATACACGATCACGAATCCAGAGGCCGACCGCAACCCGTCGATCACATCGGGATGTAATTGCGAAATCGCGATACCTCTAAACGGAAGTCATCCTCACCGCCTTCGCAAAGACACGCGCAAACGTGGAACGACGACGATAAATTCGCGATAATCAACTCGCGAACAACCCTGATCTTTTGCATTACACAGCAAAGACAGGACATTTATTCCAACATTCGAATCAATCGGTTTCCATCACTCGAGCAGAAATTCGAACACTGTCTATAATCGAACGAACGATACCCGGTACATAGTAGCACAATGGCTCGAGCCGGGGCACATAAAAACAGGTAGAAACTGTCCACGCGTCGAGTTTTCTACCTGCCGCATTACGCGTCGTAAACCCCTCCATCCAGGAGGAACCTAACTGACCTTGCGTTGACACAGAACGTCGAGTTCACGAGCAGGTCTTTTGAAACCTCCGAACAAGTGACATTGACTAAGTGCAACCAAGCGTCGTACTTGATTGCTGCGTCGACTGATCAGCACATCAAAACAAGACAGATCGACCACAGATCTGCGCGTCTTTCCTCACTACAATGGACAAGACACCCCTCTCCTCACCTAAGATCAACCTTTCCACCCATGAGGAGCCTAACCGACCTTGCGCTGTGACTGGACGTCTTATTTCAAGTTAGTTCGTTTCGAATCACCGAACGATTGAATTGACACCACGTTAACACCAAGCGTCATACTTGATTGCTGCGTCGACTGATCAGCACATCTAAGTATAATACAGATCAACACAGATCGCCGTTATCGGGTCCGCACGCGTATTATCAAATGCACGCGTACGTTATCACCGGAGATACCAAAGGGGAGATCGGCAAATCCTCGTGCGTCACAAAGACCGCGGATATCAACGAATCTTGCGACGGAATCTTCACGGCAAGATCGCAACAATCGAATTCACACCGTCGATTTCGGACTCGCATCGACGTTCTAACTCGTTTCATTGTTTGCATCCGCTCGCGAACAACGAACAACGACACAATATTCCGGAAACGGCAGCACGTATTTAATAAATTTACATGCCGACAATTCGTTAACCGGTACCATATCAATCCAGAAAACGGATCACTTTGATCAGAACGTCGCAGTTCAAAAACCAACCGAATTGATCAAATTCGAAGGCAATTTACGATTGCTAAACCATCGGGTTCAATCGCCTTGCGAAACTCAAGATCGCGAACGAGTTAAACGTAACAGACTTCTTAAGGGTGTGGGTCGGATTTTGACCTTGGTCGAGCGCGAGTGTGGTAGTACCTTAACACACCGATAGATACTGTATACGTACACGAGATTGCAAGGGTTCCGTAGATTTCGTTTGCTGTCTCTCTAACGCACATTTGGGGCCCCTACGTAGTCACAATCGCTAGATAAAAGACCCACAATTACGGGATGCTTCCATATATGGCCTACTTTTGCGTTTTCGAGGCGTAATTTGCATTATTCGGCAGCATGTAGCGCAGTTTCACAAATATTGGACGAAGCGACAGTGCTGCCATTGTCGAGACACATACATTTTCTTAAATATCGAGAGATTTAGGGTTCTTATAGACCAAAATGTAGGCATCCCGGAATTCAGGGTCACATACAATGTCAATGAAACCTTTATTATGTTAAACTATACGTGTTTAAACACAGCAAACGAAATCTACGAAGTAGATCCCTATACGGGAGATTTTGGTGCAAGTATTAGTTCCATGGCATTTTTAGCTAGGAGCGCTAGCGTTTTTAGTCACTATTTTACCGATATTTTACCAATACAGTGACTTAATCGGTAAAACAGTGACTAAAAACACTAGCGCTCCTAGCTACAAATGCGGAGGGCACCGATACTACGACCAAGGTCAAAATCGGACCCACACCCTTAATGCGAACGAAAGAGCATACGGTACTTGTCCTACGTGCAGACATCGGACCAGCTCAGTTCCATTATACAAATCTGCTTCTCGCGAAAATCCGCGTCGCAGCTTTGAGTCGCATCACCTCACGCGCATAAATTGCATGGCGCCGTCGTACAAGCCACATGGTCTCAAACAGGACAATACACGGAGCAATCAACTTTCTTGATCGACTCAACCGTGTTTTGAGGCGTTTCAACAAACAACCCTCGACTTCAAACCTTGCATCGCGAACCGCGTGGCCGACATACAACGGAAACTGACATTCCGTCAAACTAACATACAATTGAACTGACATTCAGTCAAACTAACGTTCAATTGGACTCAAATTCAATTCAACTCACATTCAATTCACCCGACATTCAATCAAACTCACATTCAATTGAACTGACATTCAGTCAAACTAACGTTCAATTGAATTGGCATTCAATTGTGGCGATAAATTCGATCTGCAGACAAACCGCGTCACATTGCGTCACATCGCGTCAATCGCGTCAGACCGCGTCCAGCCGCGTCAAGTCGGGTCAAGTCGCGTCAAACCGCGTCAAGTCGAGTCAAATCGCGTCAGACCGCGTCAAGTCGCGTCAGACCGCGTCAAGTCGCGTCAGACCGCGTCGGACCGCGTCGGACCGCGTCGGACCGCGTCAACCACGTCAGAACGCGTCAAGTCGCGTCAGACCGCGTCAAGTCGCGTCGGACCGCGTCAAGTCGCGTCGGACCGCGTCAACCACGTCAGAACGCGTCAAGTCACGTCAAAACGCGTCAGACCGCGTCAACCACGTCAGACCGCCTCAAGTCGCGTCAAATGGCATGAAAGAACGTCGAGTCGCGTCAGCCAAATCAATCTACGCATCAAATACACGTCAATTCCACACTTTGAATCACGTGTCGACTCATTCGATCATGCGTCAGAGTTTGATGGAGTTGATTGGGAAATGCATCATTCGGCATAAACCAATTAATACATTTCATTCAAAAGGCAATTGATGATATTACACCGATGCTCAAACCGAGGAGCACTCCTTCTCACATGCATAGAAGGGCCCTCGCAACGACCCCCTCTCACATACATAGAGGGGTCTCACGAAGAACGCCCTCTCGCACATAGAGGAGTTCTACAAACTCGCGACAGGACTCGAAGCCGAATTCACACAGCTGAGTTTTGAACTCGCACCGTGACATTCATCAGTCCTTCGCACAGTCTATTTTTAACACCCTCTCGCACACAGAGGAGTTCAACAAACTCGCGACAGGACTCGAAGCCGAATTCACACATTGTGATATTCATCAGTCTTTAGCGCAGTCAATTCTCAACGCTCTCAATCGAACTCTGACACATGTGCTCTTGTCCTTCCAACGGACTAAGCACGCCACAAAACGGGATCTCGTGGCATCAGTCAAGATTCCTCGCGTCCACTACTATGTCACATAAACATAGCTAGCGACCTAACCACCGAGGTCTTCATCGCGACTTCATACGATTCGTCGACAAACGTTACTCTTTCGAAACGTTCATTCGGACAACGGTACGAATTTCAACATCGCAGATAAAGAACTGACGCAACGAGTCAGGTTCTATCGATCGACCAGAAATCGCGACAATGTCTCTTCGGACTAGATTTCTTTAAATCAAAAATGCATTTCATTACCATATCGGGATTATTGGAATCGATTATAAAATCTTCCAACCACCACGACAAACGTGTCGTCGGCAAAGCATTATTTACGTATACATAATTCAACACGTTCATGATAAAAATCGAAACCGTTCGTAAACTGTTCTAGTATATCGACCTCGCCATATCCGAACAAGCCAACGTTTTTATTCATGGCCATTTCCTGATTGGTGATTCTTTAATGTGTACATCTTACCTAAACTGATTTCAGCAGAGCCCAGAACACGTAAATCGAACGTCACTGCACCATGCAAGCAGTGACCATTCAAACATCATGTTTATACGCGAACGGTTACAACTCGCAATTCTTTTATATAAAGACAGAGCACAACCGCGCGGTGCCAAGCGTTAGCGTCAATCCATGTGAACCTAAACGCATAAACAAATTCAATATTGATCGATCGGATCGATCAACGTGGGGGAGCATGTTCCGTCGCGCAGGAACAGAATTCGTAGTTTTCCTTCGGACAAGATTTATGATGCGAACGTGCGTAAATATCCTCTTCAAGGATTAGACAAACTAGGGTCATTCGGCGACCAGTCAAGGCATCTGGCTAATGTTCAGTTTTTTATATATCCTCGAAAATACAAAGTATCGTAAATCTAGTCCCTCCGAAGGACCGCCCGCGACCGTTACGCACAGTGTCAAATTACCGAGACCCGTCGCGTCGTCGACAGAGTAAGAGATCGCTCCACTCCTCCTTCCAGGGCCTCATTCAGAGCTACGAGAAGGAGGTCCTAATAGTCAAAAGTGTACTGATTGGGAAATGCAACTTTCGGCAGGAACCAATCAGTGCATCTTATTTCCTGCTCGAGAAGCCTGACGCACATCGCGTTGAGACCGCGTTCGTCAGTTGAGTTTTACACTCTAACGTCGCGACATTCTCCAGTCCTCGGGTAGACAAGTACAACGCACGAGCCGTTGTCTTGTCAATCGTTCAATCACACGTAAAACTAGCATCACGGTAGTTCGTAGTCCAGCAGTTAGGACACTCAACAAAACGGGATCGCGTCGGTCAAGATCCCTCGCGTACGGGATCACATCAGTCGAGATCCCTTGCGTGCGTTACAATTAGAAACGCGAATCATTATCTCATATCTGCGCGCGTATAAGGCAGGACCTGCTAGATCAGCCTTACTGACGAGTCCACTAGCAGGTCCGGGACGAAACGCTTTCTTTAACGTATTCATGCGTATTTCATTGTCACGCGAATAGAAAATTGTCTTTTGCGATCATCAAACCTTGAACTAGCTGCCCAAGATTAACTTGGCGGGCAGTGATCCGGAACATTCGCGAATCTACGGTTCCGCGACAAAACAGTATTAAATTACGATTCATCGATTCGTACGAGAACAATGGGATGATAATGACGAACTTTGTCGGACTGAGAGCAAAAATGTACACATTGCGTGTAGATGGAAAATCTGATACAAAAAAGCAAAAGGTGTAAAGACTAACGTTGTAAGGACAACAATAACGTTTGATGATTACATGCGATGTTTGAAAGATGAAATTGCCATGAGTCGTACACAGACATGCATACGATTGAAATTGCACAAAGTGTTCGACGATCGGCTGGAGAACTTTGGAATAAGCTTCCAGGACAATATTAAGAAATTAATCATGAACGTGTAAAATATAAACGCCGATCTTGAGAGAGATCCATGGATATGATGTACAACCGTCATATTGCATACTGTACATGCGCTATAGCTGTACCTGTACATGCACTATACCTGTACATGCGCTATACCTGTACATTAGGGTGGACCTTAGTTATACTTGGTGAAAATTATTTTGTCGAATTTTTTTCGGGACACCCCCAGAATTGTGACACTTGACGCAAAAATAATGTGTGCAAAATTTGAAATCGATCGGATAACGAGAATGCTGCCGCATCGACTTTCAAAAATTTTTTAATATTGTAACTCGATTTCCTCCACTGTAGTATATCATTAGCATATATTTTTATATATCGTTGAATTTGTCTTTTTACGCACTATAATAATGTAGAAACAAAATGTAGCATTAATTTAAAAAAAAAATTCGTGACCTTGAAATCTCAAAAATTGACTTTCCAAAAAAATTTTTTTTTTGCATGTTTCGCACAAGGCAGGAGAGATAACGAACCACTTCACAGGAAAACGTCAATTTATTCTTCCCGAACTGGGATCGTCGGCTCCCAACGCACGTGTACAAAATATTGTAAACTCAACCGAAGCGCGGTTGAATTTTCCAAAATAAAGAAATTTGCTTTGCTATATAAAGGTAGCGGATTGTAGTAGCGAATACTGTTTTTTCAAGATGCTTTAGAATATTCCCGAAAGGACCGGTCAAGAGACGCGATGTCGTTTTCGAGAGAGAGAGCGAGATACGATACACTTCGTGCTACAGATGAAACAGAAGTACTGGTCGATCAGCAGGCCGTCAGCCGTCACCGTCGAACTGACGTGATTGGCGAATCGATCGTGCGATCCGCCAATCACTCCCGTTCAGGTGATCGATATTCGATCAGAATCGATCTCGACGGTGCTGGCCTATGACTGCGCGAGCCGCCGATCGATCCTAGATCTCGCTGTCCCTCGAGAGTCGGCCAATAGCGTGACCGAGACATTGATTGATACGCAGGCGCCACTGACCCATTCAACCAATCCCAAACATTGCATTATATTTAATTTAATAAACAATACAACGTTTGTCTAAGAAATTTTTTTATATTTTTATAAATAACGAAAATATTTAGACATTATACATATGCTTATACATAATACATTATTGATATATATACAATATACATTATACATATAATACAGTACATTATTTGAAATGCAGTTGATGTCCAAATTTGAAATCCTCGTCATCTTCCCATGAATCGGGATTTTTATTAAAAAATTATATAGGAATTGAAAATCTTTCAAAAAATCGTAGTGTTTTGTGGGAAATAAAATGTTCAATTCCTTTACCAGCATAGTTTTTTAAGTCTTCACGAGTTATTTCATATTTCTTACATGATTCGTCGGTTTCAATGTTATCAGATTCGTCGACTTCAGTGGTAAGTGCCTCCACCATTCGTAATTTTGTATTCTTCTCCATGGTTTTATCAAAAAATGCTAAGGCTACCGCTTCTGTTGATAAATACCATAAATGGTTACAAAATTTTTTTAATGCTATAGAACTTATTTTTTCGTCAGTAGAACGGTATACATACAGTTTCTGTAAAAATTCCAAATCTTGACGTGGTGCTTCCGCTGCCATTGGAGCTCGAATCCACGCTTTTATGTAAATATTAGCGAGAAAGACGCAAATGTCGCGAATTCCATTTTCTTCGTCGGCGCTTAAACAAACTGATTTTTAAATAAATATATTTTTAAACAATATAAAGCTTTCGCCATCCAACGAGCATGGTGGAAAGCTCCTGGGGCCCGAAATCTTATATTTCTTGGTGGAGTCCCACCCAGGAAAATAATTATTAGCTCCAAAAATTCTTTGTAATCTTCTCTTGGCTGCTGTTCTTTTTGTAATACATCGATAGAAAATTTAAGGATTTCTTGAATCACATTATCTGTAATAGTTTCGCGGACATATTCGGTTTCGATTCCGGGTACGAAATTCAATTTGTTTATTGTTCTAATAAGCATCCTGAAATTTTTTAAAGAGTTAAACATTTGGACTTGAAGATTTTAACATTTTTTCGTGAAATATACTATGTAAAATGATTTCATATATATGGTGTCTGCAAGGCAAATATAAAATGTCCCTTTCCAATTTTTGTTCGAGGAGAACACAGGCTCCTCGGTATCGTCCAGTATTTATGGATGTGGTATCGAAGCAAAGTGCTTGTACTTTCTCGGATAATCCCCATTCTTCTAATAAATCGTAAACTGCAGAAGCTTGATCGGCTCCACTGTTAGATGAAATTATTGGAATTCCCAATAACCTCTCCACACCTCTGAAAGTAATTAATGCTGCTAATCTCACTATTTTGCCTGTGTCTTGTAAAGATGGTAATAGTTTTCCGTCCCAGTGCACTGTAACTGCATTGAGCTCGTAGTCATTAAATGACTCACGCAATTTTTTTTACAATTTCTGGGCGCAATTTAGTTCGTTGGATGCGAATTGAGGATCGATTCAATTCTATACGATAGAAGGACGTATAAATGGGAATGTCTAAATATTTTCGCTATTTATAAAAATATAAAAAATTTCTTAGACAAACGTTCTATTGTTTATTAAATTAAAAATAATGCAAAAAAAAAATTTTTTGGAAAGTCAATTTTTGAGATTTCAAGGTCACGAATTTTTTTTTTAAATTAATGCTACATTTTGTTTCTATATTATTATAGTGCGTAAAAAGACAAATTCAACGATATATAAAAATATATACTAATGATATACTACAGTGGAGGAAATCGAGTTACAATATTAAAAAATTTTCAAAGTCGATGCGGCAGCACTTCCCGCTATCCGATCGATTTCAAATTTTGCACACATTATTTTTGCGTCAAGTGTCACAATTCTAGGGGGTGTCCCGAAAAAAATTCGAAAGTCGAAAAATAAGGTCCACCCTAGTGTACGTGTGCCTAGGCGGATCGTAAGGTTTTGAGATGCTTCAAACCATTTCTCGTCCTCCGCCGCATGCTCCGTCGTATCTTCGGCCGCATTATAACGAAAGTTATAAACGGGACGAAAGTTCGTAGCGTTTTTAAATAAAACTTCAAAGAGAAAATTAAGATATTTATTCATACGTTCATAGAATAACATGTACATTATAAAAATTGATTTATTTAATAATAATATAAGTATTTAAATATATATTTTGAACGCGCGCAGAGGAATAGCAGGGGAACTCAAAGGAACTTGTGGGTAATTGAAATGTACACATTTTATAATTTATGTCTTTTCATTTATTATTATTGGTAGAAATAAAAATGGTACGGCGCTCCTCGGCCGCGTCCCATCAACTTTTTGAAGATTTCTTAATAGAATTAAGGAAATCGATTCTTCATTTGAATCGTATTGAACGAAAAAACTGCGTAGCGAAATTATTTCATTAAATGACCAAGTCACTTCCAAATATAAATCGTGATCTAATATCCGCTGAGGACTGTCCATCGAGAATCGATGAGTAATAATTGTTTGTCGCCCCACGTGTGACGTAGATGTAATTCGATTTGGCCAGGGGAGGCGTAGATAAAAAAACAGCTAAGGAGAAACTGACATAGGAAATGCGCAGGGTCATATGATCTAGCTAATGACGACGAAACCACCTGATAAAATTGACGAAACAAAGTCGGTCTATAAAAGGGATGACTCCTCATGAGGAGCGCAGTCTGCAGTCTACAAAAGTCCAGTCAATAACTCATTACACAGTACACAGTCAATCAGTCTACAAATCTCATAGTCTGCAGTATCCAGTCAATAAAAGAACAGTTAACATACGAATTAAACTTTCAAGTGAAAGTTTCTTTCTCTGACTTCAATCAAATTAAGTTAAAAAAGTTCAATCAATATTTCACCAAGTACTGTGTGTGCGCGAACCTGTCGGAGTACTTTAATTTCAAATTAAAAGTAAAACGTATTATTCAGTTAAAATAAGTTGTAACAACACCTCAATATCAACCTACCTCAGCGCAGAAGCGATCGTTCGAACCACATCAGCAGGAAGATCCAAATTATAATCAAGCAAGAAGACTAATTAGCGGTAATTACTAACAATTTATAATAAGATTCCGATAAAATATTATGTATCCGAAATTTGGAGCTTAAAATATAGTTTTGTTTATTTTTAGTCAAACAAATCAAAACTTCAAATCATTTTTAAAGAGTATACCCATCATCGATTTCTTCGTACCAGTTCCTAAATCAAAGCCATATAATATAGAATATTATAGGGAATAAGAAATCCTCAATTACCCGAAGCGAAGCCGGTGACTGCAGGTAGGTTCAAAACTGCGTTATATCTCAATTCAAAATCTTTCCAATCATTTCGATCTATTCAAATTAAATTTAAATTTTAACTATTCAAAATCTACAATACGTCCACCTCAGGACGTAACATAACATATTTTTGGTGACAGGGTGGTGGGATAGAACGCAGGAATTGAGGATTTTATTTTATTTTGTAATAAACACTGGTTTTCCAAATTTTAACAATGCCAACTGGTGGAGAAATTCAAAGGTATATGTTATGCATCATTGATTATATTTAATTATTAACGATGGCTGAACTACCGAACGTGACAATGTACATTAGGGTGGGCCTAAGCCATACTTGGAGAAACATTTTTATCGAGATATAATGCACGCAACTATCCAGTATTGTTCCTTTAGCTGAGAAAAAAAGGCTATAGCCGGGTTTGATAGTGAAATTCGCCCCCGGCGGGATTTTAATCGTGCTTGGACCATTCGATAGCCTACCCAAAAAAACCCCTCTCTGCCAAGTTTCAGCCCCCTATCTCATCTGTAAGGGTAGTTATTGAGAAAAAACGGAAAATCAGTTTTTGGCCCATTTTCCCTATTTATTGACAATTAAAAATTCTGGAAAAAATCTGGCACATTTCGGATATCGAGCCACATATTAGGTATCATTTCCAGATTTTTCTGCTGCAAGCTCTGCTTGTGAAAAATGAAAAACACGAAAAAAATCGAAAAAATGCAGGTTTTATATAGAAATCTAAAAGGTGCTACTCCAGATTTAATTTAGCAATGAGGTATTACCGTAAGTATTATGCTCAATTTTTTTCAGATTTTTGTGAGTGGTGCGTCATAGTTAAAAAAAATAAAAACCGCTTTTTTCGGCGTTTTTCCTAAGTTATACTTATATTCCCTGAATCATAAAAATATATTATGTGATATTAAACGTTCCTACGTTCAGAAAAACATCTCCCAGACTTTAAAACTTGCCTAATACGAAATACGCAAATTATACCATGTACATATATTCGAATATTTCGAAGAGAATTTCAACAGCGCCGGTTGGTGCAGTGGCTATGGTCTCCGTCTGCGGAACCGCTGAAGACTTTTTGGACCGGGTACGAGTCCCGATCAGGTGAATTTTTTTTTCTAAGTTTTTTAAGATTATTCTTCTAAGATTATTGTTGAACCATTGTAAAAAACTTATTTGAACTATATTTAGACTATCTTAAAATATTTTTTCGGAAAAATATTCTTGGAGTACTATCGGCCTCTAGTCATTTACGGACTGTATTACAGCTATACTTTACATTTTTTATGTGGATTTGTGCATCGACTTGATTTTTTTATCTTTACTGGCCGAAAGTACTCCAAGAATATTTTTCCGAAAAAATATTTTAAGATAGTCTAAATATAGTTCAAATAAGTTTTTTACAATGGTTCAACAATAATCTTAGAAGAATAATCTTAAAAAACTTAGAAAAAAAAATTCACCTGATCGGGACTCGTACCCGGTCCAAAAAGTCTTCAGCGGTTCCGCAGACGGAGACCATAGCCACTGCACCAACCGGCGCTGTTGAAATTCTCTTCGAAATATTCGAATATATGTACATGGTATAATTTGCGTATTTCGTATTAGGCAAGTTTTAAAGTCTGGGAGATGTTTTTCTGAACGTAGGAACGTTTAATATCACATAATATATTTTTATGATTCAGGGAATATAAGTATAACTTAGGAAAAACGCCGAAAAAAGCGGTTTTTATTTTTTTTAACTATGACGCACCACTCACAAAAATCTGAAAAAAATTGAGCATAATACTTACGGTAATACCTCATTGCTAAATTAAATCTGGAGTAGCACCTTTTAGATTTCTATATAAAACCTGCATTTTTCGATTTTTTTCGTGTTTTTCATTTTTCACAAGCAGAGCTTGCAGCAGAAAAATCTGGAAATGATACCTAATATGTGGCTCGATATCCGAAATGTGCCAGATTTTTTCCAGAATTTTTAATTGTCAATAAATAGGGAAAATGGGCCAAAAACTGATTTTCCGTTTTTTCTCAATAACTACCCTTACAGATGAGATAGGGGGCTGAAACTTGGCAGAGAGGGGTTTTTTGGGTAGGCTATCGAATGGTCCAAGCACGATTAAAATCCCGCCGGGGGCGAATTTCACTATCAAACCCGGCTATAGCCTTTGTGCAAAGTTTGAAATTCACCTTAATTATGGAACATGGCACATCGTTGGATTTGTAATTTTTTTCTGAATAGGAATATAGAATAAGTATATGACCTCCTTTAGATAAAAATAACGATGACCTGGAAATTTCGAAACATGATTTTCAAAAAATTTTTTTATTTTGTCATTATATTTACCTCATCGAACAGTGCAAGTTTCTCCTCTGGCATTTTTTCGTATAATCACAAGTAACAGAGATATTTGAATACCTACATTAAAATGTAGCATATTTTGACTGATGGTAGGACATACGTATTTGTTCATTTCCGAAAATATATTCCAAAATAAATGAGATTCATAAGAATTTTCCTAGATTTCAATTTCTCGAGAAATGAGAAATAAAGAATTATGAAGTTTCTCGAGAGATTCTCGAGAAGGAACAACACGCTTGACTAGCCGTACCGCGCGGCGCACTCACACAAGTAACCGCTCGGGCAGCGTGTACGTGTGCCTAGGCGGATCGCAAGGTTTCGGGAAGCTTCAAATCATTTCTCGTCCTCCGCCGCCTCCTGCACTAGGTATACTATATCTACAAATTTATATACAGGGTGTCCCAAAACTCGTGAAGAACCCGAAAGGGGGTGGTTCCTGAGACCATCCTAAGAGCCATTTTCCTTTGCACAAAAGTCAAATTCGGCTTTGTTTAGGAGTTATTAACGAAAAACACGGACCAATCAGAGCGCGTCCTGGCCCGGCGCGCCACGCCGCGCCGCGCTGGCAAGCGAGTGTCGGTGGTACGCCGCGACATCGCAACGAGCCAGAGTTTCTCGATAATGTGAATCCTCTCCGATTTCGATGAGCTTTGGATATGTTGTCAAGACCATGATTCTGAACAACATGTCTCTTTAGACTTTTTGGCGATCGGCTTTAGTTTACGAGATAATCGTAAAAAACGTTACTTGTAAATTCATATGGGTGTTCTTGATAGCGGGCACGGCGTGTTAATATCTCCGAAACTAAAGCCGACCGCCAACTATTTCAAAGGAAAAAGATATTTAAAACGTCGAGTTTTAAAACACATTCAAGGTCATTGAAATCGTTGAGGACCCACATTATCTTTACTCGACTTACGGCAACTTTACCCGAATGAGAGGAGAAGCAGAAACTTATTGTATTAAAAACTCACTTATTCAGCCGTAAATCCATTTGCTGCTTCGAAATGTGTGTCACTGGGTCACTCGGTGACGAACTGCACAGATGTCATCAGGTATACGGCAGCACCGAAAGGTAAGGGACGTACGGCCAGGTCGACGAACTGCACAGCCGGTGGTAGATAGTAATAAGGTCTAAGGGATGCGCGGTCAAGTCGATGATCCCGAATTTCACTTTCACTTTCGAATCGTTAAATAATTCGTATGTTTATTTCAAACAGATGCCTTGAAATTTTTCCACACTCACAATCACTGTTCACATTTGTCTACACACATAGTTATGTACTAATAATAATTGCCATATCCGCAGTCTAGTGATTAGTTTAAACATCACTATCAAAAACACAACTAATAGCAACCGTTAGCTTTGAATTGACAAATCTTTGGAGATGTTCTCTCTACCGCGACTCGAACGACACTGATTTTCTGCAAGATTTTTCTAAAGAATTTACGCTGTAGCACGTTTATGAAAACGACGGGACGATCAGACGAAAAACAGGATACGAGAAGGATCGCTGTAAGATTTATAGCAAACACATGTTTAGTTTTTCCTGCAGATTGGTACGTAGAGTCGATGGGTAACCATTCGAAAACGTCATCGGTCCTTTTACCCAGCAAGGGGTAAAAATGTCAGGTCAACGTAGCATCCCTATTGTCCTATAACTTCCGTAAGAAACTTTCTAAAAGAAGGACAGCCGACATTTTCGAACGGTTACACAACGACTCTGCGTATCAATCTGCAGGAAAAACTAAACATGTGTTTGCCATAAATCTTACAGCGGTCCTTCTCGCATCCTGTTTTTCGTCTGACCGTCACGTCGTTTTCGTAAACGTGCTACAGCGTGCATTTCGAATTTCGATACGCTAAATGCCCTTCCTAAGTTCTTTAGAAAAATCTTGCAGAAAATCAGTGTCGTTCGAGCCGCGGTAGAGAGAACATCTCCAAATATTTGTCAACTCAAAGCTAACGGTTGCTATTAATTGTGTTTTTGATAGTGATATTTAAACTAATCACTAGACTGCGGATATGGCAATTATTATTAGTACATAACTATGTGTGTAGACAAATGTGAACAGTGATTGTGAGTGTGGAAAAATTTCAAGGCATCTGTTTGAAATAAACATACGAATTATTTAACGATTCGAAAGTGAAAGTGAAATTCGGGATCATCGACTTGACCGCGCATCCCTTAGACCTTATTACTATCTACCACCGGCTGTGCAGTTCGTCGACCTGGCCGTACGTCCCTTACCTTTCGGTGCTGCCGTATACCTGATGACATCTGTGCAGTTCGTCACCGAGTGACCCAGTGACACACATTTCGAAGCAGCAAATGGATTTACGGCTGAATAAGTGAGTTTTTAATACAATAAGTTTCTGCTTCTCCTCTCATTCGGGTAAAGTTGCCGTAAGTCGAGTAAAGATAATGTGGGTCCTCAACGATTTCAATGACCTTGAATGTGTTTTAAAACTCGACGTTTTAAATATCTTTTTCCTTTGAAATAGTTGGCGGTCGGCTTTAGTTTCGGAGATATTAACACGCCGTGCCCGCTATCAAGAACACCCATATGAATTTACAAGTAACGTTTTTTACGATTATCTCGTAAACTAAAGCCGATCGCCAAAAAGTCTAACGAGAAATGTTGTTCAGAATCATGGCCTTGGCAACATATCCAAAGCTCATCGAAATCGGAGAGGATTCACATTATCGAGAAACTCTTGCTCGTTGCGATGTCGCGGCGTACCACCGACACTCGCTTGCCAGCGCGGCGCGGCGTGGCGCGCCGGGCCAGGACGCGCTCTGATTGGTCCGTGTTTTTCGTTAATAACTCCTAAACAAAGCCGAATTTGACTTTTGTGCAAAGGAAAATGGCTCCTAGGATGGTCTCAGGAACCACCCCCTTTCGGGTTCTTCACGAGTTTTGGGACACCCAGTATATACCATGCAATACCTTCCTATACCTGGTATAGCATATAGCACTGGGGTCGTCACGGGGAGCGAGACCCGCGTCAAACCATTTCTCGTCCTCCGCTGCATCCTCCGCCGTATCTTCCGCGCCGCATTATAAATTATTATTATTATTCTATACATTATAAAAATTGAAGCAATTATTTTAACAATAAATTATTAGGTTGGAACGAAAGTTCGTAGCGTTTTTAAATAAAAATTCAAAGTTGAAATTCAGATATTTATTCATAGGATCATTGTATAACGAATACATTATAAAAATTGATTTATTTATTAATGGTATGTTTAAATATTGTGACGTTGCAAATTTTGCGACGTCACTTCTCCGTCACTTTCGTGCACGGTTCGAAAGCGATAAAGGACCGGACCGCCCTCTAACGGGACACGACACCCAAAAATACAGGATTCGAGAGCGCTCCTCTAGGAGATTTCGATATTATCGAGGATCGCAAAATGACATCTGTCGCGCGCGCCGAGAATGGCAAGTTTCAGGGCCGTATATGGGGCGCGCCGAAGGAACCACCGATCGTCCGAATTTTCACGGGAACCTAACAGACGTCCCGCAGCCAGGAAGCGCCCGACCGAGAGCAAATGGCCATTTCGAGATTTTGAGCTTGGTGCGTGGACACTCGGCAAACAAACCGGAGGCGACGCCAGGACAGCAGCTCTATCGACCATCACGTCCAAAGCGACTCATTACAGATCTTGACGCCGTCTCGCCCCGTCAAGGGAGAGCTGCCCCGGGGTCGGTGCCCTCGTAGCCAAGAAGAGGAAGCCCCTCCGCCGACCAAGAGAGCGATAAGCTCCTTGGTCAATTTCGTGACTGTCCGGAGGCCTAGGACGCTAGAGGGAACGCTCCTGAGCCAAGAGTTTGCGCCGTGGAAACACGCCATAGGCAATTCGGAAAAGCGATCGAGTGGGGGATCTGGGTTCGATCCGCGAGCAGTGATGCCAGAATCGTGGACGCGAGGACGTTTCCCCTCCGGCACAGGACCCCCTACTCTGACACCGTGGACGCACCGTCCTCGCCACGTTGCTTCTGCTGCGCACGCGCTAAACACGAACGTACTTCTACTCTGCCTGTGTGAGTGCCTGCTCGATTGCACGCGCGCTACACACACAAGCGTACCTCTACCCTGTCCGTGTGGACTACCCGCTACCTGCTCGCTGGTCGACGCCGACGCGTCCCTTCGATTTTCACGTTACCGAAGTTTCGGAAGCATGAGTCGGAAAGTCGGCATCTGGAGACAGCGCGCATTTGAATCCTGGCCCGGCACGACGCGGCGCAATCCACATTTTGCTATAACTTTTGATCTAAAAAAGATATCGAAGCGATATTTGGACGAAATTTTTTTAAAAAACCGGGTTTAATGGTCCATCCTAAAATATGTGTTGTATTTCTTAAATAATTTTCTTCGTTGATTTTTGAAGTTAAGATGGTCCAGCGGGCCCCCAACACAAATTGATTTTTAGTCGAAGCATGCTCAATAAACAATTACAAAAAAATTAATAAATATTCTACCCAATACCACACATGACTGAGATTTTTTTCAGATTTTTCAGATTATGCAAACATGTTAAAAAAATTGAAAATCTCCAAGCATTCGAAGAAAATGCATATTTCGTATTGAACTTTTCGAAATACGAGTTTTATAAAAATTCAGTAGTCAGATATTATTGAAACAATTGTCCTTAATTTTTTTCAGAATTTTTTATAAATTGTATCGGTGTTAAAAAAATCCAAATCAATTTTTTCGATACTTCTTTACTTTTTTGTAGATGTATGTTTGAAATTGGCGCTCTCGCGCGCCATGACTGATTCGCGACGCGACGCGTTCCCCAATGACGAGCGATCCCGCCACAAGCGCGACGACAAGCGTATGTCATCGAGGCTCGCGCGGGCCATAAATCATACAGCTGATTGGCTAGATCTCTTCTCGATCCTGCTGGAACGTTCGAGAACGCCTAACCGGAACTATCGGAGCGTGTCGATCTTCCAGGAGAATCGAGCCGATAAAAGAGAGAGAGAACGGCAACGGGCTCTCTTTCTGTTCTCTTTCTATTCCAAGTTCGAGTGTGATCAGCTGTTACCCTTCAAACGAGACTTTTATATATTCATTTCACAGTTCTTATATTTCCGTATTTTCTGTATCGTGACTAGTTGTTCATTACAATATATTGACTAATTGTAGATCCGTTTTCTGTCATAACCTATTTATTTCCTACTTTACAATATTCGTTCCGTACACGTGTTCAACCATTCCTTCGAGCCTATCTCTCATTCTCTCTCTCTCTCTCACTCTCCTGCGTTCTTCTGCCTATCCAAGCTGAAGCTCAGCATCCCAGGCATTAAAACCGCACAATGTATTATGTAATATCGAATATTTTTATAATCAGAAAAGTAATGTACAGACTTAATAATGCAATATAAAATATTTTATTTACGTTATATTTCAATATGTGAGCAAAACTTCCAACACTTTCGGTTGGCGTAGGCGGTAAAGTCTTCGGCTGCGAACTTTTTGGCCATTGATCGAATCCCGCACCAAATAATTCTTTTTTTCCTTTAAACACATTTTTGTTCTTTGTTTTTCATATAATTATAGCAACGGCATTTTACTTATATTTTTAAAGTGTTATTATTATTTTTAAATTGCGGGTGGAATATAGTAAAAATAATAGTAAATCTTTATAGTAAAAATTTATTATCATTTTAAAGAATTATATTCTTGTGAATTATACTCTTGTGAAATTGTATCCTTTATGGTTTTATTTCTAATTACCTGTTTGGATTACCATTGTTTGAACGATTGGCAAGAAGAGTTCGAATCTTTGTAGACTCGGTTCTATTTTTATCATTAAAATTGGAAATTTTCTGTCCATCTACCGTAATTTTAAATTCTGATTTAAATACCTTTTTCTTCTTTTTATATACAGCTGTCCTTCTTTTATTAATTTCACATTTACATAATTGCAGCGATAGTGTATCTTTAGCAATGCTATCGTCGTCGAACGTTACGACTTCTTGTTTTATCAGTTGCGATATTTTCTCTTCAACGCGTGCATCTTAAAATTCAATTGAATCCTTTTCAGTGGGATCGTTCAATATTAATGGATCTCTCCATATTTTTATCATATCGCTATCGGTAGTCCGAACATCCTTATGTTTTCTGTTCTTTTTAACATCATTGTAATTATCTGAGATTGTTTTACCTCACTTCCACTTTCTACTTTTTTGTCATCCGCAGAACCTGTCTGATATGAATGATTGGAACTTGAGTCGGATTCATTTAATTTCCCATTGACTTCGTTGTTCATCACATTCAAAGACCTCACTTTACACACAAATACCATACATGACCATCTATCTATTTCTCCGTTGGTACTTTGCTGTTTCTTGAGAGTTACAACAGCTATAAATGGTTCGAAATCGTAGGACATCAAACTTTGTGGGCTTATGATACATCAGTTGCCATTGCGAAGATAACAAAACACCAAAATGTCTAATGTTTGAAAATTAAAGTTCTTGATAAATGAAAAGAAACTAACTAACATACGGCAATAGTAAAATATGAAGTTGCATACCATTTCACATTCAGCAGAATCAATAAATGAAAATAGTACATAATGTGAAAGACATTGCAACTAATTGTGAGCCATTATGATGGATTTTCGTAGTCAGAGATACTATTGCATAAAACATTTTTAAAACATTTTGAAAATATATTTGAAATGTTACTACAACAATTTAATGTAAACAAAGAACAAAAAAAAGTGTTTAAAGGAAAAAAAGAATTATTCGGTGCGGGATTCGATCAAGGGCCAAAAAGTTCGCAGCCGAAGACTTTACCGCCTACGCCAACCGAAAGTGTTGGGAGTTTTGCTCACATATTGAAATATAACGTAAATAAAATATTTTATATTGCATTATTAAGTCTGTACATTACTTTTCTGATTATAAAAATATTCGATATTACATAATACATCTACAAAAAAGTAAAGAAGTATCGAAAAAATTGATTTGGATTTTTTTAACACCGATACAATTTATAAAAAATTCTGAAAAAAATTAAGGACAATTGTTTCAATAATATCTGACTACTGAATTTTTATAAAACTCGTATTTCGAAAAGTTCAATACGAAATATGCATTTTCTTCGAATGCTTGGAGATTTTCAATTTTTTTAACATGTTTGCATAATCTGAAAAATCTGAAAAAAATCTCAGTCATGTGTGGTATTGGGTAGAATATTTATTAATTTTTTTGTAATTGTTTATTGAGCATGCTTCGACTAAAAATCAATTTGTGTTGGGGGCCCGCTGGACCATCTTAACTTCAAAAATCAACGAAGAAAATTATTTAAGAAATACAACACATATTTTAGGATGGACCATTAAACCCGGTTTTTTAAAAAAATTTCGTCCAAATATCGCTTCGATATCTTTTTTAGATCAAAAGTTATAGCAAAATGTGGATTGCGCCGCGTCGTGCCGGGCCAGGATTCAAATGCGCGCTGTCTCCAGATGCCGACTTTCCGACTCATGCTTCCGAAACTTCGGTAACGTGAAAATCGAAGGGACGCGTCGGCGTCGACCAGCGAGCAGGTAGCGGGTAGTCCACACGGACAGGGTAGAGGTACGCTTGTGTGTGTAGCGCGCGTGCAATCGAGCAGGCACTCACACAGGCAGAGTAGAAGTACGTTCGTGTTTAGCGCGTGCGCAGCAGAAGCAACGTGGCGAGGACGGTGCGTCCACGGTGTCAGAGTAGGGGGTCCTGTGCCGGAGGGGAAACGTCCTCGCGTCCACGATTCTGGCATCACTGTCCGCGAGCTTGCCGAAAATCGATGGATCACTGTCGCGCTGGCTATCGATCGTGGAACACGCCAAACATTCGTACTCGCGTTGCGAAAAGTAGAACGAAACGAGACGTGTCGTGCCCCGTTGAGGATATCGTGCGTTGGCACGTCGTACACCCGAGTCCGGCCTATTCCGAAGCTCTATCGGGGGCCGTAAAATACCGGAGAACGCTAGAAATCGAGAAACGGTAAGTCGCCCAGTGATCCATTTCGGTATTTCGTAGCGCGACGGCTCGACCTTCGCCGCGCGAGGACGAACGCTTCCCGTTCCGTCCTCGATAATTCGCTCGCATTCTTTCGGGAATGCTTTGAGATTTTCGGGATTATTTCGAGAGTTTTCTTCTTAGATTGCGCGCGAAAGAGTGTCCTAGAGGAGTCGCGTTATTGAGAGTAATCTTTGCGATAGTTTCGTGTATTCCCGAGTCCTGTGTTTTTCGCCGCGCATCGTATTGTTTCCGTCGGCGTGCGATCGCGTAATCGTTAGCGTACGCGTTGTAGCGACTCGCGTGCGGAAGTCATCGCGGCAGTCTCGTAGTTCGCCGATCATCTGCGCCTCGCGTTTCGAAAGTTCTTGTCGAACGAAACGACGATCGAATTTCCAACGGTGTCGTCGCGAGAGAAAAACGATAGGACAACCGCGCTGCGAACGACCATCTTCTCGCTATCTTGTATGAAGAGCGCGGGCTCTCGGGTCGCGGCCACGTGGCCGCAGATTTTTGTAAACTAACGACCGCTACAATAAATAGCTCGAGACCATATCGTCGTCGAATCATTACGTTCCCTGTGAGATCCGTCCTGCCGAGAGGACTGTCCTAGTTTTCCCGTGTCCGAACCTTCTGGCCTAGTCGCGACGTCACTTTCGATCCGCGTTTCGAAGATTCGATTCTCGACCTCGGCTTCTTCGAGCTCGAGGAATATTCCGCGTTTCGTGTGGCATCCTTGAGGTGCCTGGCGCCCGAACTTTTCGTTTTTCGAGAGAACAATCGTCGAATCTTCGAACCTCGTTTTGTCTCGGGCGGACCGCGTGTACTCGGCCTGCACGCGGCCTGGTCTCAGTGCCTGCAAGGCCCGAGGTTAACCGGCTTCCGCGGGTCAAACCGCCCGTCGGAAAAAGGTTAACGTGACAATATATATATATATATATATATATATATATATATATATATATATATATATATATATGCGCGTACAAACTATATATATATAGTTTGTACGCGCGCCGGGGAATATCAGGGGAATGCAAAGTGCACATTTTATAATTTATAATTTATTATATAATTTATTATAATTTATTGTAACTCCGCCGCGCCGCGTGCGCTGCCCCGAGTCCTATCAACTCTTTGAAAACTTCCTTCCGTGCCTGTCTCCTTAGTATTTACTGCAACATCTAAAAAAAATTAATGATAATAAAAATAACATGGGATGCCTAGTTGGGACCAGGGATTGAAAACTGTTATGATATCGGTTCCGGTTCTCGAAACAGTTATGAAGAACCAAAATGGTGTTGTAACTGTTACGAGAATATCGGTTCTGGCTTACCTATGTATATCGGTTACGGTAACGGTTTTGGAGAGCTGATATTATTTCGGTTTTATAATTGTTAATTTTCGGTTCTGGATGTCGGTTCCCGGTTTCGGTTCTGTATTCTGTACTGTGTTCGGCCTTATATGTATATTCATTATTCAAGTAGTCCTTTATAGTAATTCATAATTTAATAATTTTTAAATTAGAAAATTCTTATGATTTGTCTCTACATGCATTATTTAAATTATCATCTGAATAACAATTTATTGTTGAAACAATTGTTTAAAGAAATCAATTTTCATAATGTATAGAAATTTGTTTCTATATTCTTTGTTTGAATTATCATTTCCATAATAATGTTTAATTATACATTTGTTTTAACAACAAATTATTATTCGAATAATAATTCAATTAACGCATGTAGAGAGAAATTATAAAAATTTATTCATTTAAAAATTGTTTAAATTATGAATAACAATAAAGAACTACTTGAATAATGAATATATAAGGCCAAACACAATACAGAATAGAGACCCGAAACCGGAACCGACATCCAGAACCGAAAATTAACAATTATAAAACCGAAATAATATCGGTTCTCTAAAACCGTTACCGTAACCGATATACATGTGTAAGCCAGAACCGATATCATAACAGTTCTCAATCCCTGGTCCCAACTAGGCATTCTATGTTATTTTCATTATCATTAATCTTTTTTATATGTTGCAGAAAATACTAAGGAGACAGGCACGGAAGGAAATCTTCAAAAAGTTGATGGGACGCGGCCGAGGAGCGCCGTACCATTTTTATTTCTACCAATAATAATAAATGAAAAGACATAAATTATAAAATGTGTACATTTCAATTACCCACAAGTTCCTTTGAGTTCCCCTGCTATTCCTTTGCGCGCGTTCAAAATATATATTTAAATACTTATATTATTGGGTTGGCAAGAAAGTAATTTCGGTTTTCACTAACTGATGGCGTTATGTTTTGTTTGATTGGCTTCTGTTAACGTTGCGTTTGTTTTCTTTCTGACATTTCATAACTGCATCTTTTAGGTTACTTTTGAAGCAAATTACACGTAATTTTGATTAAAATTGTTAGTTCTGTGTCAATTTGAACATGGAGTGCAGAAACGAACATTATAAGCATATATTGCTTTTTTATTTCCGTAGAGGTAAAAAAGCTGCCGAGGCTCACAAAGATATATGCGAAGTTTACGGTGTAGATTGCTTAACAGAACGCACGTGCCAGAATTGGTTTAAAAAATTCCGTTCTGGAAATTTCTCACTTAAAGACGACCAACGTTCTGGTCGATCATCTGGAGTTGATGATGACCAAATGAAAGCCATTATTGAATCGGATCGTCATATAACTGTCCGAGAGATTGCAGACAGGTTAAATGTCTCGCATACAACCATAGAATATCGTTTAAAAAGTCTCGGAATCGTTAAGAAGCTCGATATTTGGGTTCCACACGAGTTGAAAGAAATTCACTTAATGCAACGCATCAACATATGCGATATGCATCTCAAACGAAATGAAATCGACCCTTTTCTCAAGCGAATCATCACCGGTGATGCGAAATGGGTTGTTTGCAATAACACAACTCGAAAACGATCATGGTCCAAGCGTGATGAACCAGCCCAAACCACACCGAAAGCTGAATTGCACCAAAAGAAGATCATGTTGTCAATTTGGTGGGATTACAAAGGTATTGTGTATTTTGAGCTGCTCTCAAGGAACCAAACCATCAATTCAGATGTTTATTGTCGACAACTAACAAAACTGGACATAGCAATCAAAGAAAAACGGCCAGAATTGGCAAATCGCAAAGGAATCGTGTTCCACCATGATAACGCTAGGCCACACACATCTTTGGTAACACGTGAAAAGTTATTGGAGCTTGGTTGGGAAGTGATGTCACATCCACCATATAGCCCTGACATTGCACCATCAGATTATCATTTATTCCGAAGTTTACAAAACTCTTTGAATGGTAAAACATTCACTAATGATGATGATCTGAAATCGCACTTGGATCAGTTTTTCACCGAAAAGGATCAGAAGTTTTATGAGCGCGGAATTATGAAGCTACCAGAAAGATGGCAAAAGATCATACTACAAAATGGAAAATATTTTATTGATTAAAGTTCATTGCTTTGATAAAAAAATTGGATTTTATTTCATCTAAAAATACCGAAATTACTTTCTTGACAACCCAATATTATTAAATAAATCAATTTTTATAATGTACATGTTATTCTATGAACATATGAATAAATATCTTAATTTTCTCTTTGAAGTTTTATTTAAAAACGCTACGAACTTTCGTCCCGTTTATAACTTTCGTTATAATGCGGCCGAAGATACGGCGGAGCATGCGGCGGAGGACGAGAAATGGTTTGAAGCATCTCAAAACCTTACGATCCTCCTAGGCACACGTACACGCTGCCCGAGCTGTTACTGTGTGAGTGCGCCGCGCGGTATGGCTAGTCAAGCCTGCTTGCAGAGCCTCCCGAACAGACATCTTGCTGCCGAAAAATGAAAATTATGTTAGGGTCCATGCGCGCTAGATTGATCTTTTATCTAGCGATTACGACTACGTAGGGGCCCCAAATGTGCATGAGCGAGACGGGAATAGATGAGAGCTGGACCCTTGCGATCCGCCTGGGCACACGTACATGCTGCCCGAGTGGTGAGGGTGTGCCACACACTCTCCCTGAAGCACACCGGCGCAGCATCATCGTGAACCGTATAGTGATGTCACGTTTACGTATGAAGCCTAACTTACCGGCAACATGCATTTTCTCGTCCTCTGTTTTACCGATACAGTGACAGAATGATCAGAAACAGATATTAGCGCCCCGTAGCGAAAAATGCCGGACCTATACTTCTACCCAACCCTCCGTTTAGGGGTATGTTTCAGCTCTAGACGATTCCTGTGTTTAAACAGGTATGGTTTAACATAATAAACGTATCATTGGCATTGTATGTGTCCCCGCTAGCGCGCATGGTGTATGCTGTTTCTATAAGAACCCTAAATTTCGCGATATTTAAGAAAATGTATGTGCTTGACAGTGGCAGCACTGTCGCGCCGCCCAATGCTTCTCACTTCTCCGCTACATGCTGCCGAATAATGAAAATTACGCCTCGGAAACGCAAAAGTAGGCCGTCTTAGGGACCATGCGCGCTAGATTGATCTTTTATCTAGCGATTGTGACTACGTAGGGGCCCCACATGTGCATGAGCGAGACGGGAATAGACTAGAGCTGGACCCTTGCAATCTTCGTGTACGTATACAGGGTGTCCCAAAATTCCTTCAACAGCCGGCAATGGGAGGTTCCTGAGATCATTTGAAGCAACATTTTCCTTTGCAAAAATGTTATCCGCGGCTTTGTTTAGGAGTTATTCACGAAAAACACGGACCAATTAGAGTGCGACCTAGGCCGAGTGCGTCGGCCCGGCCCGGCGCGCCAACTGTCTATTGGCCGATTGTGCTAACTCGAGTCTAGGTCGCACTCTGATTGCTCCGTGTTTTTCGTTAATAACTCCTAAACAAAGCCCCGGATAACATTTTTGCAAAGGAAAATGTTGCTTCAAATGATCTCAGGAACCTCCCATTTCCGGCTGTTGAAGGAATTTTGGGACACCCTGTATAGTGTCTAGCGGTGTGTGAGTGTGCCACCACACTCTCGCTCGACCCGGACCCACACCCTTAAGCAAAGTCAAGGACTGATGTCGAGGCGACCCTTAAGATTGGAAGGATTTATGGTAGGACCTGGGCGTACGTGACGTCCTGAATAGAGACGGAAGAGAATAAACAGAACCGTCTTCGGACGATGGCGGGTGGACACTTTGGGCCATCCAGCTATCGTTCGAACAAGTCATGTTTATGAGAATGTGACGAGTGAAACTTGCCGAGGGTATGCAACCCAAGGCCACACTGCCTTAAAGAATTGGGACTTTGTTCCAAGAGGATCTGGCCACGGAGTGGGAAAGGCAAGGGTGCCTTTTGGTGAGAGGACAGTGTTAAACCCCACGGCACTTACCCCAGAACCTTCGAAGCGAAGGAGTCTTTACCGAATTTCTAACATACACGTATAAAGTCAGCTTTCAATTTTGAAAGACTACTCTTAGATTTTCGTATGCGTGGTCGCGCCGGCCCTCTCCGCCTCCGCCACGACCAAACCACAACTCATTCTATTCGCATAATCTTTGCATTCCAGCTGTCATGCAGAATTTGAACTAGTAATGGAAAAATCATGCGAATAGAATTTGTTGTCGTTAGGTCGTGGAGGGGGCGGAGAGGGCCGACCCAACCGCGCATACGAAAATCCAGGAGTATAGCCTTTCAAAATTGAAAGCTCACCTTATAGTGGGTGAATCACCTAACATTATCACCTCAAATATCTTTGTTGTTTTGAAAGATACATTAAATGTCTTGAGGACTGTTGAATGGTAAAATGGGGCTCGTACGACAAAAAAATTTTGGTTTTTATGTCATTTTTTTAGAGATATCAAGGTCATCTTCATTTTTTAAAATGGAATCACCCTTTCAAAAGGCTTCCAATACTTTCGTGGCACACTTTAATTAGATTTCATGCTGGACCCTTATTTTTCAAGATAAGCTGAAAAATATCCCCAAAAATTGATGTAAAATTGTTTCTCCATCTGTAATGATTGTTTAAACATGTTTAAACATTTAATATGTTTTAATATTGAATATCACTGTATTCGGGCAAGTCAACAGAATCTTTTGCTGTAATGAACAATTCAACATCTTTTAAAATAAAATCTCAATATTTGTTTAAAGTTGAAAAATATGTCTCTTTTAAATCAATTTCTCAAAAACGAGGGGCCATGAAGCTCGAGAGGCTTCGGTCGTCGAGAAGTATAACGTAGTACGGGTTTTAAAAAAAGAAAAATGTCACGAACATGTTGGTGAAAGTCCCATTTGGAGGTGGACGGAACTAAAGCTAGTACTTGAAGCGGGCCCTAGGATTCGCCAAGGCCGCACATGTGGCGACAAAACCTTGGAGTTTTCCAGTCATCTGGAAACCAGACACGGTGTAGCGTAGAATAATTTTCTGCCAGGGAGGCGAAGGCTTCGGTCGCCGTGGCCAAGTGGTGCAATAAACACGGCCAGGCAACCCGACGCGCGACAGCCAGCCAGGCACATTCCGGGACGAAAAGATAGCACACTTTGAAATTAATGTAACTTCTGTTTATTAAACATTAGAAATTCCAATTTTTTATACACATATTTTTAGTGCGTCTTTCTTAACATATATGAATGAAATGAAACGAAGATTCATTAACTTATCTGTTTTTATGGAACGAAGTAGAATTATTAACGAAATATAGAGGTACAAAATTATAGCACACTTAACGAAAAACTTGAAATATAACAGAATTAATCGATAAAAATCAATGCTCAATATTTTGTAGGACCTCCTTTATAGTTAACGACTTTAATCATTCGATTTGGTAAATATTTATACAATTTTTGAATTCTGTTTTGGCTAATATTCTCCCATTCGTCCAAAATGCTCTACTTTAAATCGTTGATATTTTGGAATTGTCTGCCATTTTGATACACAGCTCTGGCAAGATGTCCACAACAATTTTCAATAATGTTGAGGTTGGAGATCTTGCTGGCCTCTCCAAAATACGAATAATTTTTTAAGACAAGTATTCCTTGAGCGCTTTCGCCGCGTGGACTGCGATATTATCTTGTTGTAAAATGTGTTTATTTGCAGCAATTCTTACAGCATAAATGTTTAGTTGTTCATTTATCATTTCCACATACCATTCACTATACCAATGTCGGATAAAAAATCAGAAAGGCGAACTTTACAAATGTTGTATGTAGCACTGAGCAGAATTTCAAAATTGAGCGCGGTTTATATATTTCGGGACAATTTAAATTAACAGTATCGAAGAAAACCAAGATCAATACTGCAACCCCGGATAATGAGGAGTTGTATCGTTTGCAAAAAACTAATTAAGACAATTTATTTTGCAACATTAGTATACTATAACAAGGAACCAAGCGAGCAACGAGCCTGCGATGTTCGTTTAATGCGACGCCATATAGCAAACATTTTGGTAAGTAGAAAACTATTGAATTTCCCTGAAAACGTATAATCTTATTAAAACGTACACTCTATTTCTATTTTTGTCTTCTTGAAAAATTCAAAAGACTACATACGCCATGTGGTTGGGCATACTCTATATGCCCTGGGTTGCTCCTTTAGAAAATTTCGTTATTTCTGCGGTAGGACGCACCGTTCTCAGAAATTAGCGTTTACTTACTAGTGTAACGTCTTACAAGGGGAGTCCACGGTAGACGGGAACCGGATTTTCTTGAAACTTGCAGTATTTGAAGATGACGTATCCAAATGTAATTTAGCAAAGCAGTAGCGCGCGCTTCTCAAGGTTTCCCGAGAAAATTGCATTTGAAAAATCGGTTTACCCGTTCATAAGGAGTTCGCGTTAACATATGAACATGAAGCGCAGTGGCCGAGGGCGCTTCGAGAAAGACTGGTAATCAGTAGGTCGCTGGTTCGAGTCTTGCTGTCGACATTTTTGTTTTAATCTTTTTTTTCAGTTTTATTCCTAAAATTTATGAAATCTGCCATAAACAATTATTTTTTAAATAGAAAATGCATGTTTTTTATTTGTGGGTATTGAAAAAAATCGAACATAAAAATAATACAGTGTTATATTTACTTTATTATTGCTCATTCTTTATTAATAAAAAAAAATTGCGTGTTAGTATGACATGATCCAGAATGATACCCATCGTAAAAGCATGGGAAACAATAATTAACTTCCCGATTTTATAGAGAAGTTATTGTAATGACCCCGAAAATCGAAAATCGATTTTTTAGCACATCTTCACGTTTCATGGTCATTGCAGTCATTTTAGACTATTTTCAGCAAAATGTTCATATATATATATGTGTGCGTGTGCGTGTGCGTGTGCGTGTGTGTGTGTGTGTGTGCGCGTGCGCGTGTGCGCGTGCGTGCGTGCGTGCGTGCGTGCGTGCGTGCGTGCGTGCTTGCGTGCGTGCGTGCGTGCGTGCGTGCGTGCGTGCGTGCGTGCGTGCGTGCGTGCGTGCGTGCGTGCGTGCGTGCGTGCGTGCGTGCGTGCGTGCGTGCGTGCGTGCGTGTGTGTGTGTGTGTGTGTGTGCACGTATGTCCGTTTTTATGTAATCAAATTTTTCGTTAACGTTTTCAGAAAAAGTAACAACGCGATCAGGATGATGAATGATGCAATCGATGTGCCCCGTCGTAACTTAGAGCTGATTAGATTTTGGTCCATATTGGTCAAGTAGTTTTTTAGATTTTAATTTTTTTTTCGAAAAGAGTTGATTCTACAATGCAATTTATAAGGGAGGACGAAAATTTTCCACCAAAGAACCAAACGCAATTACATAAAAAAAGATTTTTTTCTTAATTTTTTTTTCAGATTAAAAATTTTTTTTTTTAGATTTAAAAAAAATTTTTTTTTTATCTGATGCTAATGTTACCGCTTGGAATAATCGAAAGTTATTCCAATGCAACAGTGAATTTATCATCTCTACTCCCAAGAATACGTTTTGGAAGAATATCGATGAAAGTACAAAAAAAAACGATGTTAGCGATGTTGGCGAAGGAGTAACGAATCGGAAAGTTCTTTGTGTGACTCTTGGAGATTCACACACCAAATAAAAAACATTGATATCAGTAGGCCCTACTAGCCATGCGTATCACTAACCCTCTCGCAAGAGCAGTCATACCCGCGAGCTCGCGAAGGGAGCGAGCAAAAACAACCCTACTCGCGAGCGAGCGAAGCGAGCGAGCAACAATAGCCCTCTAGTTTATTTTTCGTAATTATTTCATGTAGATGATGCTAGCTGCTTCGTGGCGTTCTTCCGATTAAAAGAAAGAATAAACTCGAGATAGAATTTGGACTGTGGATAGTGAATTTATTCCAAGTCTTCGAATAACGGCATAATCAATTTTCTTCCGAAACCGCGAAATAATACCGGTATTTTTTCGGTTTTCCAATGCTTAGGTTGCTCCAAATGAAAAAGGAACTACAGGCCACTTACTCTTAAATATGTTCGGTCGTAAAACCCTCCGCGTCATAAAACATTAAGCTAAAGACCTTCCAGATGTATCTCCCAACAAAGTGATTTTTGGCCAGCCGAAAGAAGCACAGCCGATGTATTTTATACCGTTAAGGTACTAAACTTTATAACCGTAGCTACCTGGAATCGAACACACTCCTTGGTTGGAAATCTTTGCTTTAGTTTATTAAAAGAGGGAGTAGACCCGTTTCCAGGATTGCAAGGGTGCCGGATTCGTCTCTTCTCATTTCACGCTAATACAAACACGGGGGTTTTCACTAGTCAAAAACGCTAGATAAAAGATCTATCTAGGACGCTATCAGCCTCAAAAATCCTATTTTTTCGTTTACGAGGCGTAATTGGCATTATTCGACAGCATGTAGCTATGAAAATGGCTTGTATGCTTCCGAATAATGCAAATTACGGTGCCGACTAATGCAAATTTCACCTCGTAAACGGAAAAATAGGACTTTCGAGAGAGATGGGGCCCTAGATCGATCTTTTATCTAGCGTTTTTGACTAGTGAAAACCCCTGTGTTTGTATTATTATCGAGAGACGAGAAGAGGCGAATCCCGCACCCTTGCAATCCTGGAAAAAGGAACTGCGCAGTTACTCGAATTAATATTCGGACGTTCTAAAAAAGACGAGAACTTTTTTAATATTGTACTGTACGATTTGAACTTTTTTGGGGAGCTAGAGCAATTAGTTTACTACAGATGGCGAAAGAAATTTTTTCAAAAATTGCAATTGATCGGAATCGTATGAAAAAATACTAAGAGTGGCATTTTACAACTTTTTTATGTGGGCCCATATTGAAAAATTGAAAAATACGCTTTGTAGATCTGTGTCGACTAAACATATTTTGAAAATTTCATCAAAATCGGTTGACGTCGCAAAGAACTACAAACGTTTAAAGATGGTAAAAATTCCAGATTTTTAGCCTATATCGAAGAATTCTTACATCTTTCAAGGCCTGTCGTTTCTTCCCGCATCAGCCGATTGCGATGAAACTTTCACAGTGCATATTATTTATGTAGGCCTACAAAACGTACTTTTTAAATTTTCAATATAGGCCCACACGAAAAAGTTGTAAAATGTAACTTTTAGTATTTTCTCTGCAATTCCGACCAAATGCAATTTTTGAAAAAATTTCCTTTCACATCCTGTAGTAAACTAATTGCTCTAGCTCCCCAAAAAAAGTTCAAATCGTATAGTACAATATTAAAAAAGTTATCATCTTTTTTAGATCGTCCGAATATTAATTCGTGTAACTGTACGTATTAGGGGATAATTAATGTATTACTAGCTTATTGATTTATGTGTAGGTTTACTCTTAATGTAACTGTAAAGAAATAAATGGCACGGCAAGGGGGGAAGAAGTAACATTCAATTTATACATAGTTTCCATCTCTTGCAATCGATGCAGACAATTTTTATTTTCCACAAAGATCCGCAGTCTAGGAAAAATAATATAGATATAATAGAAATAAATAAAATTTAATATTTTTTTATATCGGGTTTATTATTTCGTTTTCATTCAAAGTCGGTATTTGGAATTGTCGGTAAAAAGGAAGAGTGCTACATCTTTGTACGATATGTAGATATTCATTTCACATTACCGACATAACCTCGCCGACGGTGCTGCCCTGTATAACGGCATCCGCCGCTTCACAAAGACTCCACGAGCTGGCTTCCATCTGGACGGGAGAAGCTGGCTTCCATCTGGACGGGAGAAGCTGCCGTCCAGGTGCAGAGAGGCCAGACTTCGCGGATGTGCACTAAATTTAGGAGTCGCCAGCGGCGCGGAAGCCACACTCTTTCCAGATACCCTCCACCCGTGGGCCGAGCGGCCTCAAGCGGGGCTCTGGAACGATTCTACCCTCCATGTGGACTCCACGCTCTGCTCTCTTTCTGGAACGTTCCAGCCGTGGCTATCAGGGTATATAGTCTACTTTTGCACATGTAATTGAAGATGTAATTAATTACTCATGTAATTAATTCCTGCCCAACTCTGGTCGTGGGGCAATGATGGACGTCGGTGATGGGTGTATTGAATTATTACACGATCGCAATCATCCGGAACGAATGCATACAATTGAGCATGAGAAGATGAAGCAAGAAATGCTTCAGCTTACAAGGGAACATATTCAGATGCGAAAATCGGATTTTGATGAAACTTTGGGAGCTTGTAGTACTTTGAAAAATATTAGACACGTATTTTTTTTATCGGCAACCATCCACTCTGAAGGGGTGAAAACAGCCCTCAAAGTTGGGGGTCAAAACCATATTTTTTGAGATATCTCGGAAACCAGAGGTCCAAAAAATTTGAATTTTTTTTAAATTGTGTGTTTTTCAATGGGGAATGTAGTCGCGTAAAAAAATTTTAACAAAAGTTTTTTGTTTAAACAATATATTAAAAATTTGATTCTTTTTGCAGTTTCTCTTATTTATTGTTAGTTCATTTTAATGTAAACTTGGGTGTGTGATCTTTGATCCAAAATAGGGGATACATGTTTCAGGATTTTCTTTTTTTTTGCCATTTAACAATAATTATGCATAATGGAAGATAGTCTTGCACCTGGCGTGCGAAGGAATTCTGACTTGTTTTATCGAAATATAAGCATTTAGTATGAACATATATAGTATTTTAAACAATACATGGAACAAGGAAACACCCAAGGACATAACAAGGAAACACCCAACGACAGCAGAAATTCGCAGACGAATTGGCTATACATACAAGTCGGTACCCTTACTCCGCCGCGGTATTTAGCACCGCGTCACGCTGCTACCTGCGCCACCTTCTTTAGCTACTGATAAAATAACAAACGACATATAATCCAGTGGTATTGTTTAAAATACTATATATGTTCATACTAAATGCTTATATTTCGATAAAACAAGTCAGAATTCCTTCGCACGCCAGGTGCAAGACTATCTTCCATTATGCATAATTATTGTTAAATGGCAAAAAAAAAGAAAATCCTGAAACATATATCCCCTATTTTGGATCAAAGATCACACACCCAAGTTTACATTAAAATGAACTAACAATAAATAAGAGAAACTGCAAAAAAAAATCAAATTTTTAATATATTGTTGGCTATACTTCCGTTTATAGCAAAACACAGAATTCGATAAAATTTTGAAAATAGGTTCTTTTTTGACTAAAATGACGATTGCCAGAAGGATTTTTGGCGCTTTTAAAAAAAAATTTTTATCATTTCAATGTTGCGCTCTATCTTACCGACTACTGACTTACCGACTTCGTACTTTATGTTTGTGCTGTGCGCATGCGTCTGTGTGATGTGACAGTTCGTCAAGTGCTGTAGAGGTTAGGTTAGGGTCGGGGTGGGGGCGGAGAGGGCCGGCCGTCAGGCCGGCCCGACCACGCATACGAAAATCAAAGTCGGTAAGTTGGTAAGGTAGAGCGCGACATTGAAATGATAAAAAATTTTTTTTAAAAGCGCCAAAAATCCTTCTGGGAATCGTCATTTTAGTCAAAAAAGAACCTATTTTCAAAATTTTATCGAATTCTGTGTTTTGCTATAAACGGAAGTATCGCCAAAAATTCAAATTTTTTGGACCTCTGGTTTCCGAGATATCTCAAAAAATATGGTTTTGACCCCCAACTTTGAGGGCTGTTTTCACCCCTTCAGAGTGGATGGTTGCCGATAAAAGAAATACGTGTCAAATATTTTTCAAAGTACTATAAGCTCCCAAAGTTTCATCAAAATCCGATTTTCGCATCTGAATATGTTCCCTTGTTAGTCGAGAAACGGCGTTGCCATTCAAGCAAATATTTGACAATGTTTGTAGAAAGTATGTTTTCAAAATTAAACTACCCACTGACTTTCCAGGAAGTTTTTCCATTTTCAAAACAGCACCCAATGACCAAAGTGACACAGTACAAGTTATCGAAACCACTACAAGAAAATTCAATAGCAAAAGAAGATGTAGTTATGATGAACAGTAGTATTCGAGACAAACGAAAGTTAACGGCAAGACAAATGCCTGCAGAGACCGTGTGGGATTGCTGATATTATTTTTAAAATTTACGTTTTATATTCCAAACATAACTGAGCGTATGATAACCATAACGAATAAGATTTGTAGATTCTGTATGTACCCAGATAACCAGCTGCATTGATTCTGAAGCAGCACTGCGCTGCAGCTATGTCCGTAGCTGAATACGTTCTGCACGGTAGCTGCAGTGGGTCTCTGCAACAACGTAAGAGGGCAACACAGTCGCATTAATGTGTCAAATGCCGTACAAGAGTAGGTCGCGCTAATATGGTAGATGTCGGTAAAGCAAATGTCCATTGTACAAATGTGCAGCAGCAGCAGCAGTCTTCTTTTTACCGACAAAATTAATATTTATTTAAATAACATACTACATACTATTAGGTCATTTGGAAAGTAACTTCGTTTTTCGTGTAGGGATGGCAAAATGCTTCCGTTTGTCATTATTAGACTGCGAATCTTTATGCAAAATAAAAATTGACTACATCGATTGCAAGAAATAGAAACCAAATTGAATGTTATTTCTCCAGTAAAGGAGAAAACAAAATGACATTCCGAACGACCTAATACATTAACACATTACAATAGAAGAGCTGCACAAAGTCTAAATAAAATCAATCCTATCATTTTTCTGCAAAGAAACATTTATTATCAGTTACTTTTAAGGCTCGGTAGGTTTAGAGTGTTGAAACGTTTTCGTGCAAAGAAAAAGTGTCGTAGAAGGGAAAAGTTTAAATTTATACTTTTCGGTTCGAGCGTTTCGAGCTGCCCCGTGGTTTCGTGCTGCACGGGAGTGACTCGATGTCGTCGGGCGGGTTCGGAAAGAATCGGACAAGTTCGGGCGAGCGAGATACCGCGATATTTGAGGAGATTCAACTCTGCGTTCGCACGAACTTCGCGGATAGACTGCGGTTCTTTATGCAAAATAAAAATTGACTACATCGATTGCAAGAAATAGAAACCAAATTGAATGTTATTTCTTCAGTAAAGGTGAAAACAAAATGACTTTCCGAACGACCTAATTCATTAACATATTACAATAGGAGAGCTGCTCAAAGTCTAAATAAAATCAATCCTATCATTTTTCTACAAAGAAACATTTATTATCGGGTAACTTTTAAGGCTCGGTAGGTTTAGAGTGTTGAAACGTTTTCGTGCAAAGAAAAAGTGTCGTAGAAGGGAAAAGTTTAAATTTATACTTTTCGGCTCGAGTGTTTCGGACTACCCGAGTGCTTCGGGATGCCTCGTGGTTTCGAGCTGCCAGGGAGTGACTCGATGTCGTCGGGCGGGTTCGGAAAGAATCGGACAAGTTCGGGCGAGCGAGTTGTCGCGATACTCGAGATTCAACTTTGCGTTCGCACGAACTTCACGGATAGACTGCGAATCTTTATGCAAAATAAAAAATATCAGCGTCGATTACAAGAAATAGAAACTAAATTGAATGACATCACTTCCCTTAATGATTTTAATAGAGTAAAAATCATATATTGATATCTTCAGTTTTAAAAATTTTTCAACAACTATCAATTTCATCTGTACTCAATTTTGGTCCGAGAGTGGCTCGACTTCGTCGAGTGATTTGAGGAGTTGGTGATTTGAAAATTACAGTCAACACGTGTTGGCCGAGAAAGTGTCGACTTCCAGCTCAATAGTAATGGAACGGCACTAAAAGAAATCGAGCCTATCGGGTTGTGTCTGCCTAGTCCCGCCACAGTCGTGCGCCTGAAGTCTCAATGTTTCGACTTCGACGGTGCACGCTATGTAGTGTGTGTGCCCGCTAGGAGTGTGCGGACAGCGCGATCTGTATCTGTGCGTGCCCTCACTCTCTCCAACCCCGGGAACTATCGGGTTGTGTCTGCCTAGTCCCTCCACAGCCGCCACCCCCTACAATCGCGTAGTAGTGGGCGGTTAACGGTCTCGTATCCTAACCCACTGCTGTTCCGCAATCGCTCGTGCTTGCGATGCAGGGTATTGGATTACTTGTTGGACATAGACAAATCTAAAATGTTTTTTCACTGCGTGAATGAAAGGTGTAATTTTAGGACAGCGCTGTCGATCCTTACGTCAGAATGTCTGTTCCAGGGTTTTTACTTTTTACTTAAAAAGATATCGTTGGCCAAGACTAGTTGCTAATGTTGTTCACGAGGTGTAAATGGGGTTATTTAGTCGTATACAGCGTCCTTTGGCAGCTCCTTGCGACGCCAATTTGTATATCTCCATTCCTTTTTAAGGGCTCATTTTACAGGGGAAACTTCAAGGGATATAACCACATTTTTTTCAAAATGTAAATCACTCTGACGGCTCATCGAAAAATACGTACAAAAAGAATTGGCTTAAATTTTCGACTCCATACAGTTGATTGCCGAGGTTAAAAAAATAATTTTGCAATAGCCACCAGAAGAAAGTGTAGCTCAATCGGATTTCAACGAAAAACTGATTTCACTAATTTTTTTTTACAAAAAATTCGATTTTTTGCAAAATCCTGAGATGGTACACAAATTTTGAGACAAGATTTGAAATCAGCGTAGAAGAATCTACGGGAAACGATGTACAGCATGTTGCAAAAAAAACTGTTCCCCGCTCGTGGTATTGTGAAAATCAAAGTTTTATTGAAACTGTACAGGTTTAACGAATTTTGTCAAAGTTGAAAAACGTTCGTACCATAATGTCCCTACTTTTACCATATTCTGCACAGCTCAAGCTGTAATTTAAAAAAAAATTCATCGTTCTAGCTCTTTTCTATCGAAAGTTACTTGATTTTAACACAGAATTCATCGGGTTGGCGACCCGGCGGTGGCGGTGTCCTTGCAGCGACCCGTGCAGCGACCCTTGCAGTATGCTAATTAGCTGCACGGGTCGCTGCAACGGCCGCTTCCTGGATCGCGACGGACTGCATAAAAAGGTTTGTCACCTCTGAAACCAATCCTAAACCTGCTAGGGGACTCATCGGTAAAGCTATCGAGCGGGCCTTGTCTGAACCGCTGCGATATCGGTAAGTGGTTTAAGACTGTATATATAGAGAGCGATGACGGATCAGGTAGCAGCGAGAAAGGTCTTGCTGACTATCTGTCCATCTTGTGGCGAGTGTAGGAAATAAAGCTGCCACAAAAGGTTACAAAATTCATCGATCTATCTCATTTGTATCGAGAGATCTTTCGATAGAACAAGAGAACGAGTTATCGCGATACCGGAGATTCAATTCTGTGTTCGCACGAACTTGTCCGCTTCCGTCCGAACGCGCCCCACTAAAGGTATGCTCACAGTGGACCCCTTTTCGCCCGACGACCGACTTTGGCCCACACAGACGACCGTTCGGGAAGCATGTGTTGGTGTCTTTTGGGCCGATTTCGACCGAAAAGGTGCTCATAGTGGAGCCGACATCGGGCAAAATGATCAAGGTCAGCGGGGCACCGAAACTTTTCGAGAGCTTCGAGAAGGGTAACAATGGACAAACCCCATGGGGTCGCGACGCCGGAGAAGAATCAAATCATTTTGTTTTTCGCCGTACGTCGGACGGTGCAACGTTCACGTTAAATAATTTTCATGTCGCCAATATTAAAGTATCCGTATTTTTAAGAAGGGGTCCGCAAAGAGGACACTTGGGGCTATATTATCATTATTTTTATTTTTTCAATTTCCTGGCGGTATGATAGCAATACGCCTGTTTAAAAAAAATTGCAAAATAAACTATGAAAATAAATATTCTTTCAACTGAAATAATTTTTATGAAATACTCTTATGGTTTCACTATGTGCACCCAAAACTAAAATTGTCATTGTTTTGTTAGTTTGGCCGTTATAATTTAATGAAGAAGTTGTGACACTTCATATTCCACGTCCGTAGAACCATTAATTTTCAAGATTTCAAAGAATTCTCTTTAAGATACGTTCATATTTTTCTAAGGACTGCGACATATCCAAATTTGAACAAAATTCGAAACAGTAGTCCTATTTTGCATGGAATGATACATGTGCATTAATTGTATGTAGATCAACGTTCACAAAAGTATGGATACTCGAGAATAATTAAAAATTAAAACAATTATAAAATACTGCGATTTAGATCAATCGTAATCAGAATCATTATCTGTAATTGTTGTTTATTTTAATTATCATTTCATCAATCGTCTGATTTTTGACGAAAACTGAAAGACGCCATCCGGATAGTGTTTTCATTTTCTTAGTTTTAAAAATATTAAGCTTAATAAATATGGATTCGAAAAAATCGTTTATCTCGCTGTTTCCAGAACAATTGTGACCTTATTTATCGGAAAGTCAAAAAAAGTCGAAAACTATTATAACGTTCATATTAACGCCCAGTTCTGAACCAAAAAAGATCGGTGGAACTCAAAGGGTCTCAATAATAAACGAAAAATATTATTAATTACCTTTGTATTTTTTATAATTTAAAGTAATGTACTCACCGCAATGAATAATACGCACTATAAATCTTTAGAAAATCAAGGAGTGCATATACATAAAAACAACAAAGAAATGAGAAAAAATTTTGTATAATTTAACTTTTAATTTGATTTTTTCCTAATAACAAGGTCGTTTTTATCGACGTACCACACCCACGGCATCGAAAGTTCGACAACGTACCGGAATATATTGCAAAAAATATACCTTTTTCTACGGACGTGACTTCCTTGCTATTTTTGAGAGAAAGCCCCTCATAAATGCATTTAGTTCTTTATTACTTTATTGTCGGAGCCACGAAGGAAGACTCTGACATCTTCCTATGCCTCAATAGCAATTATGTGTTATAAACCTTGCAGACCTCCACGGTCAGTTGTGGGTTGCAGCTATTCATTTTGAGGTTTCCCGTCAACCCGCACACCGGGTGCAGTGACTCTTTTATCTGTCTTCCACCTGGAAGACACTTGTGACAAAGTTGAGATGGGACACCTTTCGTGTAGTGAAAAAACATTTTCAATTTGTTTATGTGCAACAAATAGTCCAATACACTACCCCGTACGAAGCGATAGCGGAACAGCAGTGGGTTCAGAATTGTGCAGAATTACAATTGAAAATAGGACTACTATTTCGAATTTTGTTCAAATTTGGATATGTCGCAGTCTTTAGTAAAATATGTACGTATCTTAAAGAGAATTCTTTGAAATCTTGAAAATTAATGGTTCTACGGACGTGGAATATGAAGTGTCACAACTTCTTCATTAAATTATAACGGCCAAACTAACAAAACAATGACAATTTTAGTTTTGGGTGCGCATAGTGAAACCACAAGAGTATTTCATAAAAATTATTTCAGTTGAAAGAATATTTATTTTCATAGTTTATTTTGCAATTTTTTTTAAACAGGCGCATTGCTATCATACCGCCAGGAAATTGGAAAAATAAAAATAATGATAATATAGCCCCAAGTGTCCTCTTTGCAATACGGATACTTCAATATTGGCGACATGAAAATTATTTTTTTTATTGCAAATAAAATGTGCTCGAAGTCTAGGGACGGTTGCCAAAGGCTTATATAAATTTAATTACAATATTTCGCAGTAACACACAGACACACACACACGCGCGCGCTTCATATTATTCTACTTAAAAAAGAAATTTCACGAAACTAAATACTTACCACGATGTGTTGTTTGACGTAGGAAAAATACTTTATTTCATAATTATAAATTGTGGTAAGTATTAGTTTCATGAAATTTCTTTTTTTAGTAGAATAATATGAAGCGCGTGTGTTACTGCGACATATTGTAATTAAATTTATATAAGCAACTGCCTTTGGCAACCATCCCTAGATTTGGAGCACATTTTATTTGCTACAAAAAATAAAAAAAAAACAAAATATGAGGATTTATTCGTGAATGTAATAATGATGTTATTCGGTAGACAATTATTCAGTAGTAATTCATTATTCAAAATAATTTCGGGACACACAAACGTCAGTCGAGACGTTGTCGTCGACGCGATGTTATTCGATACTTTTATTCGCTCGCTTTTTACGAGGTTTTTACGAATAAATTTTTATTCGCTGGGTTGTTCGAATTAGAATTCATTCGAATAAAAATTTATTCCAATAAAAATTTATTCGAACCTCTCTTCGAATAAAATTTTATTCGTAATTTTTATTCGCTGGGAATTCGAATGAAATTTCATTCGAATAACGCCCAACTCTGCCGTACGGAACAGCAGAGTGGGTTAAGATATCAAAGCGTTATGTAGAGTGCACCGACTAGGGGTACGCAGCTGTGGTGGGGATAGGACCTCGCGATAGCTCGCTTTGTTTATGTACCGTTCCCGGGCCTTTTCTCTATAGAGAGGTTTATGACAGGTCGTTACTATTGACCTGGAAGTCGGCACTTTCTCGAACAATATTCGTCGATTGTAAAGTAATTTTTCAAATATCCACTGTAATCTTTTTACCGTGCACAATAGATTTCAGTATGCTTTTTCGGATTCGTCCTTGTTCCTGAACAAGCAAATTTAGATAACTGGTGCCCTTCGACTCCTTTTTATTTGGGGCCTCCCTCGCACTGCAAGAGCCGGGGAATTCCTGTAGTTAAATTTTACCGTTTGGCACATGGTTTTTGAACAAAGCGATCGGGACTATATATCCGTTACACTTTTACAATTGAAAATGTCAATGTATGACTTCTACTCTATTAAAATCATTAAGGGAAGAGATGACATTCAATTCAGTTTCTATTTCTTGTAATCGATGCTGACATTTCTTATCTTGCCTAAAGGTCCGCAGTCTGTCCGTAATACATCGGGCCGGTGCACAGTGGGCTCGATTGAAGAAGTACGCAACATTTTGCGAAAAAATCAACTTTCTAATTTTGATATTTTTTTCAATTGATATCGATTTCTAAATGTCCACCGACCACGAAAATGATAAAATTAATCAAATACAATAGCAGTTCTAGTCGTGATACACGCATGAAGTTAGACAGTTTAAGAATATCGATTTTCCCTACATAATTTGGCTGTTCATTCTTAAAGTGTCCTGATAACTGTGATCAACTTCTTGCCCTGAATTTTTTTCTACATCAAAATGCACACTTTATTGATAAGAAGTCATACTTTTCAATGACAATTATGATATATAACATATTTAAAAAGAATAATGAGCAAAATTAAAATAATCGTTGAAAATTTGTATCTTTGACATGCGCGATCTTTCAGGTCCCAGGAGATCCCAGTTTTTAACAAGTAAGGATCTTTTCAGTGAACCTTCCTCTATGTAATGTGACAAAAATGATTTCCTCCTTCGAGTCCTTTTTCAAGATATCTTTTCAGGATGTCTGAAGACATCCGCGTCGCGTTATCTTGTCCGCGCTCGGACGCGCGCTACGCGCTGAATTCGTCAACTATGCAGCCTCTGAAAGTCTGACAGAATTGTGTTGAATATTTATATTTATATTTTATTTTTATTTAATATTAATTTATATTTTGCAGTAAATAAGTCAGTCTTTCATCTCTGATATTTTGACTGCGTTGAGTTTGACGAATTCTTTTCGACAGTGCATAAGTTACATTGTAATTGTTTACGAAATCGATCTTTAAATCTTTTGAAATTTCTTTTCAAACGTTTTGTTTTGTCGACACAAATTGTGGATTGAAACAGAATTATTGTCAGTCAGAGCAGAACTATCAGCCTGAGCAGTACTGTGATTCCGATATTATTTTCAGTTTTATACGTTTTCTGTTCATATTATTTAATATAATACATCAAGTAAGTTAATATATATCAATTATATTTTATTTTTAGAACTTCATATACAATAAGGAACATAACTGCGATTCCACACACTTTAAATCAGAATAACTTTTATATGAATGGTCCACACCATTTGAATTTCTCTGTAGGCTAGAAGAATTAGTTTAGTAAATGACGTCTAATAAATAAGTTGAAAAAATTCATTTGGTCGGAATTGTGAAAAACAATACTAAAAATTGATTTTTACAACTTTTTTAGCTGGGCCAATAACGAAAATTTAAAAAATGTGTTTTGTCAACTGTTATAAATTATATACGCTCTGAAAATTTCATTAAAATTGGTTAATTGGTTTACGAATTATAAACGATCAAAAGTGGTAAAAATTTCAATTTCTCTATATTTTCGGCCTTAACAAATTTTTCTCAGGAATGTAAAATTTAAACATTGTATCTATTTGCATTAAATAGCGAAAATATTAAATACATTGTAGAATAAATAATTTATAAAGCTGTTTCAAATGAATAAAAACGGTTAAACAAATGTGAAATATATTAAGTTAAAAATCATTGGAAAGGAATTCTTTTTTTATATATTCAGTTCAAAATTCGTTGCAATATCTTCAGTGGTTTAAGAGTTATTCAATAATGTCGCGTACTTTTTCAATCGAGCCCACTGTGCGGTGGCCCGAGCGCGGCTCCACTTCGTCGGGCGCGTTCGGACGGAAGCGGACAAGTTCGTGCGAACACAGAATTGAATCTCCGGTATCGCGATAACTCGTTCTCTTGTTCTATCGAAAGATCTCTCGATACAAATGAGATAGATCGATGAATTTTGTAACCTTTTGTGGCAGCTTTATTTCCTACACTCGCCACAAGATGGACAGATAGTCAGCAAGACCTTTCTCGCTGCTACCTGATCCGTCATCGCTCTCTATATATACAGTCTTAAACCACTTACCGATATCGCAGCGGTTCAGACAAGGCCCGCTCGATAGCTTTACCGATGAGTCCCCTAGCAGGTTTAGGATTGGTTTCAGAGGTGACAAACCTTTTTATGCAGTCCGTCGCGATCCAGGAAGCGGCCGTTGCAGCGACCCGTGCAGCTAATTAGCATACTGCAAGGGTCGCTGCACGGGTCGCTGCAAGGACACCGCCACCGCCGGGTCGCCAACCCGATGAATTCTGTGTTAAAATCAAGTAACTTTCGATAGAAAAGAGCTAGAACGATGAATTTTTTTTTAAATTACAGCTTGAGCTGTGCAGAATATGGTAAAAGTAGGGACATTATGGTACGAACGTTTTTCAACTTTGACAAAATTCGTTAAACCTGTACAGTTTCAATAAAACTTTGATTTTCACAATACCACGAGCGGGGAACAGTTTTTTTTGCAACATGCTGTACATCGTTTCCCGTAGATTCTTCTACGCTGATTTCAAATCTTGTCTCAAAATTTGTGTACCATCTCAGGATTTTGCAAAAAATCGAATTTTTTGTAAAAAAAAATTAGTGAAATCATTTTTTCGTTGAAATCCGATTGAGCTACACTTTCTTCTGGTGGCTATTGCAAAATTATTTTTTTAACCTCGGCAATCAACTGTATGGAGTCGAAAATTTAAGCCAATTCTTTTTGTACGTATTTTTCGATGAGCCGTCAGAGTGATTTACATTTTGAAAAAAATGTGGTTATATCCCTTGAAGTTTCCCCTGTAAAATGAGCCCTTAAAAAGGAATGGAGATATACAAATTGGCGTCGCAAGGAGCTGCCAAAGGACGCTGTATACGACTAAATAACCCCATTTACACCTCGTGAACAACATTAGCAACTAGTCTTGGCCAACGATATCTTTTTAAGTAAAAAGTAAAAACCCTGGAACAGACATTCTGACGTAAGGATCGACAGCGCTGTCCTAAAATTACACCTTTCATTCACGCAGTGAAAAAACATTTTAGATTTGTCTATGTCCAACAAGTAATCCAATACCCTGCATCGCAAGCACGAGCGATTGCGGAACAGCAGTGGGTTAGGATACGAGACCGTTAACCGCCCACTACTACGCGATTGTAGGGGGTGGCGGCTGTGGAGGGACTAGGCAGACACAACCCGATAGTTCCCGGGGTTGGAGAGAGTGAGGGCACGCACAGATACAGATCGCGCTGTCCGCACACTCCTAGCGGGCACACACACTACATAGCGTGCACCGTCGAAGTCGAAACATTGAGACTTCAGGCGCACGACTGTGGCGGGACTAGGCAGACACAACCCGATAGGCTCGATTTCTTTTAGTGCCGTTCCATTACTATTGAGCTGGAAGTCGACACTTTCTCGGCCAACACGTGTTGACTGTAATTTTCAAATCACCAACTCCTCAAATCACTCGACGAAGTCGAGCCACTCTCGGACCAAAATTGAGTACAGATGAAATTGATAGTTGTTGAAAAATTTTTAAAACTGAAGATATCAATATATGATTTTTACTCTATTAAAATCATTAAGGGAAGAGATGTCATTCAATTTAGTTTCTATTTCTTGTAATCGACGCTGATATTTTTTATTTTGCATAAAGATTCGCAGTCTATCCGTGAAGTTCGTGCGAACGCAAAGTTGAATCTCGAGTATCGCGACAACTCGCTCGCCCGAACTTGTCCGATTCTTTCCGAACCCGCCCGACGACATCGAGTCACTCCCTGGCAGCTCGAAACCACGAGGCATCCCGAAGCACTCGGGTAGTCCGAAACACTCGAGCCGAAAAGTATAAATTTAAACTTTTCCCTTCTACGACACTTTTTCTTTGCACGAAAACGTTTCAACACTCTAAACCTACCGAGCCTTAAAAGTTACCCGATAATAAATGTTTCTTTGTAGAAAAATGATAGGATTGATTTTATTTAGACTTTGAGCAGCTCTCCTATTGTAATATGTTAATGAATTAGGTCGTTCGGAAAGTCATTTTGTTTTCACCTTTACTGAAGAAATAACATTCAATTTGGTTTCTATTTCTTGCAATCGATGTAGTCAATTTTTATTTTGCATAAAGAACCGCAGTCTATCCGCGAAGTTCGTGCGAACGCAGAGTTGAATCTCGAGTATCGCGACAACTCGCTCGCCCGAACTTGCCCGATTCTTTCCGAACCCGCCCGACGACATCGAGTCACTCCCGTGCAGCACGAAACCACGGGGCAGCTCGAAACGCTCGAACCGAAAAGTATAAATTTAAACTTTTCCCTTCTACGACACTTTTTCTTTGCACGAAAACGTTTCAACACTCTAAACCTACCGAGCCTTAAAAGTAACTGATAATAAATGTTTCTTTGCAGAAAAATGATAGGATTGATTTTATTTAGACTTTGTGCAGCTCTTCTATTGTAATGTGTTAATGAATTAGGTCGTTCGGAAAGTCATTTTGTTTTCTCCTTTACTGAAGAAATAACATTCAATTTGGTTTCTATTTCTTGCAATCGATGTAGTCAATTTTTATTTTGCATAAAGATCCGCAGTCTAATAATGACAAACGGAAGCATTTTGCCATCCCTACACGAAAAACGAAGTTACTTTCCAAATGACCTAATAGTATGTAGTATGTTATTTAAATAAATATTAATTTTGTCGGTAAAAAAGAAGACTGCTGCTGCTGCTGCACATTTGTACAATGGACATTTGCTTTACCGACATCTTAATGTGGAACATCCACATCACCGCACCGGCGAGAGCCCCCTAGCACAAGGCCTATACGGCATTCGAAACATTAGTTCGACCGTGTTGCCCTCTTACGGCGATGCAGCAAACTATACCGTTTTCGTTGCAGCTACCGTGCAGAACGCATTCAGCTACGGACATTCGCTGCAGCGCAGCCCTGGTTATCTGGGTATTTTTCATGTTCATATTTTTCATGTATACATATAATACAATATTTATTAACTTATTTTATAACTTATTCTTAATTATTCTTATCTTATCTTAATCTATTATGACCTGCAATTAAACCATTACAACAAAAGATTACATTTTAATTTGCTTGTTCTTTTTAGCGAAAGCTGTTGCAATGATATTTAGCATTAAGAAAATCACCAATCTAAGCCCTTCCTTTTCAAAGGTATCTCTTGAAACGATAAATTGTATTCATCAGTACAAGCAGCAGATTCGAAACTATCATCTTCATTGGCAATTTCACTGTTTCAGCTGAAAACAAATTATATGGAAATTATACAAATTTAACGTATTGCAGACTGAGTTCAAGTATTGATTATAAAGAGATTTATACCTTGCACTTTCATATCCTACACTTATGCCGGGTCTATGACGATGAAAATTTTCTTCACAATACACACAGGCGGAGAATTTTATTCTCGGTATCCCAATGTCAGGTTCTCAAATCCTTGGGAGGCCTCAGAGAATCTTAATTGGCACAGATTGCATCGTCTGTAAAATATAATTAAAGAAATCACAAAGTATCATGTCCATTACTTTTGAACTAACTTTTTACAGACAGAATTTACTTATCTAAAATATTTTAATCAGACTTTAGCATTCAATTGATGATTTTCATCCATTGAAAACGAACATCACCATTTTTTTTCTTGATTATCGTCTCATACTATCTTGAAGAATCGCCCGAGAATTTTCTCTCACATGTTAACGATATATATGTACTAATATGTCCTGGACTAGACCGGAGCAGCATTTTTGACGGAAGAAAAATCGCAGCATATCTTATTGTTAGTGGCGTCACGATGACCTAAAACAATTTTTCAAAAATTAATATACGTAACTATTATATTATGTATATAAATAAAGTTGGATATAACAATATAATTATTTTAAAATATATTACAAATACACAGGACTCGTTCCAAAACTAAAAATTAGTAAAATGGTAAGTAATATGTGATACAAGAAAGCATTATTTACTTTATTAGATACATAATACACCTTGTACTTACAAGTTTTTCAATAATGATGGGTAGTGTCAAAAATCACTGTCTTCATTTCTGCAACACATAAAATATATCCCAATTTGAAAATTTAATATTTGTTTCGCTCATACTTTTTTAGAGAGTTATCGGTATATACCTTGTAGTTTATAATATTCATCACATCTTACACAATAATCCATAAAACTAACACCACTGAAAAATTCTGATACTAATATAGACATATTATCAGTGAGGATATGAGAGTGCTCACGCCGGCTCTGAGTTGCCACCGGTATAGTGCTGCCACCACCAAAATCTTAGCCTGGATCAGCTCCTACACCGATAGTAGAGCGGATTTCCCCCTCCCACTTTTAGCCTGGATCACCTCCTAGACCGAAGGTAGAGCGGACGCTTAGCCTGGATCAGCTCCTAGACCGAAGGTAGAGCGGACGCTTAGCCTGGATCAGCTCCTAGATCGAAGGTAGAGCGGACGCTTAGCCTGGATCAGCTCCTAGACCGAAGGTAGAGCGGATTTCCCCCTCCCGCGCCAGAGAAGATGAGATATCACATCATTTTTCAGAAAGAGAAATTAATAGTTTTAAATACAATCTCTCTCTCTCTCTCTCTATTTCTAGATTTAATATACAACTTGGAGAAAAGTTCCCGAGAGTTAGAACACATTTTACTCTCACATTAATATATATTTTGCGTAGTTTTCTGCAGAACTTGGCATAAAAATATAAATTAATTTAATATTCAGCATAGGATAGATTATACTCTAGTTGTATGAGATAATTCAAACCGTTTAATATCAATTTAATTGCTAGTAATTACGCTAATCGCGAATAATCGTATCCAGATAGCACACGACGTTTTATACACGTCGTTATTACGTCTTTTTTAGGTCTGAACGTCTTACGTCCCAAAAGGACGTCTTTTAGACGTCTGAAAGAGCCTTTTTGAAGACGTAGTTTTACTGCTGAACGAAAACGCCTTTTAGATGTCTCATTTCAACCGTAAAAACTTAAAAGACGTGTATTAGACGTACCGTTTTGTAACATAGGACATTCCAGCGACCTTCCAGCGGTGTTCCAGCGACTTTCGAGACGTCTGAATGTCTTGCGGCAGGCGTCTAAAGTATATCTTTTAGACGTCTCAGTGCCATTTGGGTAGTTGAATTACATTGTAATTGAAATTTAATGTATTTGGAGCACAATGTAATTGAAATAGAATGTAACTGAATGATTCAGAATCAGACTTCGAAAACTGTTTAAGAGCCCGCGCGCGCGGTTGAAAACGCGCTGATTCCGCTGTGTCTGAACGGGGTCCCCTTAGGGTACGCGCACAGTGGATCCGTTTTCGTCCTACATCAGACATCAGCCCACACAGGCGAGTGTTCGGGAGGGATGTGTTGGTGTCTTTTCGCCAGATTTCGTCCGGCAAGGTGCTCACAGTGGGCCAGATACCGGACGAAATGGTCAAAGTCAACGGGGAGCCGAACCTTTTTCGAGTGCTTCGAGAAGGGCAACAATGGACAAACCCCATGGGGCCTCGACGCCGGACGATGTAGGAGGAAAATCAAATGATTTTGTTTTTCGTCCGGCGTAGGACGGTGCAACGTTCACTTCAAATAATTTTCATGTCGCCAATTTTGAAGTATCCGTATTTTTAAAAACGGGTCCTTAAAGAGGACACTTGGGGCTATATTATCATAATTTTTATTTTTTCAATTTTCTGGTGCTATGATAGCAATGGACCTGTTTAAAACAATTGCAAAATGAACTATGAAAACAAATATTTTTTCAACTGAAATCATTTTTATTAAATACTCTTATGGTTACACTATGATATAATTTAATGAAAAACTTGTGACTTTGGGTATTCGGATAGTGTTTTCATTTACATAGTTTTAAAAATCTTAAGCTTAATAAATATGGATTCGAAAATATCGGTTACCTCACACTTTCTAAAACCATTGTGACCTTATTTGCAGAAAAGTAACAAAAAATCGCACATTTTTGGATTATAACCAAATAAAAATCGGTGGGACCCAAAGGGTCTCAGTAATATGTATACAAAAAAAATTAACAATTAGCTTAGCATTTTTTATAATTTAAAGTAATGTACTCACCGCACTGAATAACACTTACACTATGAAACTTTTGAAAATCAAGGAGTGCATATACACAAAAACCACAAAGAAACGAGACAAAATTTTTTCCTTCAATAGTGTATGTCGCAGTTGTTCCCAATGTCAGTGTTTGTGCTTAGGTTCTATTATAATCTACGATCGATGCATTAATACTGTAACGTATTAATACTGCAATGTATTTCAATACACATAGATTTTTTAAAATGACATTACCATAATAAACGAATTCTTGCCACGTCTTGAGGATTTTGTACCACTGAGCGATGTAGAATAGCGTAGCGGCTATCGGCACGTGCAATAAAACATTGGGCATGCAAATGGACGGGTCATTTTATTGGGAGACCGACAGTGAAGCTATTTTTCAGAAAGCTGTTTTTAGCGCGTCCAATTCATAATTCTTTACTGTAAAGCAATACAAAAATTACTTTACAGTTAACACGCGTTGTCTGAGAAAGTGTCGACCTCCAGCTCAATAGTAATGACCTGTTATAAACCTTTCCATAGAGAACAGCCCCGGAAACGGCCAGCAAATGTTGGTACAATAAACTCCGAGTTTCCAAAACGAGAGCCGTCCTGTCGGTCGATGCAGGACGAAACTAGAAGGGTCTCACAGACGGGCCTACCTGAGCCTACTCACACATTTGAAATGTCTGCCAGACGGCTCTGACGTCACCAGGTCTGCTGACGTCGGACCCACTGTGCGCGTACCCCTACAATTAGTACCACAGTAATGGTGTTTTAGAATTATTTAAATTGAAATATCTCCTGGACTACTAACTTTTCGACATACTATTGGTTTTCTGGGAAGCAGGATCTAGCATCTTAAATGAAAAACGCGTTAGTGAAATTCACTCTTGCAAGTGTTCTCTCTGCCTTCTCAAAATCGACTGACTAAACGACTACAAAGAGGATGTCTCTACCGACTGCAACGGAAAAGAAAGAAAAGCCCAGGTCGGTTGGGCTGAATGCCCTTAGCTTTATCTGCGTTTCAACAACACATGGCTCTTGGGTGTTTTATTACCGATATCCTTCGGGTCTAAGAGGCCTGGGTTAGGAAATAAACATTTGACCGTCGGCAGAGTTGGGCAAAAAATTTAATTAGATACAAATTTCGGATCACGGATCATAGAAAATTTTTAATTAGTTACTCGAAGATAAAGATAAAAATAACTTGTATCCGAAGTTTATTTAGATACTTTCATATCCGAAGCAGAAGGATCCGAAGCTACGGATACATTTTTAACTAGTTAAGTATCTAATTCAAAGATCCTTTCGGATCCTTCAAGATCCTTTCGGAACCTTCAAGATCCTTTTGACCAGCTCGAGGCTTGAATGAACACGTTCCGAGGCCCGAGTGTCGGGCCCCGAGGCCTGAGCCCAGAATACAATAGAAGTACAATAAACACGACCGGGCAGTCCCCCGGCCAGCCAGGTAGCTCTACATGAAACCCCTGACAAGTGCATCCTGAACTTGTTCATTATTCGTAACGCCCCCACGAAAGTGGCACGAGCGAGTTCGTGGCGTTCTTCCGATTAAAAAAAGTCTAAACGCGATAGAATTCGGTCAGTGCTTACTGTCTCTATTTGTGAAGATATGTTTGAAAATGTATCTAAATCAAAAATTTGCTCCATCATCGGTGCTAGGGCGACGAAGCGACGAGTTGGCTGGGCCGCCTTGGCCAAGTGGAGCAATAAACACGACCGGGCAATCCCCCGGCCAGCCAGGTAGCTCGACATGAAACCCCTGACAAATGCATCCTGAACTTGTTCATTTTTCGTAATGCCCTCACGAAAGTGGCACGAGCCAATTCGTGGCGTTCTACCGATTAAAAAAAGTCTAAACGCGATAGAATTCGGTCACTGCTTACTGCCTTTATTTGTGAAGATATCTTTGAAAAAACGTGGTAAAATGTATCTAAATCAAAAATTTGTCCATCATCGGTGCTAGGGCGACGAAGCGACGAGTTGGCTGGGCCGCCTTGGCCAAGTGGTGCAATAAACACGAACGGGCAATCCCCCGGCCAGCCAGGTAGCTCGACATGAAACCCCTGACAAGTGCATCCTAAACTTGTTCATTTTTCGTAATGCCCCCACGAAAGTGGCACGAGCGAGCTCGTTGCGTTTTTCCGATTAAAAAAAGTTTAAACGCGATAGAATTCGGTCACTGCTTACTGCCTGTATTTGTGAAGATATGTTTGAAAATGTATCTAAATCAAAAATTTGTCCATCATCGGTGCTAGGGCGACGAAGCGACGAGTTGCCTGGGGCGCCTTGGCCAAGTGGTGCAATAAACACGGCCGGGCAATCCCCCGGCCGTGTTTATTGTACTTCTATTGTATTCTGGGATCAGGCCTCGGGGCCCGACCCTCGGGCCTCGGAACGTGTTCATTCAAGCCTCGAGCTGGTCAAAAGGATCTTGAAGGATCCGAAAGGATCTTTGAATTAGATATATAACTAGTAAAAATGTATCCGTAGCTTCGGATCCTTCTGCTTCGGATACAAAAGTATCTAATTAAACGTCGGATATAAGATCCTTTTGGATCCGGACCTTAAGATCACGAAACTTAGTTACTTATCTTTTAGTTGGATCTGGATTTAGATACGTTTTGACTTAAATACTGTCCAACTCTGACCCTCGGTATCTACTTTAACATAACTGAACCGAAGTGACGCAATATTAATTTTTGCCCTTATATCAATACATACATAGGTTAGTACTTTTTTATAACGAATGTCCAGCTGCATCGATTGATGTATTAAAAAATACCTCATTCCATTTAAAAAAATGAAGGAGGCCTTGACAATACTAAAAAAAAAAGAAAAAATTCGACCTTTTTTTATTGCAATGTATAGCCAATCGAAGACTGATCAACTTTTGTTTAAAACATTTTTTTGTAAGATTATCGCAAGTACTTGAAAAATCGTGAGAACTGTTATGTGGGACACCCTGTATATAATTTTAAAGAGTACTATGAAATTATATAATTTAAATGGTATTTTTTATGTTCTTCTTTTTGTTGAAATAAGAGTTAAAATTTTATTTGTTTTTATTTTTAGTTAAATAAAATTATCTATTTAATTAAGAAAAGATTGCGTCGTCGCTTTGTCGAATCAAAAATGTCAAAGCGGTTTCTTGTATTTACCTGAGTCACAATAAATAAATTATATACATATACGCCGATTCTACCTTATTTATTAACATTTCCCTTTTATATTCCTTTCCATATTTTCATAATTCAAATTTTTATCCAAAACCTTGAAATAAATGTTTGATCAGGAAAATAAATTATGGAATAAAGAATAATTTATACATAGAATATAGGCCATGTTAATTTTTATTGTAGTACTCGGCCACCGAGGCAGTCTGAGCTCGTAGCTTCAGAGCTGAAGCCTTCGAATAAATCCGCGGATAACACTGCTAGATACAGTCCTATTTGTACCGTGTTTACTATCGTTTTAATCAGAAAATGTCACGAGTTAGTTGGTGCAAGTTCCATAAGAGAATAATGAAAAATAAAGAAGTTCCGCAATTGAATTGGCAGTTTTTGCACATCGATATCTCTCACGACTCTTCGAACTCCGAACTTTAAAGACTAACGTCGGACCAACAGCGTACAATGAAGCAGATAGAGAATCGAGCATTATTGACAACTTAAACTTTTATAATTTTAATACGAATAAGTTGTAGAGCTCATCCCGATGAAAATGAGACCAAATACGACATCATTTGGACTACTTCAATAAAATCATAATTTTTATCATAACACTACGTATCAATAAAAATTGTTCCATTACACTCGAGTTTGGTCCCCATTTTCATCAGGAGAAGCATCGCAATTAACTCGTAATAATTTTATGTAGGGGAGTATATTGAAAAATCTGAAAGTTTAAACTTTCATTTGTGCATGATTCCCCATCTGCTTACATTTGTTTGTTTGTTACGTTTGTTAGTCGTTGGGTCTCTGACGTTCGGCACTTGTCGGACCTCATCGCCTTTTAATCGAGCTGCCCAGATAGCACACGACGTCCTAAAGACATTCATTTTACGTCTATTTTAGGTCTGACAGTCTTACGTCCTAAAAAACAGTGTGGTTTTTATAAATAGCCATAATCTAGCAGAAAGTATTAGCATTGGTATTATTTGTTCGAGTTAGAGTTTTTGCTTCAATTTCAATTTCAATATCAATTTCAATTTTCATTATGATTTTAATTGTAATTGCAATTTTAATTTTTATTATGTTTATTGTGATTTTAATTGCAATTGTTATTTTTATTACACTTTTTATGTCAATTCCACACGCGTTCTTCTAATACAGTTATTTATTAATATTAAATTTATTAGAATTATTACCGCATCGAATTTTAGCAATTTCCGAGACATGGATATATCGCCCGAAGCACCGACGAGGTACTATTAAAGACTGCCAGCCCCTGTGTTAAACAGCGAGACGGGTAAGGGAGCGTTCATACCGAAGCCCCCGCGTGACTTTTACCGCGGGGTTTGGGATTTTTGCCGCGGGGATGGAGCACGCGGGTAATAAATTTCGAGCGTGTTGACGGGCCCGCTGTGCCCCCGCTGTGCGTGGCACAAAAAGAGGTCTCTAAGGCTTTCCTTTAAGGAAATTTCCTTTAAGGAAAGCTATCGGTAGTTTACCTAAACGAACCGTGAAGCCTTAGAGACCTTTTTTTTGTGCCACGCACAGCGGGGGCACAGCGGGCCTGTCACACGCTCGAAATTTATTACCCGCGTGCTCCATCCCCGCGGCAAAAGTCCCAAACCCCGCGGTAAAAGTCACGCGGGGGCTTCAGTATGAACGCTCCCTAAGTGGGCGCGATGGGCGCGGAGATAACGTAGAGCTTACAGTGAGCTGATATACCACATAGTCAAAAGTTCCACCACCGACGAATTATTCGTCAAGTTGAAGAAGAATGATATAGTGTAATAGAATGCTGACATTACCCATTCTGTAATTGCCTTATAATACTATATATAATTCTCTTATTGCATTCTTATTTCCTTATTATTACCATTGTAATAATATTTTTACAATATAATCGATAGTTTATAGATGTAGGAAAAATGATAGTTATTACTACGTAATATTCTACAAATTTATCGAAATTCAAAAGTAATTTGAACGTTATTGCGTTATATATAAAATAATGATACTTAAAAAATATTCTGTTATGTTATGTAATGACAAAATTCAATCGTTCTTATTAAGATCCTTAGTAGGAAACAGAAAATTAATTTTTTTACTTATTTATCCCATACTTGTAATGCTCGACAGAATTGACTGCAATTATTATATAGTAGAGGTAGTAACAATAAGATAAAAGTATTAACTAATTAAACTAATTTTCGAAGGCTCCTATCCATACAATGTTATTTAGAGGCAGTATTTCGTACGAAGATATCTAACAAAATAGTTCTATTTCACTCTATACGAAAATTTCTTGCAACATGACGCTATTTAAAAAGTGCGTGTAACATGATTTTATTTCATTCTGAACTGAACCACTTCCTGAAATATGAATCGCTTATACATTGTATACATTGTGCGACGAGGCGAAGAGCTAGCAGTTGAAGTCGGAAGTCGAAATCTTAAAAGAAGGACCAAAGGAATTCACCAAATATGTTAAGAAAAATCCTATAAAAAAATAATGATAAATAATTAAGTTTTGTTATTTGATTAGAAGTCTCACACTGTTATACCCGGCCCAACCCGTATCATGTTACAATGTTTCGCTCCATTCCACGGCGACCGAAGCCCTCGAGCTTCGCTTGCCTTTTCTCCTTTCGTCATCACAGAATAGTGTTTCCTGAAAATTGATGTCTCTGGCCAGGCTCAAGGTTTCGACATTTATAGGAAGCTTGCTATAATCGTATTTTATTTGTCAAAATTTAGTTTTCTATTTAAAATATTTTGTTGTTAAAACTCATTAATATATTATTATCATTAATATATTTGAAATATTGGAATATTACAATTTGGAATAAAGGGCCTAGCCGGATGAGGTAGTCCTTCGAATTATTCAAACAGCCGTTGCGCCATTCAATTTTTGGTCAATTTTTCCCATTTACTTGCATTAATTTAATCATTTAATTGCATATAATTGAAATGATATTTGAGATTTCTTCCGTATTTTTTGGTTCAAAATGTTATTTACACAAAGTGAAAATACGCAAAAATTCGACAAATGCAGGTTTTTTAGAGAAATTAAAAAATAGCATTGATCATATTTTTAGACTAGCAACATACCAGAACTTTTTTTACGACAGCGCGTAAACGACAAAGAGGGACTGAGGTACGAGGCAGCCGGCACAGTTCAAAATGCTGAGTACCGATTACGTCAATACACATAGGAAAGTATTTTATTTTTCAGTTTTTTTATGAAATTACCAACGTATTTGTGAGATTCTTCTAATTAAAATGAGTCTAAATACGTCATAATTTGAGCCACATTTATTTATTTAAAGCGTGATCATAACTCGCAATGATATAGGTTATTTAATATAATATAATTTTTAATTATAAACGTAAGGGAGATTGCGGGCCGCTCGATGTTCGGGTTCGGGTCGGGTCGCAGAAAGTTACGCGGCCCGTCGCGTCGATTCGACTTCGAATTCGTCGGGCGGGTTCGAAAAGAATCGAACAAGTTCGGGCGAACGAGTTATTGCGATATCCGAGATTCAAATACTCTGCGTTCTTATGACATAGATAATGGTAATAATGGTTTTCTTTCTTAAGTTGTTTGGGATTGGCTGAATGTGTCGGCAGCGTGAACGCGCCGATTCACTGCGCCGCTCCGCTATTGGCGGACTCGTACGATAACCGCGAGATCGAGAGTCGATAAGCAGCTCGCAGTAGCTTAGACCAGCACCGTCGAACGTCTATTGAGATCGATTATCGACCCCAAAATGGGGATTCCTATTGGCTGATCGATCTATCGATCTGCCAATCAATAGTTCGACGGTGACGGTAAACTGCCAGCTGTTCGACTCCGATCTCAACGTTAATCAGTCGTTCTCACTCTTACTCACGAGAAACGTCGTGCGTCGTTTGACCGGTTTCGCGAGTAAGACAATCGATTCATATCGCTAAAGAGCTTACAAAAGTCGCGCGTCGTGGCACCAGTCTTTTTAAGCTAATTAGTTTTCAAACTCAGTTCTCAGCAACGCAGCTGGGAAAAATCACTGTTGCAAGAATAACCGTTGTTCAATTCTTTATTCTGCTCTAGCCAAAACATACAATTTTGGCTAGAAGACTGTACATAGTTCTTTTGTGTATAAAGTTTTAGTGACTACCCGCAAGACGGGAATAAAGTGTGCTCGTTCCTCATCGAAGAGTATTCTATCCCGTCCAATCCTAAACATTTGGTCCTTCGAGCCGGATTCAGTGCTGCAGTTCCACTGAAAATTCAAACTAGAAGTTATTTGACCGTTCAGTGCTTCTACCTCGTGCTACGAACAATGGCTGACCTTGTCAATACTCAACGGAATTTTGCTCATCGAATCTCTCGTTCTTTGGTTCCCATCAAAAGGAGAGAAAGGGCTAATATCTCTCTGGGATTTCTTCAAGCTTGTCGCGATGTCCTCGATCAGTATTGGGATGATTACTGCAGGGGCGATTCGGACATCAGAACCGCGGCTGAAACAGATGCCCAATTGAAAGAGAACCCTTATCTCAAGGACGATGAGTTCGGCAAGACCCGCAGGAATTACCTCGAGCAGGTCGAATTTTTACTCGACATGATCGCCGAACGCAAGACTGCGGCGACCGTTACGAAGTCGCAGACTTCAAATTCAACGGTCGTCGACGATAACTCAGCAAGGTCAAGCGCTGCGTTGGCAACATCGTCACTTCCAACGTTCGAGGGTCACGACAAGGACTGGCCAGCCTTTCGCGACTTGTTTACGTCTCTTTTAGCAAGTCATCCATCTCTGTCTTCACTCGAGCGTCTTCATCAATTGAAGAATTGTTTACAAGGCGACGCCGTCACCATCTTCAAGAGCGTCGAGGTGAACTCAACCGATTTCCAAGTGGTTTGGGAGAAGCTGAACCATCTCTACCACAATCGCAGGCTTTGGGCACAAGCTCAATCCAAACCACTGATCGACAGGATGCACCAGCCTCTATTCGGACATCCTGATGTTCAAAACTGGCAGCTGATCGGATGGAGACCTGAGCACAAAATAGAAATCTGGGATTACGAGCTGAGCACTGTCACTCGTAGTCTAGCTTATGCACCGTACCTCGCAACCAGAAGTCATCTCACCAAGGTGGAGGAGCCTCGTTACCCGCTGGACTCTCACATCAGTAGAGTCAGCTACGTGGCTGAGCATCTTTCCGGAGCGGACACACATCCTGAGGCGGGACCGAGACCGCAGGAACTCCAAGAGCTCCGCATGGCGGGCGGGATTCCACGTCGCACGTGTTCATCCAGCTGCAGGAGTCTTCCGGACCGTTCTTCCATCTCCATCTTCAGCAACAATGGGCTCTCTTCCTCGGACTGCCAATTCACTGCTCCACCATCTCGCTGGAAGTCTTGGTTCCCCGAGCTCACTGCGCTCGGCTTCATACCTCTGCAGGGGCTCTCTTCCTCAGACTGCTGCCCCATCACCTCTTCATCATCTCATTTGAATTCGGGGTTCCCCGAGCCGGCTGCGCTCGGCGGAACATATCTACCTTTTGTATCCCCTCTGGCTAAGTTGTGGGTCGAAGCTGCCCACAACCTATGCCTGCACGGGGGGACAAAACTTTCTGTTTCAACGCTATCACAGGATCGCGGGACCCTCAGCGGTCTTACATCGGAGTGCTGGATCCACAAGATGGGCGGGTTTCCACGTGGCTCGTGGGAATTCAACTTCAGGACTCTTCTTGATGGTTACTCCACCTCCGAGCTGAAGGTAGTCGGCGTATGGGACTCTCCCATGCACTGCGTCGTCTGCAATCACGGGCTCTCTTCCTCTGACGTCTGTCAGATGACTGTTTCAGCACCTCGCTGGAACACTGGGTTCCCCGAGCCCGCTGCGCTCGGCGGAACATCTCTGCTACATGTATCCCCTCAGACTAAGTTGTGGGTCGACGCTGCCCACAACCGATGCCTGCACGGGGGAACACAAACTCCTCTTGCTACGCTATGCCGTCAAGATCTCTGGCTCTTCAGCGGTCTTCTCTCGGAGTGCTGGATCCGCATGACTGGCGGGTTTCCACGTTGCGCGTGGGCCTCCAACTCCAGGAGTTTTCTGGATAGTTACTCCACCTCCGAGCTGAAGGGAATCGGCGGAGGGGACCCGCTCGTCCTTCATTGCTTCTTCGGCATCATCTGGCTCTCTCTCTCCGACCGCTGTCTGAACATCGCTGCAAACTCGCTCCTGAACGCTGGGTTCTCCGAGCTCGCTAAGCTCGGCGGAACATTTCTGCCGTACGTAACCCCTCTGGTCAAGTTGTGGGTCGAAGCTGCCCACAACCAATGCCGGCATGGGGCACAACTGCCTCTGGCCACGCTACGCCAGAAATGCAGGATCCTTCGCGGTCGTCAGTCGGTAAATTCTAGTATCGATCGTAGCACCGTTTGTTTATTCAGGAAAGGGCAAACAGTCCAACCTAAAATTGGAAAATCTCCAGTTAGCTCTAATTGTGTCTACTATTTCAGATCTGGAGGCTATTCTGATGTAACTCCGCACCTTCGATCCAGACAGGATCGTGGTCAGCGGAACTCCAGGGAAAGCAACTCATTGAAATCGAATCTCACTTCCTCTCCACACCTTGGAGAAATCTTGAAGGCTGCTGTCCAATCAGCTACGTACCACCTACGCAGGATCATCGGAGGACAGCTGCGATCCTTCGAGGAGCTGACCACGCTCCTGACTGGTATCGAAGCTTGCCGTCTCTTTAAAATCTTACTTACTTTGACAGACGACCCTGAGGATCCTGCAGCCCTGACGCCGGGGCACCTCTCAATCGGAGAACCTCTCACCGCTCATTCCGGGCCCAGTCTCGAGGAGCCGCCAGTATCCTGGTTATCTCGCTGGCCTCTGGTCCACGTCACGACGTTGCGCATCTGGACGCCATTTCTTCGACCGGTGCCCAAACTGATCTCTCGGTTGTCGCCAGAAGACGAGGAGAAGGATACTGGAGGAACTCCTGAGGCTGGACTCGCCCTCGGTTCTCTCGACACGCATCTACAAGCGTAATTTTCGGTTAATCGAATTCAGGGTGGATCACCTGCACGATTCACGACACCTAATTCGTTTAAACTCATCTAAATCAATTTCATGCACTTACCTCGGCATCTCTGCTAACTCTAATTTGTTATCTCACCGCTATTTCAGAGCCCAGCCACGCGGAGCCGCCAGTATCCTGGTTATCACTAGCATCTGGTTCTCGTCGCAACCTAGTGCATCTTGACGTCGCCATTACTTCGTCCGGTTCTCAAATTGATTCCTCGAATGACACCGGAAGACGAGGAGAAGGATACTGGAGGATCTCCCGAGGCTGGACTCACACTCTGTTCTTCCGATCCGTAACTAGAAGCAATGCTAGGTTAATCTGGTTCTTGCCGCATCACCTACATGATTCACCTCTTCTAAATCATCCAACGAAGCGTTCATCCACTCACCTCTGTATCACCTTTTTCATTTAACTTGTAATATCGACGATCATCACTTCATCTCACGACCACTGTTTCACGCTGTTCACCTATTACTCGTAGTTCTTCTAGTTACTACGCAGCAAGTGTGGATTCATTCAGCTTTTCCTTACATCCCACTCGTCATCGCTCACCTGATTGGCTATTTGCTCTTCAATTTCGTCAATGACTGACGAGGCGGGCGGAATGTTTGGGATTGGCTGAATGTGTCGGCAGCGTGAACGCGCCGATTCACTGCGCCGCTCCGCTATTGGCGGACTCGTACGATAACCGCGAGATCGAGAGTCGATAAGCAGCTCGCAGTAGCTTAGACCAGCACCGTCGAACGTCTATTGAGATCGATTATCGACCCCAAAATGGGGATTCCTATTGGCTGATCGATCTATCGATCTGCCAATCAATAGTTCGACGGTGACGGTAAACTGCCAGCTGTTCGACTCCGATCTCAACGTTAATCAGTCGTTCTCACTCTTACTCACGAGAAACGTCGTGCGTCGTTTGACCGGTTTCGCGAGTAAGACAATCGATTCATATCGCTAAAGAGCTTACAAAAGTCGCGCGTCGTGGCACCAGTCTTTTTAAGCTAATTAGTTTTCAAACTCAGTTCTCAGCAACGCAGCTGGGAAAAATCACTGTTGCAAGAATAACCGTTGTTCAATTCTTTATTCTGCTCTAGCCAAAACATACAATTTTGGCTAAAAGACTGTACATAGTTCTTTTGTGTATAAAGTTTTAGTGACTACCCGCAAGACGGGAATAAAGTGTGCTCGTTCCTCATCGAAGAGTATTCTATCCCGTCCAATCCTAAACATAAGTTATAACGTGATTTCTAATATACCTGGTTTTTTTTATAACTACATTAGGTATAATCGGCAAACGTGTGCCTGCTCTTTATTTATATTAAAGCTTGAAATAATGCACGTTTCATGTGAAAAACTTAAAAGACAATATTTCTGGCTTTTCAACGAATTTTCTCCCAGTGAACTTAGATATGTATCGATAATATATCATTACAATATCCTTACGGAGTTATATACACCTAGAAGGTTACAATATGGTAAAATATAGCAATAATTAAAAACGAAATATAAAAATAAACATTATACATATTATATTTCGTGTTTATATTTTATTCTGTATTATCTATAGGCTCTATATGTATAATTTTTTATTTTATATGATTTTATTTTAAGTTAATTTCTATTTTATTTTATATTTGTATATTATATATTATCTTTTAAGAATTTGTGTAAGGTTAATGATAGTTAAGTAAGTGGGTTACTTAACAGTTAATAAAAACATCACCTACTAAAAAGGTATCATAACTTATTACCACGTTGTCAATATTTTCTTATAATTTTTTCACGTGAAACGTGCATTATTTCAAATTTTAATACAAATGGAGATCATGCACATGTGTGCCAAATATACCTAATGTAGTTATAAAAAAATCCAAGTACATATATTAAAAATCACATTATAAGTTATGAAAGAAATACGTACCATTATTATCATTATCTATTTCATAAGAACCCAGAGTTGATTTTCGGGTATCGTGATAACACGCTCGCGCGGTCTTGTTCTATTCTTTTAGAAGCCGCCCGACAAAGGTGAGTCATGGGCCGCCGGATGTGTCTGATGTATCGCGTACCCGACTCGAGTCCGCTTGAGCTCGCTCGACGCCTCGACTGTCTGTCCTGTCAGTGCCCCGACTTGACGATTCGTACGCCTGAAACATGACTGTTTCGCCTGATATTTTCTAGTGCACCCTGGCTGTATTATTATTATTATCCGATTTATGCCGTGTTTGAGCTTATTTTGATTGGGAAAACATTTTCAATCGATAGGTGATGATATCATTATGGTAACGTTCATAATAAGTAATACATATTGGTTTTAGTTAGTAAATGCCAATACGCTGTGCGTTACAATGTTGCCTCTGATGCTGAATCACGACCGTATCGAACGTCGCGTCGCGTTGTGTGCCTCCTAGAGACAACAATGTAAGCGTTTCACCATCATTTATTAATAGCAATTAAATGTTTGTTACGATTCAGAATTATGCCATGGAAATGTTATCAATCGATTAGTAAATGGTTTGCTGATGAAAACAAGTCTAAACACGCAACAAATCAGACAAGTTGGAGTACAGGCATGCCCAACGCCCAACTCGGCGGCTGAGAAAGTTAAAGAGAGTATTAAAAAATTCAATGACTCTGAGTAAAGTAAAAAATTCAATGACTCCAAGAAAAATGAAAAACTTAATGACTCCGAGAAAAATAAAGAACTTAATGGCACTGAGGAAAATGAAAAATTGAATAACTCGAAGACAAATGGAAAACTTAATGACTCCGAAAAAAATAAAGAACTTACTGACTCTGAGGAAAATTAAAAATGTAATAACTCTTAGTTAATAAGCAGTCTTCAATGCCTCTTAAAAATGCAATTAATCATGCAGGGATTGCTCAGGTGTTTCTCTCTATATTAAAAAATACTTAAAAATCCTTTGACAAATTCTATTTTGTGGCGTCAGGATGTACTGCTTTCGATATTCCATCACAGTTTGTATAGTATATATTATTTCTCCTCTTTGTTTCTAGATAAAATTTAATTATGATCCTCCATTAGTTTAACGCCCCGTTCAGCGGTATCATTGACCACATTCAGTCCATGTTTCAGTCAGACTGCTTATTATTCATAATAACTTCTTTTTCCGATATTAGAACTGTTTTTTTGTAGATTGGAGCGTATTAATGAATTTATTTAAGGGAGTAGAGAGACTTCCAGAATTGCAAGGGTGCTGGATTCACCTTCTCAAACACGGGGTTTTCCACTAGTCAAAAACGCTAGATAAAAGATCGATCTAGGGCACTATCTGCCTCAAAAGTCCTATTTTTTCGTTTACGAGGCGTAATTTGCATTATTCGGCAGCATGTAGCTATAAAAATAGCTACATGCGCAGTTGTATGCTTCCGAATAATGCAAATTCCGCCCCTTAATATCTCGGTCAGTTATGTATATATATGAAAAAACTCTTCAAACAAAAGTTGTAGTATATAAGGAGGTGGATATAGTTTCAAAAAAAACAGTTTTTCAAAATTATTATTTAAAGTTTTTAAGGTCACGGATGTTTTTTCTGTCAACAACTGTTTATACTATATATGGACTCTTAAAGAGAAAAAAGACAAATTCAACGATATATCATAACGTCTATTTATGACAAGATTTAAAAAATTCAAAATTTTCAAATTAGCTGCGCCTCATTTTCCCATGATCCCAACGGCCCCAAAATTTTTCCAGAACATTTCCTCAACATTTGTTGCAATTCCGGTTTACGGGACCAAAAAAATGTCATGGTCGAAAAATAAGGTGAACCCTAATGTTACATATACGTAAATTACGAGAAGCAGTAAAGAATGCTTAACGTCGAAGACGAAAATCCGGGTAACTAACACTTAATATGTACTACATTCCACGTTATTAGAATAATTGTAGTTTAATTATGATGAATATCAACATTTGTTATTTACACCTATAAACGCCACTGTCTCGGAAGGAAATGGACATTTGAGAGACGCAATGAAATTAGAACATCATTGCGAAAAAAGATGAGTTTGCAATAACCTCAATATTCTATGAAATTCTATTATAATTATAATTATGACTGTATTTTTTTATTATAGGAAGACAGAAGATCAAATAAACTTGTGTATGCTAGTAAAATCAATTTATATATATTATCCAATTTATTCTATTATTTGTTTAACAACTAATAAATCTACAAATTGTTTCATAAACTAAAAAATACTTTCTGCATTTTCGTATTCTCCAATCAGTCCAAATAAATACCATCAACCGGTTCTCATATAACAATTTTTATTAATGCAATTATGGCAGTAACAAAACGTTTTTATTTAAAATGAATACATATTTTGAACATAGTTTTTACATTTTTAATTTTTTGCAAGGTTAAAAATGTAATTAAAAAAGTAATGAGAAATAAAAATAAAAATCGATGCACAGGGATTCGAAGGCTAACTCCAGATTGCTATTCATACGCTCGACGGCTCGACAGCCGAATTTCAGTTTCGTTTCTGTAGAGCAATACAACACGGCAAGTGCTAAAAATAGATTGTGGCTGGCGCAAGCGCACAAGCAGTGCACACGGATATAGTAGAGGTACGCTCGTGTGTGTAGCGCGCGGGCGCGTTGGGAAAGGAACGTTTTGTCAGTGATGCCAGAACCGTGGTACAGTAAATGCTCGTTCGTTGTGAAGAGGCATGAGAGTTGAGGTCGCAACGAGCGAATAGTGAAGCGATTTTTGATTTATGACTGCGTCTAGATATCGCGCCGAGCGCGCCGAGCGAGACTTCAATAGAGAGCCGAACATAGAGAAGAACAGAGTGAAATACGGATCGCGTGACCGAAGCTCGAGTCAATGTGTGGTGTTCACACCGATATACCCGAGCCGACATCAATGTTGCCGCCGTGCGGAGCGACTCGGCCGACTCGGCGTTGACAGGCAGTGGAGGGAGTAGGCACGTCGCAACGACCGCATAGTCGATTTTTCACAACGAACGAGCGTTTACTGTACTGTGGTACTGAACGATACCCCTCCATAGCCTACTATCGCCCCTTCGTTCCTTTCCAACGCGCCCGCGCGCTACACTCACCAGCGTATCTCTACTGTATCCGTGTGCGCTGCTCGTACGCTGCTTGTGCGCTTGCGCCAGCCACAATCTATTTTTAGCACCTTCCATGTTGTATTGAAACTGAAATTCGGCTTTCGAGCCGTCGAGCGTACGAATCGCAATCTGGAGCTAGCCTTCGAGTCCCCGTGCAGCGATATTTCTTTTTCATTACTTTCTTTATTTTCATTCCTTTTTTTATTTCATTATTTAACCTTCCAGAAAATTAAAAATGTAAAAACTATGTTAAAAATATGTTTTCATTTTAAATAGACACGTTTTATTGCTATTATTCATTTTAATAGAAACGTTGTATTTATTTGGACTAATTGGAGAATACAAAAATGCAGACAGTATTTTTTAGTTTACGAAACAATTTGTAGATTTATTAGTTGTCAATTTTACAAGCATACACAAGTTTATTTGACCTTCTGTCTTCCTGTAATAAAAAAATACATTCAAAATTATAATTAAAATAGCATTTCATAAAATATCGAGGTTATTGCAAACTCATCTTTTTTTCGCAATGAAGCTCTACTTTCATTGCTTCTCTCGAATGTCCATTTCCTTCCGAGGCAGTGGCGTTTCTAGATGTAAACAAAAAATGTTGACATAAAATGTATCATAATTAAACTACAATTATTCTAATCACGTGGAATGTAGTACATATTAAGTTTTAGTTACCTGGATTTTCTTCTTCGATGTTAAGCTTACTGCTAAGTTTACTGCTTCTCCTAAATTGCGTATACAGGATGAATTCGATAAAGCAGGACACCTAAATATCTCCGTTACTTTTCGTTGTACAAAAAAACTTCGTAGGACAAAGTTACACTGTTTGAAGGACCACATATAACGGTGTAAGGGGAAAAAAATTTCAAGGTCATTTTTATGAGATTTCAAGGTTATCGATGTTTTTTTAGATGGAATGATATATTTTCGTTAACGCAATTTGTAGCTGACAAAATAACGAACTCATGCATGTAACACAATATGACCTCCAAATGACCTTCAACCCAGAAAAATGGTATAAATAAAATTCAACGTGTAAGATTCATTTGATGTATTTCTGTTACGCCAAATGTTCAAAAATATTCCCTTGAGCTGCTATACATTCAAATGTATCGCAATACACAACATAATAATAGATTCGGTGTTGACAGGAGGACAATTATGATATACCTTCACCTATACGTTCGTACAGAATCGTGTTTATCCACTACTAATTACTCAGAAGACCTTCTTGCTATCAGATTTCCACAGTTTCTAAGATTTCTCGATCAATTTATCGATGAACGTTTCACAATGGGTTACTCGAAGGGAGATAAGATTGATATGATTTTCATTTATTGAGAAAGTCGACAGTGTTTAAGAGAAGCCGTGCAGTTGTACAAGGACCGATTTCCTAATCGTAATTGTCCATCAGTTTCCGTTTACTCTAATTTGTTAAATAAATTCCGTGAAACTGGTAGTGTCGAAAATAAAAAACGTACAAAGGTGAGGACTGTAAGGAATGAAGCAAACACAATTAATGTTCTGGCAGCAGTGAATACAAACCCTCATGCTAGTACGAGGCAAATCGCACGAGGAAGTGACATTAGTCAAAAATGTCTAGTGTAAATACTCCAAGAACACAAATTTCACCCCTTTCACCTATCAATTCATCAAGAACTTCATGGTAGAGACTTTGTAAATCGTGTAAACTTACGCCAAATGTTCAAAAATATTCCCTTGAGCTGCTATACATTCATTCAGCCGTGAAGAAACTGATGGACAATTACGATTAGGAAATCGGTCCTTGTACAACTGCACGGCTTCTCTTAAACACTGTCGACTTTCTCAATAAATGAAAATCATATCAATCTTATCTCCCTTCGAGTAACCCATTGTGAAACGTTCATCGATAAATTGATCGAGAAATCTTAGAAACTGTGGAAATCTGATAGCAAGAAGGTCTTCTGAGTAATTAGTAGTGGATAAACACGATTCTGTACGAACGTATAGGTGAAGGTATATCATAATTGTCCTCCTGTCAACACCGAATCTATTATTATGTTGTGTATTGCGATACATTTGAATGTATAGCAGCTCAAGGGAATATTTTTGAACATTTGGCGTAACAGAAATACATCAAATGAATCTTACACGTTGAATTTTATTTATACCATTTTTCTGGGTTGAAGGTCATTTGGAGGTCATATTGTGTTACATGCATGAGTTCGTTATTTTGTCAGCTACAAATTGCGTTAACGAAAATATATCATTCCATCTAAAAAAACATCGATAACCTTGAAATCTCATAAAAATGACCTTGAAATTTTTTTCCCCTTACACCGTTATATGTGGTCCTTCAAACAGTGTAACTTTGTCCTACGAAGTTTTTTTGTACAACGAAAAGTAACGGAGATATTTAGGTGTCCTGCTTTATCGAATTCATCCTGTATACGCAATTTAGGAGAAGCAGTAAACTTAGCAGTAAGCTTAACGTCGAAGAAGAAAATCCAGGTAACTAAAACTTAATATGTACTACATTCCACGTGATTAGAATAATTGTAGTTTAATTATGATACATTTTATGTCAACATTTTTTGTTTACATCTAGAAACGCCACTGCCTCGGAAGGAAATGGACATTCGAGAGAAGCAATGAAAGTAGAGCTTCATTGCGAAAAAAAGATGAGTTTGCAATAACCTCGATATTTTATGAAATGCTATTTTAATTATAATTTTGAATGTATTTTTTTATTACAGGAAGACAGAAGGTCAAATAAACTTGTGTATGCTTGTAAAATTGACAACTAATAAATCTACAAATTGTTTCGTAAACTAAAAAATACTGTCTGCATTTTTGTATTCTCCAATTAGTCCAAATAAATACAACGTTTCTATTAAAATGAATAATAGCAATAAAACGTGTCTATTTAAAATGAAAACATATTTTTAACATAGTTTTTACATTTTTAATTTTCTGGAAGGTTAAATAATGAAATAAAAAAAGGAATGAAAATAAAGAAAGTAATGAAAAAGAAATATCGCTGCACGGGGACTCGAAGGCTAGCTCCAGATTGCGATTCGTACGCTCGACGGCTCGAAAGCCGAATTTCAGTTTCAATACAACATGGAAGGTGCTAAAAATAGATTGTGGCTGGCGCAAGCGCACAAGCAGCGTACGAGCAGCGCACACGGATACAGTAGAGATACGCTGGTGAGTGTAGCGCGCGGGCGCGTTGGAAAGGAACGAAGGGGCGATAGTAGGCTATGGAGGGGGTATGGTTCAGTACCACAGTACCACGGTTCTGGCATCACTGTGGAGCAGAGATGGGCAAAAATTTATCTAAAATTTTCGAATAAAAGATAAACGAAAGTTATCTTTCATTTGTACTGATTTCCCTGAAATACATATTCGACACAGTTTATCTGTAAGATACTCTCCAGAAATTTCATTCGTCATCTGTTTTTTATCGAATCCCGAGGTAACTGCGTATACGTATTCGACGCCTCTAGCGGCGAGAAGTTATTCGAGAGGCATTAAGGTCGTCGCTCACTAGAACGCACCGGCGCCCACCCGGCACCGCGCGGCCTCAGCTGTTTTGGATTTCTTCTATGTATTTTAAATGGATGTGCGCACATCAATTAAAATACATATAAGAAATCCAAAACAGCTGAGGCCGCGCGGTGCCGGGTGGGCGCCGGGGCGTTCTAGTGAGCGACGACCTTTATTCGTAAGATGACAGCTGAGAATTTTCAGTTTATCTTTCACCGTTATTTGAGAGTCGAAGACAGCGCCACCATTTATCTTACGGTGTATTCGTCAGATTTTGGCTATGCAAATTTATCTGTGAGATTTCAGTGTAACGATTTTCATCATAACCTTAAGATTTATTCGAAGCTCGATGTAGCAAGATGATTTATTCGATTGTTTTATTCGGGACGAGTAACTGGAATAGATAAAAATCACATGTATCTTTATTCGTTATTTTTATTCGACTTGAAATAACTGACACCTTGATCCGACGTTGCCAAGTCGTAATACTAAATGTACAAATGAACGGTTTAAAAACTGTGGAGCTCATGGAATATGGAACAAGAGGAACTTGTAGCTACTAGACATTTCTTATTTTTGAAGGTTTAACAAATTTATTGAAAATGTAACGAAATGGAACCTTCGAAAATATAACAATTTATTTTGGAAAGTGTGGAAAGTGGCAGCATAATAATAGAAACATTGTAATTGTTACTACTATATCGCTTATTTACCACGGTTATGTACGAAATATTGTCAATGTTTGTCAAGTATTGTCAATATTTAATTGTAGTAATTGTACCTCATACCATAGATGCATTTAACTAACAATAAGTATAAGGCAAGGACTTGATAATAGAAAGAAATAATATGTTATTAATAAAGTAATTCGGTTTATTTGTCAGAAATTTTTAAAACAAATCTTGCTCGTCAAATAACATGATAATTGTAGTTTTTATTATAATTTGTGCAGGGTATATAAATCATTTGTACTGATTTGTATTAATAATTTTTATTTATATGAATACATGATTTTTACATATATGTTAAACTTTAATGTAGAAGTTGATAATATGTGAAATCTGTATTTATTTCTTTACAACTTACTTTATTTTTAAAAAAGTACAGTAAGAACAATAATATGAATTGGTAGATGGAGCAACGTTGAATGTGAGATGTCCAAATGTTCAAATTTGATGGTAGGACAATAAACGCTAATAGATCTTAAGGAAATCTCACATCCAACGTTGCTCCAGCCATCAATACATATATTATATTTCCCAGACAGCACACCGGCTCGATTTGGGCCTGCTTTTTATGCGCGCCATGGCCCGGAAATAGCCAGGCATGGGCTCGAGCCCACAGCCTGCCGGCCGTGCCAGATTTCAGCCAGATTTCAGCCCATTTACAAGATTGCAAGACTGCGGCATTTGCGTTTTCATTTCGTGATAATACAAACATGGTTTTTTTCAGTAGTCAAAAACGCCAGATAAAAGATCAATCTAGGCAGCAAACGCCCTCAAAAGTCTTTTTTTTTCCTATACGAGGCGTAATTTGCATTATATATGTTATGAAAATAGCTACATGCGCAGTTGTATGCTTCCGTATGATGCAAATTACGACTTGTAAATGTAAAAATAGGACTTTCGAGGGCGATCACGGCCTAGATTGATCTTTTATCTAGCGTTATTGACTACTGAAAAATCAAATTTTTGTATTATTAAGAAATGAGAACGCGAATCCCGCACCCTTGCAATCCTCATTTCCATGCGACCCGCACTGTGACGCGCATGCGCGAGAAAAGTTCGGCTCAATCGAAGCACTGATTGGCCACATTAGACTCTGGCTGAAATCTGGCTGAAATCTGGCACGGCCGGCAGGCTGTGGGCTCGAGCCCATGCCTGGCTATTTCCGGGCCATTGCGCGCATAAAAAGCAGGCACGGATCCAACGGAATCAGCCTCGAGCCGATCCAAGCATTGTGTTAGATAGTAACCTGTAGGTCACGGGCCTCGGGAGGTTTGGGCCGGCGGTGGGCTCGGGCAGGCTGTGCTGTCTGGGTTGATGTAATACATATAATATAAAACAATAATAATAATATTAATAATATTTATTTATGAATAATACATACAGTACAATAAACACTTATCTTATTCTGAGTTATTGATTACAAAATAAAATAGTTCTTTTTACTTTAAATCTTATCCTACTATGACCTGCAATTAAAACATTAAATCAAACAAACAAAAGACTACTTAAAAAAGTTCAAGATCTAACTCTTTTAAAGATCTAACTCTAAATTTTCTGTTTGTTTGTTGTAATGTTTTAATTTGACTGTGCTTTTCAACTAAAGTTCTTTTAGCGATACATCTACGCTTCTCTTATGAAATTCGATTCAATAATTCATGTGAATCTCCAACTTTTTAAGCAGTCTTCTGTTTGTTTGTTGTTTTTGCTTGTTATTTGTGGAAGTCTGGATGAAGTGGAATAGATTGAGATTACACTTATAATATTATTTTTATTATAATGGACTGGAAACTCACTTTCGCACATAACATACAACTGTCTATATACCATTTATCATACCTTCCATACACACTCTATGCTTGCACTTGCCGAAGTGCCGCCGCTCGTTCTTTCTCACACTCACTCGCTTACGCATGCCTAAAGGCGCATCCTCATGACACTTCAGATGTAATGCATTATTCTCAACACCCTCTCTTAATGCATTCCATCTTTTTCATAATTCCATTTATTTATTTAAGAATAATAAAAAAAAAATATCAACTCTTTGTATTTAATTTAACCCTCTCTGGTTTTATACTCTTTAGTAATCATATAATCTTTTAACGCAAAAAATACATTCTTTGGTAATCATCCTCTCTTATTTTATGCGTTCAAACCAATATAATATCTTAATGTATCAAAATTGTGCTTTGGTAAGCCTTTCGTGAGTATGTCTGCTTCTTGCTCTTTGGTACACGTATACTTAATATTAATTACATTGTTTTTTAAACATTCGCATACAAAATTATATTTTATATCTATATGTTTTACTCTACGATTGTTTTCTGGATTTCTAATTAAAGCTATACATCCTTGATTGTCTTCAAATATCATAACATTTTCTATTTTGACATTTAAATCGTTTAATAATTTCTTAAACCATAAACCTTCTTGAACTGAACTGCATAATGCTACTAATTCTGCCTCTGTTGTAGACAAAGCTACACAATTTTGCCTTTTGGTACTCCATGTTACCGTATTTCCATATACTTTGATTAGATATCCAGATACTGATTTCCTATCAGACAAATCTCCTCCCCAATCGGAGTCTACATAGCACATCAGAGGATCTTGTGTAATTTCTCTCCTATATACTAAACTTAAATTAACAGTTCCTTTTATATATCTTAGTATTCTCTTAAGATAAATCCATATTTCTTTGTCTGCCTTATCTTGGTATCTACTGAAATAGTTAACCGCAAAACTTATGTCTGGACGCGATCCTAACATTAAATACATCAAACAACCTATCAATTCTCTTATTTGTACTTCATGTTTAGTATTCTCTTTCTTTATTATTAAATTCAGTCTTGAATCAATTGGCGTAGAACACGGTTTACAATTTTCCATCTTGAATCTTTTTAGAATACTCATAGCATATTTCTCTTGACTAATCTTTAATATTCCTTTTCTTCTATCATAATCAATTTCAAATCCCAAAAAATGTTTTAACTCTCCTTTATCTTTCATTTCAAATTCGTTCTCCAACTTAGTTTTATACTTGTTCGAATAATGTGGAAGACTTTGTAATATATGCACACAAAATAATATATACTTTATTATAATATAAGGTACACGTGAATAGTTGATTATATAAGTAGAAAGAATACCGTAACGGAACCCGTTTTTCTATAGCACCGCGCTAGTCAAGTCACCTATCTAACCTATCTAACTCACTGGTCAAGTAGACAACTATCATGAATACAAAATCATATTTCAACACACCTCCTTGATTTTGTACATTTTGCGTGAGCACAGAACGCGTATTCTTGATTAACAAAAAAACTTAAGAGTTACACATCAGTCGTTTCATATCGGACTTTCTATGAACATAGTTACAATGTTTTTAAGCCTAATAACGCACGAAATTTTTCGAATTTAGTTCTACCCAATGACTTAGTGAGTATGTCTGCTATCTGATCCTCGCTAGATACTTTCTGAGTATTGATTAAGCCCTTTTTCTCATAGTCATATACAAAATGATAACTTATGTCTATATGTTTGGAATTCTTCGAAAATTTTCCATTCTTGGATAAGGCAATTGCACCGGTGTTGTCTTCGTAGATCTTTACTGCATCTGTTATTATTATGTCCAAGTCCTTTAGTACTCCTTTGATAGGTATGATCTCGCTTACGCAATCAGCAAGCGCATAGTATTCTGCATGAGTAGAAGCTCTGGATACGATTTTCTGTTTCTGTGACCTCCATAGGATTGTATTTCCAAAAACACGTATCAATATTCTGGATGTGGATTTCCTGTCTACTGTGTCTGATGCCCAATCAGCATCGACAAAGGCATGTAAGATATCGGTGTATTCTGAGCTATAAATCAATTTTATAAAACGAGTATTGTACAAGTATTTTAGGATACGTAATGCATATTTGAAGTGAGTGTTGCTATAACATGTTTGATAGCGACTCAAATAGTTAACAGAAAAGGATACATCTGGTCTCGTTCCGTTTGCAATGTATAGTAATTCACCTATTAGATTCCTGTATTTTAAATCTTCTTGTATTATCTCAGCAGGTTCCAACTTCAGGTACATTTCCATAGGTGTAGTGAAGCTTTTTGAGTCTTTGATTTCGTATTTCTCTGCGAGACTTTCAATGTATTTTTGTTGGCTCAGTAGCATTTTTCCTTCTTTTTGATGGTGTTCTATTTCAATTCCCAAGTACTGTTCGATCGGACCCAAATCCTTCATTCGAAACCTTTTGTTCAGTATTGACTTGAGTTGTTGTATGCAGTTTGGATTACAACTGCAGATTAGTAGGTCGTCTACATATAATATTATGTATAATCGTTTACCGTTTATATTTCCAGTATACAAACAATTGTCGTATTTTGACCTTTGAAAACTAATAGAACTCATGAATTCGTGAAAACACTCATACCAATCTCTCGGACTTTCTCTCAATCCGTATAGAGACTTTTTTAATAGGCATACTTTGTTTACTTCAGTCTTATATCCTTCTGGAGGATAGATATACACTTCCGATTTGATATTTCCATTGAGGAAAGCGGTTTGAACGTCCATTTGCTCTATATTTAGTTTTTTTATGCATGCGACTGACAGCAATGTTTTCAGAGTAGTCATTCTGGCTACTGGTGAATAAATCTCTTCGTTTTCTTGATATATTTGCTGAAATCCTTTAGCTACCACTCGAGCTTTGTACTTTCCGTTTGATTTAATTCGGTAAAGCCATTTTACTCCTATTATATCTTTATTTTTTGGTGTATCAACTACAGTCCAAGTATCGTTGTTTTCCAGACTTTTCATCTCTTCTTTCATTGCATTTTTCCATTGTGTATTGTCTGGGCATCTTAGTGCTTCTTCGTAACTATCAGGTACATTTGGATTACAGTAATTTACATATACGACATGCTCGTCATATTTTTTTGGCATTTTCCTTTCACGTTTGGGATATTCTCTTCTTTCTTGTTCTTGATTTCCTTTATTATTTTGTTCTGGATTTTCTTTTCTATTTTGTTCTGGATTTTCCGTATTTATCACCTCCTTGGTCTGTTCGTCTTCATTTAGTTCATCTTGGTTCTTAATTTCATTTTCTTCTTCATTTAGTTCATCTTGGTTCTTAATTTCATTTTCTTCTTCGTCTTCTGAGTATCTTGAGTCTTCAATTTTTATGTATTTTGTTTTATTTTCAATAAATTGAACGTGACGACTAATGATTACCTTTCTATTAATCAATATTTTATACCCCATGTCCGTGTAACCGATTAATATACCTTTCTCCGCTTTTGGGTCTAGTTTTGAGGTTCTACACCCTTCTGGAATTCTTACATATGATATGCATCCATATAGATGCAGGTTTGATATATTTGGTCTTTTTCCAAAGAATATTTCATAAGGCGTTTTATTTATTATTGTATTTGCTAGTAATCGATTACCTATATAAGCAGCTGTATATACACATTCTGGCCAATAACTTTTGTCGACTTTTGCTTCAGACAATAGACATCTGGCACGATCCATAATGGTACGGTTGTATCTCTCTGCTACACCGTTAAGTTCATGAGTATGCGGAGGGCCTGGCCTTAAGTATATGCCTTCCTTTTTGGCTAGTTCTATGAAATTATGGTTTATGTACTCTCGTCCATTGTCGCAGTGAATCTGTTTAATTTTCTTTCCTGTATGGTTTTGCATTAGTTTCATGTACTGGACAAATCGATCATATACTTCGCTTTTCCTTTTTATGCAGTATACAACGGCAAGTTTGCTGTAGTCGTCAATGAATGTTACAAGGTATCTTTCACCTTTGTATCCAATTTGATTGATTGGTCCATTTACATCCGTATGAACAATCTCTAGAATGTCTTTTGCTTTGCTCCGATTGTTCTTAAACTTTGCATTTGCCATTTTATTTTGTAGGCAAATTTCACATTTTATATCCTCATTTCCAATCCTTTTAGGTAGCCCTTCAAGCAATTGCGATTCACATAAGTATTTTAAGTCTTGGAAGTTTGTGTGACCCAAAATTCTATGCCACTTTTCCTTCTATGTTTCTGTAGTATGTTGTCTTTCCTTCTAATTTATACAGTTTGTTGTCTTTAATTGCAATAGCGATAAGGTTTTCATTATTGTTATATATTTTCGCTGTATCGTTGTCGAATACAACGTAGTTATTGTGCTTTGCAATACACGATACGCTTATTAAATTTTGTTTCATGCTTGGTACGTAGAAGACGTTTTTAATTTCAACTCTTTGCATTTTCCCCATTACATTGAAATAGGTTACAATGTTACCGATTTTGTTTGACTCCAGTGAGAAACCGTCACCAACTTTGATGTTTATAGGATTTTTTAAACTTACAGTTTCGGTGAAGTGTTTATCGGTGTTTATTATGTGGTCTGAGCATCCACTGTCTAACAGCCACTTAATGCTTTCTTCCTCGAACCTTTCGCTTGTCGTTACCTTGCTTGCAGACATTACTTCGACGTTGAATGTATTTCTGTTTATATTGTCGTCTACTGTTGAGCTGCCTGCCATCCTTGAGGAATAATTTCTGTTGTAGCCTCCTGGGTTTCTATTTGTTTGATATGTATTGCTCCGACAATAGCGTTCCACGTGTCCAAGTTTATTACATTTGAGGCATCTCTTTACTGGATTTTGAGGTCTGAAATGATTTTCCTGATTTCCGTATGTGTTTATTTGATTAGTACTGTTACCTGTATTTGGAAATCTTCTTTGTGTTGGTCTGTTGTTTTGGAAGTGACCTCTGTTGTATTTTTGTGTATGTGAACTGAACGTTTGCATTGTATCTTTGGTACTGGTGTTCGTGCCCTGACGTTTTTGGTAGTCTACCAGTAGTTTTGATTTTACGAATTCAACTGTTTTTTCCTTCTCTGGTAGGGCATCTATTATATCTACTATATGGGTCATGCTTTCTGGAAGAGTTAAAAGGCAGTAATTTAATTTGTCGCTGTTACTTACAACTTCTCCAGCGTTTTTCAGTTCATTTAGATGTCTCTCAAATTCGTTGAAGAATTCGATTGGGTTTTCGTTTTCCTTCATTCTTAACTCTAGTAGTCTTCTTTTGCATAGAAGTTTTATTGCACTACTCTTGACTAGATATATTCCATCAAATTTTTCTACCATCTTTTTAGCTGTTTCTTCTGATATGATCAGTTCCAGTTGCGTATTTGTGACGCTATGCACTATGTAGTTTTTGGCTTTTGTTTCCTTCTTTGCCCATATGGCTTCTGTAATATCTTGAGGCCTTGCGTCATATTGGATCGCCTCTGCACACTCTTTCATTTCGAGTAGCAATTTTAACTTGAATCTCCATTTGTCGTAATGTGTGCCGTCGAAAATTTGTAATATGCAATCTTCTCTCTTGTCTTGCATCGTGTTCGATTTTTAGGTTAGATTGCGTTCTTTGCTTGCGTCTTCCTTCTCTTGTCGTTTTATTCAACGTTTTATTTATTTAAAAGAGAAACCTTGCTCTGCTATCATGTTCGAATAATGTGGAAGACTTTGTAATATATGCACACAAAATAATATATACTTTATTATAATATAAGGTACACGTGAATAGTTGATTATATAAGTAGAAAGAATACCGTAACGGAACCCGTTTTTCTATAGCACCGCGCTAGTCAAGTCACCTATCTAACCTATCTAACTCACTGGTCAAGTAGACAACTATCATGAATACAAAATCATATTTCAACAATACTTATTAATAATATCTATTTTAGGAGCTGCTATAATTATATCGTCTACATAGATTAGCAAATATATTGTTTCCTTTTCTGAAATTTTTGTGTACAAACAATAATCAGTTTCTGATCTCATAAAGCCTAACATTAATAAGAAGCTATTAATCCTCTCATTCCAGCATTTGGATGCTTGTCGTAACCCATACAGTGATTTGTTTAATTTAAATACGTGACCCTTTTTACACTCTACACCTTTTGGTGGATAAATATATATATCTTCTTTAAGATTGCCGTTTAGGAATGCTGCTTTTACATCTAATTGTACAAAGTGATAACTTAACTGATTGCCTATTGCTAATAACGTTCTTATCGTTGATGTTCTAGCTACTGGTGAATATATTTCTTGGTAATTGAAAGTACTTTGTTGTGCAAACCCCTTTGCAACTAGTCTGGCTTTGTATTTATCTTCTCTAATCTTTTCCAATGATTTAAAGTTATATACCCATTTTGTATCTATAATTTCTCTATTTTCAGGCTTGACTACTTCTTTCCAAGTATTATTAACTTCCCGATTCATAGGGAAGTTACTGTAATTACCCCGAAAATCGAAAATCGATTTTTTAGCAGATCTTCACGTTTCATGGTCATTGGAGTCATTTTAGACTATTTTTATCAAAATGTTTGTATGTGTGTGTGTGTGTGTGTGTGTGTGTGTGTGTGTGTGTGTGCGTATGTCCGTTTGTATGGTATCAAATTTTTCGTTAACGTTTTCAGAAAAAGTAACAACGCGATCAGGATGATGATTGATGCAATCGATGTGCCCCGTCGTAACTTAGAGCTGATTAGATTTTGGTCCATATTGGTCAAGTAGTTTTTTAGATTTTTAGTTTTTTTTCGAAAAGAGTTGATTCTACAATGCAATTTATAAGGGAGGATGAAAATTTTCCACCAAAGAACCAAACGCAATTACATAAAAAAAATTTTTTTCTTAATTTTTTTTTTAGATTTAAAAAAAAATTTCTTTTTGATTAAAAAAAATTTTTTTTTTTAACTGATGCTAATGTTACCGCTTGGAATAATCGAAAGTTATTCCAATTCAACAGTGAATTTATCATCTCTACTCCCAAGAATACATTTTGGGAGAATATCGATGAAAGTACAAAAAAAAAACGATGTTAGCGATGTTGGCGAAGGAGTAAGGAATCGGGAAGTTCTTTGTGTGACTCTTGGAGAGTCACACACCAAATAAAAAACATTGATATCAGTAAGCTCTACTAGCCATGCGTATCACTAACCCTCTCGCAAGAGCAGTCCTACCCGCGAGCTCGCGAAGCGAGCGAGTAAAAACAACCCTGCGAGCGAGCGAGCGAAGCGAGCGAGCAACAATAGCCCTCTAGTTTTTGTTAATAGACTCTAATTCCTTTTTCATTGCATTTAACCATAATTCTTTATCTTCTCTATTTTCTAATTCTGAAAAATCCTTTGGAACTTGCTCAACAAATGATATTGCATCGAACGCCATGTACATTTCATAATCTTTAAGTTTTTCAGGTATTCTAGTTTTTCTTCGTTCCCTTGTATTTGTTGAATCACTACTTAGTTCTATATCATTCTGACTAGTGACCTGCCTAACATTTGTTTGATCATTTTCACCTTGTCCTTCTTCATCACTTTGATGCTCTTCTGTATTATCTGAATCAGTACTTGTAATTGACTGTGTCTGTTCATCTAAATCTTCTGTTTCCACTATACTCTCAACATCATTTATTATTTGCATTTGTCTACTTGTTTGATACCTAGAATTTTCGTCAAAAACTACATCCCTTGAAACTACTATTTTATTATTTATTGGATTCCATACTCTATATCCATTATTAGTGTATCCTACCATTATGCATTTTATTGCTTTGGGATCAAACTTACTTCTCAATTCTTTTACTATGTGTACATAGGCAAGTGAACCAAAAACCTTTAAATTTCTTACATTTGGTTTCCTTTCATACCAAACTTCTGCAGGTGTAAGACCTGGTAGATTTACCGAAGGGCTTCTATTAGACAAATATGTAGCTGTTCTTACGGCTTCACCCCAAAATTCTTTTGATAAGCCTGAATCTCTAATCATAGATCTAGCCTTATCCACTAATGTTCTATTAAAACGCTCAGCCTTACCATTTTGTTGTGGTGTATACGGTATCGTGTAATCTATAACTGTTCCATTTTTCTTACAATAATTTCTGAAGATGTCAGATGTGTATTCCCTTCCGTTATCGCATCGGAGTATTGAAATTTTCTTGTTGAATTTTGTATTTACCATCTGAGCATATTCCCTAAATTTTTCAAAAACATCGCTCTTATTTCTGATTAAATAGGTACAAACAAATCCTGAAAAATCATCAATGAAAGTTACAAAATATTTAAAACCATCATGAGTTATTGGCGTTATCGGCCCGCATACATCTGAATGTACTATTTCTAATATCGATTTGCTTCTAGTTCTAATTCCAAAATTGTTTCTTGTCATTCTCCCTTCAATACAAAATTCACATAGTTCATCATTGTTTATCTTTATATTGTCTATTCCATCAACTAATTTTTCGTTTATCAATTTTTTTAAATTTGAATATCCTAAGTGGCCATACCTTTTATGCCATAATTTTACCTTTTCGTTTTCAATTTCAGTATTCATACATTCTAAATTTTCAATTTTGAAGCTAATTTTGTATAAATTGTCTCTATAGCCTACAGCTATTAAGCCTTTATCATTACACAATTGTACTTTTCCATTCGCAAAAATCGTTTTAATGTTATACATTTCAAGTCTTTTGACTGATAACAGATTCCTTCTCAAATTTGGCACATACAACACATTTTGTATCTTACATTTGAATTCTCTTTTTCCTACTTTACTTATGATATTTATATTTCCTATTCCTATAGCTTCTATAAAGCATTTGTCTTTTGCAATAGATATTTTAATAGGCTCTTTTAACATTATCAGTTTTGAGAAGAAGTCTTTATCATTTACTAAGTGATCTGTACAACCGGAATCTACAAAAAATATTACTCTTTTGTCACTTACAGTTTCTTCATTTATATCAATGTTTGTAGCAAAACAAATACCATCATCTTCATGTTGTCTTCGTCTTTGGTTGAACTCAGTATAATTTCCTTCTTGCTGCTCTCCATCATAATGGCTGTTTCGCGTGTAACTTCTACTTCGAATATTATGATAACCTCGTCCTCTCTGATACCTCGGATTAAAGAAATTCGAATTTCTTTCAATTTCGCCGTTACCTCTCGTTGGTCTTCCAAAATGGTTGCTACCTCTTCCAACTTGGTTGTTGCTTCTTCCAAAATGGCTGCTACCTTTTCCAAAATGGCTGGCACCTCTTCTCGAATGGTCTTCCATATCTCTATGTGGTTGATTGTATTGTCTTTTACACTCTCTCATATAATGGCCAACTTTTCCACAATTATAGCATGTTCCTCTCTTATACAACATAAATGCAGTTGTTTGCGTTACTTCCTGCGTGTAACTACCTTCTTCAACTTTCCTTTTCTCTTCAGCCGCTCTTAGTTTGGATTTTACAAAGTTAAACGACATTGCTTCTGCAGGCATGTTCTCTAATACTGTAACTACTGTTTCGTAGGACTTCGGCAGTGACAATAGCAAGTTACATATTACATCCTGTTCCTTCATTTCTGCACCTGATGCCTTTATTTGTCTCAAGGTTTCCTCGAATTTTGTTAGAAATTCCTCCAAACTTTTTCCCTCTAATAGTTTCATTCCCATTAGTTTTCTTTTTAGGAATAACTGTCCCGGCAGCCCTTTTTTTTCATATATTTCCTTTAAAAATTTCCCACATGGCATAGGCTGTTTCTTTGTCCTTGATTATGTCTATTTGGTTATCATTCACACATTGAATAATCAGTGATTTACTTATTTCATCACGCCTCTTTGCCAGTTTTCTAGCATTTAGATCAGTATACTCTTCTTCCTTAAATTCTTTGTAAATTAGTTCAGTTACATCCTTTTCATTTAGGAGCACAATCACTCTAAACTTCCACGTATGATAATTGTTTCCATTTAGTGGTTCAATATTTAAATACGTTTTCACATTAACGGCCATTTTGCATGTTCCTTACTTTTAACCACGTGTATATAACCTCTCTTTAATTTAATCCACTTATGTACATCCGACCATCTGGGCCCATAACCTGTTATTTGTGGAAGTCTGGATGAAGTGGAATAGATTGAGATTACACTTATAATACTATTTTTATTATAATGGACTGGAAACTCACTTTCGCACATAACATACAACTGTCTATATACCATTTATCATACCTTCCATACACACTCTATGCTTGCACTTGCCGAAGTGCCGCCGCTCGTTCTTTCTCCACTGATATATATACTATGGATACGAGATGCTGTGAAACATATTGAAGTGGCTTTACATGCCAGCGCTGCGAAGAGGACACCGCTGTACTATATTCCCCCGTACTCCTCTTCACCCCCGTAGTGCTCTACACTTTGCCACTCTTCAGGTGGCGTTGTTCGCAATGTAGTTGCGCGTTGGGGAGAACGACCATTTTTAACCACTTTGGTTTACAGCGTGGTTTGGAGCAGGCGTGTATTTTACTGTTTATCGTGTTTTGTCGTGCATATTTAGTGAACTTTCGGAGTTAGCAGGTATGTTAACATCATTTAAATTGAATATTAGAAATAAAAGTATGATAAATTGCGAGGAAACTATTATGGTCAGCTATGTAGCTGTATGTGAATCTGATCATGCTATGTTTTATTGCAGTTAGGGACCATGGGTAAATGCTTAGTTTGCGGAAAGTTAAGCAACAATAAAACAAAAACGTCGTTACACAAGTATGTAAAGATAACCTAACCTCTTCCCAATTTCGTAGATAAATTAATTTTTTACTCATTTATTTTATTACTCAATTCTTTTTGTTTACTGTTTTTTTCATTCTCATATGATTTTGCATAGATTTCCTCGAAATGAAGCATTGTGTAAACAGTGGGTCAAAGAAATAGGTCGGGAAGGATGGATGCCTACAGACAGTAGTTTCATCTGTACTGATCATTTTCATGAAGATAGCATCGTGGTACACTGTAAAAAAAAGCTTTGATGCCTGGGAGTGTGCCCACGATTTTACCGAAACAGTCAAGATGTGAACCACAGAGGAATATCTTACGGGAAAGTAATGGCAGAGGTAAGACACTTTGTCTTTGTTAATAAAGGGTTACAAAGTATATAATACATACTTGTTTCTTTTCAGATAATAATGATGTTCTGGCAAGTTTTGCAACAATAGAAGAAGTCCCAGAACCACTGATTGTTGTAGAATCTGTAACCAGCAACCAGACACGTAAGTTGAAATAAGTTTCAAATATACAGAGTATCCCATTTTAATCTATAAATGAAATTAGCTCTTCCAATTTTTCTTATTCATAAAGCAAAAACTTACTTTAATATATTAAAAGTAGCATATAATGTTACTATTTGAGGATTAAAATCTGTCTACAATATTGAACAATATTTCCCATTGCAGTTAGTAAAGATTTCTCTTCACCATGCACATCAAAAACTGCAGATGTAAGGGAGAAGCGTCAACGTGCTACACTGCATGAAAAAGTACTGCATGATCATCATTACCACAGTACACCACGAAGTATGTTGAAGAAATTCTGCAGTATGCGAACAAGATTGCAGTCCACAATGCAGAAGAATAGATTACTAAAGCAGCGGGTCACACGACTGAAAAAAAAGGTACACTCTTTACAAGATGTGATACGAGGGTTGAAGGAAAACAGACTTCTGCCTGATAGTGCATACTATTGCCTTTCTGCTAATGCCGATGCTTCATTGGAATTGTTCAACCGCATGCTTAAAAACAGGAAAAACATAGGCAAACTGACGCGAGACAAATACCCTCCAGCACTGCGCGCGTTTGCTTTAACGGTGCACTTTTATTCACCTAAAGCATATTCATATATAAGAAATACCTTTAATTTAGCGCTTCCGCACGCAGATGTCCTCAGAACGTGGTATACTTGTGTAGATGCAGAACCAGGTTTTACTGAGGAATCTTTTACAACGTTAAAAGAAAAATCTGAAGAGTTAAAAGAAAAGGGGCAAAGACTGCTTTGTGCAGTAATATTTGATGAAATGGGCATAAAAAAGGGATGTCAGAGGGGTCGCGACGGGATAATGCGGGGGCATGTTGATTTAGGTATCGGTATCAGTGGTGGGGACGACCTCCTAGAGGCCAAAAATGCCCTTGTAATAATGGTTGTTCCGCTAGACAGTAATTGGAAACTTCCAATCGGATATTTTTTAATTACGACTTTAAACGCCGAAACTAAAGCCAATTTATTGCGAGAGGCATTCATTCGCCTACAGAAAGCGGGCTTACTTGTTTGTATTGCACATGTATATAACATGATTTTCCTTATATTTTTACTATTTTGAGATTTTGCTTAGCTTTGAAGCTATCAAATGTACTTTTCACTATGTGGTAAGAAATAATAAACGTTAAAAGTATAACAGTGTCACGTCATCCCGACGTTGGAGCTGGTCCTCCCGTTCGGCCGACACCATCCTCGAAGACGACCGCCACACCAGTTCACCCGCGTACCAGCGCCCTGCCCTCCCCCCCCCCCCCCGGAAAATTCGCGCCCCCAAGGGGTGAGGTGTTACGTTGTACCAACGTTTTGTTCCGGAATTTGGCCGAAAAATTCCGTCTTGTATGATTCATGCGAGCGAATCGTGGCCGTTACGCCCAACCGTATTATATTTTCATTAGATTTATCAAAACGCTTTCACACATATATATATATATACCCTCGTCAAATCACCACCACGAGACACCGGTGCGAGCGAACGCTGGCATAGCAACAACCATTTGTGTACATCGCGCCTTACGCGAATAATAGAAACACGGGTAATAATACATCGATAATAACATGTCTCCTGTGATCGAGACAATTGACTTCACGCTCCACCGAATTCTTATGGTCCGCGCCCTCCCTATAAATATGGCAAGATCCGCGATCAATCATCAGTTCTCTGTAACAGTTCGTTAATCCACTTCGCGAGTAATTCTATTTAGTTCTCAAACGCTGACTTGGTCGTGGCGGATCTTGCCATCTCGTTATATTTCATACATTCATTCTATTTCTTCTAATTTCACTTAGTTCTAGTTCGTTACTTTAGTTTATTTCCATCATTATATTATTGCGTTATTCTTATTCTTAGGTTTTAGTCGCGCCGCGTAATTTAGTTTATTTTGTATTCCATTCCTTTTTATTTAATATATGCGGTGTTAGTTACATTAATATCATTCTTTTTCTTTTGTGTGTCTTATTCCATCGTGTTCGTCAAGAGCACGTCAGTGTTCTAGTGTATCCAAGTGTGTGTGTGAGACACCGTCGGTGGTCTTCCGCTCGCTTTCTTTTCGTCCTCTATTCATTACCGTATGCCGCGACGCGCCGGTCGCAAGTATCAGCTCAAGAAGCTGTTCGGAGAACTGTATCGGGAGGGAAAGGGGACCTACTACGACCCGAATCTCGGTACATCGAAAATCCCGCGTATCCTAAGTAACGTCGTATTTACTGGTACAGTTCGAATCGTAGATCCGAAGGAAGTGTGCGGGAATAAGACACCCGCGGTTCATCAACCAGCGAGTCCTCCACCGTGGAAACTCACTCCCATTACTATCGCACCGAGTTTCCCTTCGCCGGATGATATTTGTATCGAGGACCCGCGTTACCAACGTTACGCTATTCGCGAAAAGCTCGTCGCGAGATGGTATAGTTAATATAATAGCAAACGAGTGATCGTGCGTGTGGAGCACAGTGTCTGCGTCCGTCACCTCCTCACCTCTCCGTTCTTCCCACTTCGTAAACGTCGATATCTTCGACTGTAGAAATCGGTGTTCCGCCTCGTACGTCTGAGCCCACCAGGGCTCGGTACAATCGGAGGAACACAGATTCTCGCGTCCGGCTCTCCGCCAATTCCGCAAATCGAAAACGTCGATAGCCGCGACTACAAAATCGGTGTTCCGCCTCGTACGTCTGAGCCCACCAGGGCTCGGTACAATCGGAAGAACACAGGTTATCGCGTCTCAATCCATCCGCGTAAATTCAAAACCTGAATCCACCGATACGACGTATCTGGCTCCCCGCGACGACAGCCGTCAACGAGAGCATTGATTCATGTCGAACCGTGTATTCGCGTGACGTGAATCGCGACCCCCCGTTTTGATCGTGACGCGACTTGATTTCCCCCTCGTTCTTCCAGCAGGCGGGCAATCGATATCGGGCCTGGTCAGACGTGGACGTACGCGCTACGTGGACCCAAGATCGCGTGCATAAATTATTTGGGTTACGGCCATCCCCCAAACGGGTCGTAACAACAGAAATTAAGATTCCTCTTTATTTACTAGATTTGTAGTCTACATTCTGTAATCACCAATAATACCAGTGATGATGAATGGTACTGAATTCTGCCTCCCTACATTGCTTGGATGACAAAGATCATGGTTCATGATTGGACGTAAAAGAGTAAAATTGAATTCATTCTGTTTAATTGTACGTATTTATACTTTAATATTATTATAACATATAATTGCACATAAAAGAAATATTTATATCACATGTATTACTTGTTTGTAAAGTAATTAATAAATTTATTTAAGTATTATTATGTATCTAATTTCGTTTACTCCTTCTCTTAAAACGTAAAAAATACATATCTCCACTTCCTTTATTTATAACAATGAAGTAAATGACAATAATGTTTAGAAACATTTTTAAAATTACTATTCACTTTCTGCAAATTCCAATAATCATTACTCCTGTTTCTTTTATATTATATTTATATATTTATTTCACTATTTTCATAAATATTATTTTTTGCAACCAGTTTTTTTAATTTTAACCTTCATACAAGCAGTTCGTATTACAGTAAATGCTCGTTCGTTGTGAAGAGGCATGAGAGTTGAGGTCGCAACGAGCGAATAGTGAAGCGATTTTTGATTTATGACTGCGTCTAGATATCGCGCCGAGCGCGCCGAGCGCGCCGAGCGAGACTTCAATAGAGAGCCGAACATAGAGAACGACAGAGTAAAATACGGATCGCGTGACCGAAGCTCGAGTCAATGTGTGGTGTTCACACCGATATACCCGAGCCGACATCAATGTTGCCGCCGTGCGGAGCGACTCGGCCGACTCGGCGTTGACAGGCAGTGGAGGGAGTAGGCACGTCGCAACGACCGCATAGTCGATTTTTCACAACGAACGAGCGTTTACTGTATTGTGCTATATTAATACGCGTCCCTTGTAAATTCAATCTTTCAAATTTCGCGCTAGTTCCGTTAGTACAGCGGTGTCCTCTTCGCAGCGCTTGCATCTAAAGTCACTCTTCAATATGTTTCAACTGCTGTACGGCTGGCTTATGGGAATCTCGTATCCATAGTATATATATCAGTGTCTTTCTCACACTCACTCGCTTACGCATGCCTAAAGGCGCATCCTCATGACACTTCAGATGTAATGCATTATTCTCAACATTGCTCTTCCTTTTCAAAAGTATCTCTTGAAATGATAAATTGTCTTCATCGGTACAAGCAGCAGATTCTAAACTACCATCTTCATCGGCAATTTCATTACTTAAGCTGAAAACAAATAATATGGAAATTATACAAATTTAATCTATTGCAGACTAAGTTCAAGTTTTGATTATAAAAAGATTTATACCTTGCACTTTCATTTTCTATTTCTATTGGTTGTATACATGACACTTCAGGTACACAAGGTATCCTTACGCTTGGAACTCCAAGAATTTCCAACAAAGCCATCACTTCCAAAATGTTTAGGACAAACACACAATGAATTGCTTTCATCCATTTTTTTCTCAATTGTGGATCTTTCGGAAATCTACATATCAATAAATTTGTTTACATAGGCAGGGTAGTGTCACTCTAATAGGAGAACTGTTAGCAAAAGTTTAGTACCGTAACACAAAATAAAGATGTCACTACTTGCAAGAGTAATTCTCAAAGTGTCCGCCAGATGGAATTGATGACAACATTTTGGTGCATGTTGTAAACAAAAATATACGATTTCAATGAAATAGGTTGGAAAGTTTTGTTATTCCGGTTGAATTTAATTCTGGAGTCCTGGAGGCAACAAACTCGTTGAATGCCGTTTCTGCATCTCTCTGGGATTTAAAGCATTTCACACGCAAGAAGTTGTCGAGGTGCTTAAAAAAGTGGTAATCGGTGGGCGAGAGATCTGGTGAGTATGGTGGATGAGGTATTTAGAGTTTTGTAGCCTAATTTGTTCAACTTTTGAAGGGTCGGTCGGGCAAAGTGTGGCTGGGCGTTGTCGTGGAGAAGGATAAGACCATTCCTGACCAGTGCTGGGCACACACCTTGAAGTTTTTCGTGCATTTCGTCGATTTGGTGGCGGTACTTTTCAGCTGTAATGGATGCACCAGGATTCAGGAAGCTGTGGTAAATCAAACTGACCACAGACCACCAAATTATCACTATGACCTCCTTTTGGTGCAACTGTGGCTTTGGTAAGTGTTTTGAGCCGATCGTTGATTGCGCAAAGGAAGGGCAGATGACCCTCGCGTTCTATGATATATGATGTGTTATGCGATATGCGATGTGTGCTGTATGATCTTGATGTATGTTCTGCAATATGCGATGTATGTTCCCAGATAGCACAGGACGACTTTAAGTTGCCGTTTTCATGTCCGGTCTACATCTTTACGTCTCACGTCTCAGTAAGACGCATTTTAGGCGTCCATAAAGGCACCTCTGCTGGGACGCCGTTTTCACGTTAGAAATGAGATGCATAAAAGGCACCTGCCTTCGAACGTGAAAACGTCGTCCCAGCAGAGGTGCCTTTAAGGACGCGTAAAAGTTGCCTCTTTCGGTACGCCGTTTTCAGGTTAGAAATGAGATGCATAAAAGGCACCTGCCTTCGAACGTGAAAACGTCGTCGCAGCAGAGGTGCCTTTAAGGACGCGTAAAAGTTGCCTCTTTCGGTACGCCGTTTTCAGGTTAGAAATGAGATGCATAAAAGGCACCTGCCTTCGAACGTGAAAACGTCGTCCCAGCAGAGGTGCCTTTATGGATGTGTAAAAGTTGCCTCTTTCGCAACGCCGTTTTCACGGCAGAAACGATTGAAGTACTTACGAAAATATGTATATCTCTTAATCGTTAATATACTGATACTATACTTCATTAAAAAAAAGTAGTTTGATTTTTACCTAAAAAATATTTTAGGTAAATAATTAAATAATTAGGTTATATAATTATTAGAAGAGATAAACTTCTGTTAAAATATTTTTTATATAATAATATATATGATTTGATATGATTTGAGCGTATAAGAATAAAAAGTAATGAATCTAACAGTAAAGGTTCGCATGGCTCAGCGAGGAAACCATCATGAAGTTAAATGGTAGGCCCGAGTTCGATTCCCGCCCAGAGTATGCTGCATAAAAACTAAATTGTAATAAGGTTTTTTCGAAGAGACAAAATGGAATATTCTCTCTCAAGTAGTACATGAAAGTAGTAATATATATATAGATTCTAATTTTTTCTTAAATTTGAAGATTTTGTACGTCTTTTCAGATGTCCAAAAAGGCAACTTTTTTGCATCTTAAAGCGGCATCTTAAAGATGTAGAAAAGACCTGTGAAAGGCGACTTTAAGATGCACAGTTTTGTAACAAAGACCTGTTAGAGTTGTACACAGTACGTGGAAAAGATGTGAAAACGACGTGCCACAGACGCAACGGACGACTTAAAGATGTACGTTACGTCTTACGTCAGGCAACTTTTAGGCGTACTTTAAGATGTCCTTGTGCTATCTGGGTTATGCGATATGCGATGTATGTTATGCGATATGCGATGTATATTATACGATGTTGATATATGTTATGAGCAGAGTAGGGCAATAATCAACTAATATTTAAAAATAACTAATGGTCATCAAAACTTTCTGATTAATTAGTGATAAATAATTAATAATATTAATGTATGTTAATCGCATAATAGTGACTGATGACTAAAGATGACTGATCATCAACTACTAATTCACTAATAAGCTATAGCTAACGATTACTTAGACCTGTGACTAACTATCACTAACTAATCACAAAGTTTTGACTAATGACTATTTTGCTATAACTGACTAATAGTCTTTTTGAAATATTAGTTGATTATTGCCCTACTCTGGTTATGAGATATATGATGTGCGTTATACGATGTAGATGTATGTTCTGCGATATTTGATGTGTGTTATGAGATATACGAGGTGTGTTGTACGATCTCGATGTGTGTTACGAGATATACGATGTGTGTTATGAGATATACGATGTCTCTTATACGATCTCGATGTGTCTAATGAGATATACGATGTGTGTTATGCGATATCCGATGTGTGTTGTACGATCTCGATGTGTGTTATGAGATATACGATGTGTGTGGATGTGTATTATACGATCTCGATGTATGTTACAATATATACGGTGTGTGTGGATGTGTGTTATACAATCTCGATGTGTGTTACGAGATCTACTGTGTGTGTTACGAAATGTACGATGTGTGTTATACGATCTCGATGTGTGTTACGAGATCTACGGTGTGTGTTACGGTATGTACGATGTGTGTTACGAGATCTACGGTGTGTGTTACGGTATGTACGATGTGTGTTATACGATCTCGATGTGTGTTACGAGATCTATGGTGTGTGTTACGATATGTACGATGTGTGTTATAAGATCTCGATGTGTGTTACGATATGTACGATGTGTGTTACGAGATCTACGGTGTGTGTTACGGTATGTACGATGTGTGTTATACGATCTCGATGTGTGTTACGAGATCTACGGTGTGTGTTACGGTATGTACGATGTGTGTTATACGATCTCGATGTGTGTTACGAGATCTACGTTGTGTGTTACACACATCGAGATCATACAACACACACATCGTATATCTCGTAACACACACCGTAAATCTCGTAACACACTTCGTACATTTTGTAACACAAACCGTAGAGCTCGTAACACACATCGAGATCGTATAACACACATCGCACATTTCGAAGTTATTATTAAAGAAATGTACGATGTGTGTTATACGATCTCGATGTGTGTTACGAGATCTATGGTGTGTGTTACGATATGTACGATGTGTGTTATAAGATCTCGATGTGTGTTACGATATGTACGATGTGTGTTACGAGATCTACGGTGTGTGTTACGAAATGTACGATGTGTGGATGTGTGTTATACAATCTCGACGTATGTTCTGCGATATGCGATGTGTGTTGTACGATCTCGATGTGTGTAGATGTGTGTTATACATTGTTTTGCGCTTGTCTTTGAGCCAGTTGATTGTTAATTGCTGTGATATGCATGTGATGTGTTCTTATTATCAAAAAGTTTGTAAATAATGTATAACTTGCAATATTTGTAATGAAACATTGTTATCGCGCTCGATAATATGGTTTCAATTTATTAATAAGTAGAAAGTTGTACATATACTGTTTGTAATTGTTTTAATGTTCAATAAACTATGTTTAAAATGTATTAAAATGTTTTAATTTGTTTTATTTTTAAATAAAAATTATAAATTAGCAAGGAATGGGTAGTATGGATTTTGAATCCCCGCGTTTTACCCGTTAGTTGTGTAACACAAAATTCAGATGGCGCTGGATTTCCGTGCTAACAGAATAATACATTGAGTGACACTACCCTGTACATAGGTTATACATATAGGTTATGCGATATTAAGTAAACCCAGATAGCCAAACGATCCTCGCGCACGGATCGAGCCCGGCGTGTCGGGATCAGGTAGACGGTAGACGGGCCGAACGTCGCTTGAATGGGCAAAAGGCACACGATGGCTTTAATCTGAGGAGGGCACTTATGACCGTGAGGGCTCGTAACGTTCCCTCGGCACAAACCCGGCACAAGCTTCCCCTCGGCCCGTCGGTCCTGATTTCTGCCAAATTTTAAGTAGGTCCGAGATTGTAAGAGGGCAGCACGGTCGCATTAATGTGGCGTATGTCGTAAAATTTGGCAGAAATCAGGACCGACGGGCCGAGAGCAGCTTGTGCCGAGGGAACGTTACGAGCTCACACGGTCATAACTGCCCTGGCCAGAATCGAGCATTTTGGCTATCTGGGAAATATAAAATACTTGTGAAAAAGATATATTTGTTTTACCTCATATATTTTACTAGCCGACCGTTCCACTTCGATAGAGTCCGCTACCGTATCAGAGCATTTTCTACAGAGTCATTGCATAGCATGCAATGTCTGTGTCAGAGAGGAAATGAGAGTGCTCACGCCCGGGGTTTGGCCGTGCCGCTTTTGTCTCCACATCATGTTTAGCCTGGAACAGCTCCTACATCATCTTTAGCATGGAACAGAACGTACACCATCTTTAGCAGGAAACAGAACCCATTTTACTGTTATTAAATCTGTGTAATGGATCAGAACTGGCTTCAACCACCGATCAGATACTATTAAATGATATTAACTATTAAATAATAGTATCTGATCGGTGGTTGAAGCCAGTTCTGATCCATTACACAGATTTAATAACAGTAAAGTGGGTTCTGTTTCCTGCTAAAGATGATGTAGGTTCTGTTCCATGCTAAAGATGATGTAGGAGTTGTTCCAGGCTAAACGTGATGTGGAGACAAAAGCGGCACGGCCAAACCCCGGGCGTGAGCACTCTCATTTCCTCTCTGGGTATACCCATGGATATAGGAATATAGGGATGGAGCGTGTCGCTGCGGGGGTGGCAAATTTAGGGACGGGGACGAGGTAAAATTGACGCCTAATTTTCATTGGCTGTGTCCGGGCGCAAGCGCAGTACGTCATTATGTATGCAGCACTGATATATATACTATGGATACGAGATTCCCGTAAGCCAGCCGTACAGCAGTTGAAACATATTGAAGAGTGACTTTAGATGTAAGCGCTGCTAAGAGGACACCGCTGTACTAACGGAACTAGCGCGAAGTTTGAAAGATTGAATTTACAAGGGACGTGTATTAATATAGCACAATAATACGAACTGCTTGTATGAAGGTTAAAATTAAAAAAACTGGTTGCAAAAAATAATATTCATGGAAATAGTGAAATAAATATATTTATATATAAATATAATATAAAAGAAACAGGAGTAATGATTATTGGAATTCGCAGAAAGTGAATAGTAATTTTAAAAATGTTTCTAAACATTAAACATTTAGTGTTTAATGTTTTAACATTTTATTTTTTTTTATTTTCACTAAATATGCACGACAAAATACGATAAACAGTAAAATACACGCCTGCTCCAAACCACGCTGTAAACCAAAATGGTTAAAAATGGTCGTTCTCCCCAACGCGCAACTACATTGCGAACAACGCCACCTGAAGAGTGGCAAAGTGTAGAGCACTACGGGGGTGAAGAGGAGTACGGGGGGATATAGTACAGCGGTGTCCTCCTAGCAGCGCTGGCACGTAAAGCCACTTCAATATGTTTCACAGCATCTCGTATCCATAGTATATATATCAGTGGTATGCAGCGCCACGGCCGCCACGCATTCACACTGATTCACACAGCGTGATATAACCTGTGAGCATCGAGCATTTTGAAGCATCTCTAATCGTCACTGAGTGTCACCAAGCCTCTGTACCGGTTCATTTCAGTGTCGTGTTAATTCGTGTTACACGTTTTAATTTCTTTTCTATATTCTCTAATTTTAGTTTTCTTTAATCCCTCGTCCTAAAATTTTTTTCAGACTACAGATTTATTAATTATTTGAAATTGTACATAAACATGAAATATGTAACTACTAATTGCATAAAATCAAAAAGTGTAGAAGATTTCTACATTCTGTTTCACTTTTTATCATTTAACAACGTTCATTACAATATTTGGGACATAATTCGTATCGCGACTGTCATACGTTATTATAGGACAAAGGGTTAACTATCACTTTTCTATATTCAACTTGTCAGATATATGTAAGCAATCTGTAAACATATTTCATACTTGGCGGTACAGAGTATGCGCAGAAATGCCACCAATCAAATTTAGGCGTAAATTTTACCCTGCCTCCTCCTCAATCCTGAACACCCCCCTTGCCGCTGATCCCAGCTCATGCTCCATCCCTATATTCCTATATCCATGGGTATACCTTATAAACGTTCAGTGGCGACGTCCCTAGAAAATTTTAGGATATTCGAAAGTAACGTTCTCTGGGAGTTCCTAAAAAACGCTTTTAGGATGTTCGAAAGTAACGCTTTCTGGACATTTTGTGAACGCTTTCTGGACTTTTTGTGAACGCTTTCTGGACATTTTGTAAAGGTTTAAAGAAGTAACATTTATTTAAAATTTCATTTATTTTATAATTTTTTTGCATTGGGTATATGTAACAAACAAGATTTTACACGATTATATTGACATTTACGAACATAACAAGATTGTAAGGAGATTTGCTTCTTATTTCCGACTGCTGCAACCTCTTGGCTCCGCTTCCTGCTGTCTTCTTTCAAACTCTCTGGATCTGTTTAGAGTCAGCAATTCCATGTTGGAGGCAGTAACTAGAAATAAAATATGTTTTTATGAAAAAAGATATACTAATTACAGTAATAGGATGAGATGTATAGCTATGAATGTAATAATTTAATGTTCTATCTGTAGGGCGATTTCTTTTTTGTATCTACATACCAATCTTGCTGCAACTTCCTCGCTCCTCTTCCTGCTGCCTTCTTAGGTGCACTCTGTGTCTCTTCGGGGGGGGATGGCGTATGCTCCGCTGATAGCAGTAACTAGAAATAAAATGTATTTTCAAGAAAAAAGATATACTAATTACAGTCATAGGATGAGATGTATAGCTACGAATGTAATAATTTAATGTTCTATATGTAGAGCGATATCTTTTTTGTATCTACATACCAATCTTGCTGCAACTTCCTCGCTCCTCTTCCTGCTGCCTTCTTTCAAACTCTCTGGGCCTATTTAAAGTCAGCGATTCCACGCTGGTAGCAGCGGCTGAAAATAAAATATATTTTTAAGAAAAAAGGTATACTAATTACAGTAATACGATGAGATATATAGCTATGAATGTAATAATTTAATGTTCTACATGTAGAGCGATATCTTTTTTGTATCTACATACCAATCTTGCTGCAACTTCCTCGCTCCTCTTCCTGCTGCCTTCTTTCAAACTCCTCTCGGCCTCTTTACAGTCAGCGATTCCACGCTGGTAGCAGCGGCTGAAAATAAAATATATTTTTAAGAAAAAAGATATACTAATTACAGTAATAGAATGAGATGTACAGTTATGAATGTAATAATTTAATGTTCTATATGTAGGGCGATATCTTTTTTGTATCTACATACCAATCTTGCTGCAACTTCCTCGCTCCTCTTCCTGCTGCCTTCTTTCAAACTCCTCTAGGCCTCTTTACAGTCAGCGATTCCACGCTGGTAGCAGCGGCTGAAAATAAAATATATTTTTAAGAAAAAAGATATATTAATTACAGTAATACGATGAGATATATAGCTATGAATGTAATAATTTAATGTTCTACATGTAGAGCGATATCTTTTTTGTATCTACATACCAATCTTGCTGCAACTTCCTCGCTCCTCTTCCTGCTGCCTTCTTTCAAACTCTCTGGGCCTATTTAAAGTCAGCGATTCCACGCTGGTAGCAGCGGCTGAAAATAAAATATATTTTTAAGAAAAAAGGTATACTAATTACAGTAATACGATGAGATATATAGCTATGAATGTAATAATTTAATGTTCTACATGTAGAGCGATATCTTTTTTGTATCTACATACCAATCTTGCTGCAACTTCCTCGCTCCTCTTCCTGCTGCCTTCTTTCAAACTCCTCTCGGCCTCTTTACAGTCAGCGATTCCACGCTGGTAGCAGCGGCTGAAAATAAAATATATTTTTATGAAAAAAGATATACTAATTACAGTAATAGAATGAGATGTACAGTTATGAATGTAATAATTTAATGTTCTATATGTAGGGCGATTTTTTTTGTATCTACATACCAATGTTGGTTTTCTTCCCCAAACTTAGGGGAGTGGGTAAAATTTTATTTTCTGTCCCACACAATACGGTTTTCCTTCGTTTTGACTTCTTCGCCGCTTGCATATGGTCACAGCTCGTCACAGACGAGAACAGTCCTCATCTTAGATTTCCAGGATTCATCATCTACTTTGTCGATATTCTGCGCGCCGTGTAAATAGTACCGTCATTTTTTCTTCTTCGGCATTGACCGCGTTTTCACTTTATAAGTTAGGTTTTCGCGTGAATTATTCACTGTACGGCGTACGGTATGGTCACATGTGCAAGATTTCTCGCGCGATGGCGGCGATTTCAGCTTCAGTGAAGTCGATAGAATAGGGTACCTTGAGCACCCCGCAGAATTTTAAAAAATTGTTATTATTTGAATCTGAAAAATGAATGTATAACATGTGTATTTGTGTATATTTTGTAACTCGTAGGACACGTCCTGAAGTCTTTTTGTCCGGAACAGATTAGATTTAACAGATCTTCATATTAATAGATACGTTACTGTTTGGGCCGCGCATGCGCGTGAAATCTTGTACCATATCGGTTGATTCGAAACATACGAAACCGAAAGAATTATTCTGCGGAAATGAAGAGATATTCGCAAGAAACTGCTACGCCCTAGTTTAGACACGGCGGAAACCGCGCGATTTTTGTTTTTGATTGTTCGACCGCGCGGTTGCGTGTGAACGAATACATAAACGCTAATATTTATACATATGGTACGCGGTTTCAAATTGGTTCAAATCGCGCGGATTCCGCCGGGTCTGAACGAGGTTTATTGTTACTGTGTAACATATAATAAATCTAAGCCGTATTTATTCAAATTATTGCAAATATATAGATTTGGGTTAGGTCTAAACAATCTACAAATTCTGGATGACATCTACAATGAGAAGATTACATATGTGAACAGAGTGAGTTGTGGTTAGGTCCTGGGAGGGGTGGAGAGGGTCGGCACGACACGCATACAAAAATCCAGGTCAATAGCAATAGTTTTTTGCGAATATCTCGAAAACTAAAAGAGATCCCTCATATGCGAAAAGGAAAATATGTGAAAAAGTTGTTCAAAATGTGTAGCTGCATAACACATTTAAATTTCATCAAAATCGGAGAGGATTTCTAAATAATTACCCCACTTTTTTGCAAATATCTCGGTAACCGTTCATTTTTGCAATATTATTTTTTCGGTTTCATATCACCCCCCAATGTCAATATACTAAACCACCCCCGGGTTTTAATCGACAAACTTTGGGAGCATATTCTACAAGTGGAAATAAGAAAAAAATGTTATTTGAAGTTTGCTCAGAAACGCTTTATGTATTACAAAGTTATAAACAAGTAAAGTTGAAACGGAAATTTAAAAAAAAATGTAATTTGTAGATTCTTATCGCAGTTTCGGATTTCGGTAATCATCCAAAGGCTGCGCCGACTTAACCCAGCCGCGCGTAGTCTCGACTATAAGGAGTCGAGACTCTCGACTCCTTATAGTATTATTTAACATTATTTAAAACTGCTTTCAGATTCTTGCCCATTATTTAAAACTGCTTTCAGATGTTCGCCCAAAGGCAAGGGCCAAGGTAAAAGAATTGCAGTCAGGATTAGTAGAAGAGACTCAATTAAGCAAAAGAAAAATAAAAGCGATGAACGATAGTGATGACGAGTCCGATTCGATGTTGTCTCCGCCTTCGGCATCAAAACGACTGAACGCGTTAGGTACGTGAATACAAAATCAAATATGCTACTAATTGTGCTAATTGTTTAATTATATTCCGTCAATAATCATTGTATCGGTATGACAATCGTGATTATTGTTTTCATGTACATGCAGCGACAGGGCTATAGATGCATTAAACAATATCGGACAAATGAGGTTCCGAGGAATTCTGTAATTATTGGTAAGCTATGTAAACGAATCTAAATATGGAAGTACGTATTTCTAAGCATGGAATCTAATAAAAAATTTTTATTTTTAGGAAACTCGCCGACCCAAAAATGACAAGTACAGTGTTTTCTCGATAATTGCCCAAAATACTATCATAGTTATGATATGACAATAGTTATCACCAGATTTCCTCTCTGCTATCACAAAACTTCAACCTCCCAGAGGTGCTTAGTCGTAACCAGTCGTAACCAGTCGTAACACGTCTATAATACACAGTGGGTCCGTGAGACAGGCAGGCCAGATGACATTTGGGACATTTGTCGAGAAAACACTGTGAACAGCATTGGAAAACGACCACCGACAAACAGCGTCTACTACGATTTTCACCACTTTTGATCCTCTATAGCTCGCGTCTAAATCGATTTCAATGACATTTTCAGGACGTGTAAAAAAGTTATCGTCTTTTTTAGAGCGTCCGAATATGAATTTGAGTAACTGTATATAATTAAAGGTACGCTCTAAAAAAGACGATAACTTTTTAAATATTGTACCATACGATTTGAACTTTCTTGGGAAGCTAGAGCGATTAGTTTACTACAGGATGTGAAAAGAAATTTTGATCGGGACAGTAGAAATATTGAAAAATATTGAAAATTTAATAAGTATGCTCTTTGGACTGTGCCAATTATATCCACTGTGAAAGTTTCATCGAAATCAGTTGATGCGGAATGGAACGACAGGCATTGAAAGATGTAAGAATTCTTAGATATACATACAGTGAACCGGATTAATATTCGGATGCTCTTAAAAAGGCGATAACTTTTGTAATATTGCACTATAAGATTTGAACTTTTTTGGGAAGCAATTTGTTTGCTATAAGATCTGTAAAAAGTTTTTCCAAAAGTAGCAATTGATCGAAATTGTAGAAAAAATACTAAAAGTAGCATTTTACAAATTTTTACGTGGGCCTATATCGACAATTTAAAAAATACGTTTTGTATATCTTTGCCTATTAAGCATATTTTGAAAATTTCGTCAAATTCTGTCGACGTTGCAATGAGCTCCAAACGTTTAAAGTTGGTCAAAATTGCAGATTTTCACGATTTTCGGCCTCTAACTGCAATAAATCTAAAGATTCCTACATCTTTCAATGCCTGTCGTTTTTTCCCGCATCAACCGATTTTGACGAAACTTTCTCAGTGCATATAATTCAACAGATCTACAAAACGTATTTTTTAAAATGTTCTGCGATATGCGATGTGTGTTGTACGATCTCGATGTATGTGGATGTGTGTTATACATCGTTTTGCGCTTTTCTTTGAGCCAGTTCATTGTTAATTGCTGTGATATGCATTTGATATATTCTTATTATGAAAAAATTTGTAAATAATGTATAACTTGCGATATTTGTAATGAAACAGTGTTATCGCGCTTGATAATATGGTTTCAATTTATTAATAAGTAGAAAGTTGTACATATACTGTTTATAATTGTTATAATATTCAATAAACTATATTTAAAATGTAGTAAAATGTTTTAATTTGTTTTATTTTTAAATAAATATTATAAATTATCAAGGAATGGGTAGTATGGATTTTAAATTCCCGCGTTTTCAATTCAGATGGCGCTCGATTTCCGTGCTAACAGAAAAATACATTGAGTGAAAGTACCCTTGCTCACGCCTAGGGTCATTCGTAAAACTTAAGAAACGGAGATTCCTAGAACGTCCAGAATTCAAGCCCTAGGGTCATTCTTCGAATGTGAAGAATGGACGTAGGACTTCTGGGCATAAACTGGCCGTGAAACGTACGTTCTACGAACGACCGTGGCTACTTGGGACGTATTACATTACGTATGTATTACGTTACGACGTGGCAACGTCGGATCAAGATCTCAGTTATTTGAAATCGAATAAAGATAACGAATAAAGATACATGTGGTTTTCATCTCTTCCAGTTACTCGTCACGAATAAATCCGTCAAATAAATCGTCACAGCCTACTCTAGTACAAGCCATGCTGAAGGTAAAAACGGCAACACTGCGAGAGTCCGATTGATATATATATACCAATATACCTAACCCAACCCACTGAATCAGACTCTCAATCTCCCCTACCGGCCTCTCAGTTTCCCGCGTAGTTTTCAAATTTTCTCATCAATGTGTAGTACATATCGTGTACTAATTATTATGTAGTATAGCTAATTTTCGAAAAGAAAAAAGTGCAATAATGGAGATAAGTACTATTTATTAACTGTTTAGGTCATTATCTTTTTGTGTAGCACATTTACTTAATAGAATCTATTGTTTTTTCAATACATTTCAATTTAGTATTAATAACATTTTAATAATATCACATCTAAATTTTTACAAAATCATATGTATTATATACATACAGAGTTTTTAGAAAATTTGTTTTACATAGTTCTTTTCACAAGTTTTATAATATATTTATTACTTAATAATGCCACGGCGTTGTTGTGTCCCCACTTGTAAGGGAAATTATGATAGTACGCTGAAAGAAAATAATTATATTTCTGTATTTAAATTCCTCAAGGATGAGCAATTGTGGAAAAATGGATGGCTATTCACCGTAAAAATTGGACACCAACAAAATATTCTGCAGTTTGTAGTCTGCATTTTGCAGAAACTGATATCCAAAGGTAACAGAATATATTCCATCTCCTAACGATGTACTGGAGAATGTTTTGTTCAGATATCCAAGACTAATTGAAGAGCATGAAAATTTAGTTATAGAGTTTATTGATTCTGATTTAATTAACGGTTTCTTAAAATTAATGAATAATTATAAAGAAAAGCTTGTAATTTCGCCCCATTGGGGTATTAAAATAACAAATTCAAAAATTTATTTTTGCATGCTTGTATGTAGCGATACTTTTGATTTCTTGGTACTTAAAACACAGATTGTGATTAGTAATGTCACGAAATTACAAGTTTTTCAAGAAAGTAATGAATTAATATTTCATGAATTCCGATGATGATAATACTGATCTTCATAATCTTTCTGTTGATGTAAGCATTTTTAAAAAATTCTTGACACTGATTATTTATCCACTTGTATTGTTGATGATTCCATTAAGATTTATATATCCAGTTATGGGTTCCATTCTGTTGCAAAAAAATTAAATTTTAATATATATAAATTATTAATTATGGAGGATAAAGGTACAATTGTAAATAATTAATATTTTGATCATTTACAAAGGGGTGGTCTTTCCACTTCTACAGAAGATGTAACAATTGTATTTACTCACATGTGTGCAATAATCGAAGCCATAATAAATGTTCCTAATTTGGAATCAGATTTTCTGAAATCTGAAAATCATAAACACATTTTATGTAAATTAACATATTAGTCAGATATACATCATTTAGCATTTTTAGATAGATGCATTTGTGGTAAAGATTATCCCAGTATTTTGTGTAAATTATAAATTTTTCTAATATTTTACTACATAAATGATTATGTTATAACTATAAACAATAGTCAATTAGAAATTAATGCACATATCATTTCCAAAAATTTACAACAATTATAAAATTATCCTTTATAAGACAATATTATAATATATTACCTGCACAACTTCTCTCTTCAGTAACTGATTACCCAACCTCTTTGACGTATACATGCAGTCACTTAACCTCTTCGACTTCGTCACAATAATTTCGTCTATTTCGGGCTTCTATTGACTTATATATCCCTTCATTCATTTTTAAATGTTGCATTTTAGTCCAAAGATGATTTCCCATTGCTTCATGCTTGTATTTTCTTAAAACCACTGGAAATATTTCAAATATTATGTATCACAACACCAAACTGTTCCGAGAGTCCACAAAATGTATACCGCATTTATAAATACTAGTATGCTTTAATATCACTTCTACTTACCATAGTTATAATAATTACACATTGCTTAAACATAATCAACAATGAACTGTGTATTTTAACATAATTTTCTATGAAAAAAACGTTAATTATAATCTCAAACACAAGACTCCCATTATTGAAAATCGGACTCTCGAACTGTAAACACGACAGTGTTGTCAAGTTGTACAGCACGGCTTGTACTAGAGTAGGCTGTGAAATCGTCTGGCTAAATTGAGCATCAAATAACGAATAAAGATGTCGAATAAATCTCGCGCGACATCTGGGGATTCGAATAATCCATAAGATTACGAATCTATTTCTTCGTATAAAATCTGACTGATATTCTGCGACCAAGTAACGACAGATACATCCGTAAGATAAATCGTGGCGCTGTATTCGACTCTCGAATAAAAGTTGAAGATAACCAGAAAATCGTCGGAGAGACAAACGAATAAACTCTCCAAATCGAGCGCTCGACAGATGAAGTTACAGATACACTGTGGCGCTGCATTCGACTTCGAATAAAAGACAAAAGATACAGGTTATTTTATCTAGAACTTATTTAGATAATTTTCTATTTAGATACTGCCCATCTCTGCTGTGGAGTAGAGGTTGATCCAGGTTGATCCCATCACTGCACTGATCTGGTCAAACAATTTCTGCCATGGCGCCGAATCAACGTCAACGTCAGCTTTTTATTTCAAAGAAAGAATTAAGAAAGCTCAATGGCAGAAGATTCTCAAAGTAGATATAATATCTTAAACATTCTGATAATAAACAACGAATTAGATATATTTCGTTTAATACATTGTTTCAAGTAAACTCAAGTATGCTGCTTGCCGGTTAACCTCTTCTGTTCGTTTAATGTTACGTGTATTTTTTAATGAATTACAGATATGTCGTATACGGAGTAATATTTACGTATTTCACATATTTTTCTTCATTTGTTTTCCTGTAAATTTCAAACAGTTTCATTTAATTAAAAATAGATGTGACAGTCCAATGCATGCACATGAATAAGGTAAACAATAAATCAAGAAGGAAATTAAAGACATATGTTTCAGACCAGAAGAATCGTCTAATATTGGCCTGATTTATCCCGGTGCAGATACAGCGTTCAAATTACTTTTATCCGTCAGATTTTGCTCTGCTATATGGAGTCACATAACTGATTGTGATGAAACTTATAATTATTGGGAACCAGTAAGGTGTAATTTGTATTCTTAAGAGAGAGAGAGAGAGAGAGAGAGAGAGAGAGAGAGAGAGAGAGAGAGAGAGAGAGTTACCATATTATTTCTAATAATATATTTATTACCGATAAACACAAATATGTCTTTTATGTTGACAATATAAATATGTATTCTTGTATCGTATTTCTTTGTTTTAATAAATGTATTTATTTTATCATTGTATATCATTTAATCCATTGTACTTTATTGCTTTATTGTAGAGCCACTACTTGCTTTATGGAACTGGCCAACAAACATGGGAGTACAGCCCACAATATGCGTTAAGATCTTACGTGTACTTGTTAATTCATATGGTACCAGCAAAAGTATATCATTATTTGCTGGAGCCAAATCCTGTGTTAGTCTTCTATTTTGTAAGATGCCTACTATGCGTAGGTTGTGCATTGTCCGAAGTATACTTTTATAAGTAGGTTTTCTTTTATAGCGCAATTTATAAAAAGATTAACAGAAACGTCAATTCAATTAACAAATTGAACTTCATTTTTCCAGAAATGTATGCAGAGAATTCGGAATTCATATAGGAAGATTAACATTATTCTTTCTTATTGTGAGTTCCGGAATGTACATTGCGAGCGCTGCATTCTTACCCTCTTCTTTTTCAATGTATGTATACGAGATAATGTTTAAGCAAAAAGGAATGTCAATTACTTCTATAGTTCTCCTTGTTTTTCTACATAGGTATTTAAGTACCGTCGCTACAGCAGCTTGGTATGGTCGTCAATACGAATTAGCTATTTTTGCCACTGCTATATCTGCATTATTGGGATGGCCATTCGCAGCATTACTTGGGTATTATTTACACATATAGATGTATTAGGTTGGAAAGAAAGTCCTTGCGGTTTTTAACTATTCAATTCAAATGCACATATCTCAGCTCAAACAAAACTTTATCAATCAAAATAAAGACCATTGCAATCAATGCCCTTTTGCCAACGAGAAACAAGTTTTGTTATTCCGTTTGAATAAAATTCTGAAGTTCTGGAGACGACAAACTCATTGAATGCTGTTTCAGCATCTCTTTGGGATTTGAAGCATCCCAAAGCAATTTAATAGTTAAAAACCGCAAGAACTTTCTTTCCAACCTAATATATTACTTATGAATACGAAACATAACATATGTAGTTAAGTACATGCGTACTATCTTTTCTAGGATTCCAATCGCTCTAGAAATGTTAATTTGTAAACAAGACTGGACTAAATTTTTCAAGTGGGTTATTATATCTGGTGTTGTTATATTGGTACCGATGGTATGGATTGATTCAATGTATTATGGAAAATTAGTAATAGCACCATTAAATATCGTGATGTACAATGTTTTTACTAATCACGGACCGAATCTTTATGGGACGGAACCTCTCAGTTATTACATATACAATGGATTTTTAAATTTCAATTTCATTTTCATTGGTGCACTTTGGGCTCCGTTTGGATTGGTAATATATCGATCAAATTTTGAAGAATAAAAGACTCGGTATTTATGAATATTTTAACAAAGTTTTATAGGTTTTAGTATGGTTACTTGTACCGGCACGTCCAAGGGAGAGACAGTGTTTGTCGTATTGGTATTCCCTGGCACCTTTATACTGTTGGTTTTTGGTCTTCTTTTTTCAACCTCATAAGGTGACTTAAATGTAGTATTCGCATACTAAAAAGCTACAGTAATATGTGTATATTTTACCATAATTTAAGTTTGCTTTCAGGAGGAACGATTCTTATTCCCTGTATATCCGATGATTTGTTTGGCTGGGGCAGTAGCTGTGGATGTTGTTCAAAAATTGTACTTTTTTATAAGGACCAAGCTCACCACCTTGCATATCGCTTATCATTACTTACAATATACCATCCATATTACTCTCCTTACTATTTTAATATGTGGCATCCTTGGGATATCAAGATCATTAGCTATATACAAGGGCTATTACGCGCCAATGGAAATAATGATCGAAAGTAACAAATTTGGGACGGAAGGAGACATTTCAAAAGACATGAATATCAATTTTTGCATTGGCAAGGAATGGCATCGGTTTCCAAGTAGCTTCTTTTTCCCATCGAACAAGTAAGCAATGAATGGTTCTCCATGTATGTCCGACTTATTGTTAAACTTTAAACTAATTATCTTTACTAAAAAGCAATATTACTTTTAGTTGGAGACTTCAATTTTTGAGGTCCGAATTTAGAGGACAATTACCACAACCTTTTCTAGATCATGAAAATGCAACTAACGTAATTCAACCCAACTTTAACGATATGAACAGAGAAGAACCGTCACGTTATGTAAATATCTGGAGATATTATGTTTGGAAAATATTCAAAGATTCAGCAGAAATAATTATATTCCTTGGTCTATTTTAGTTTAATTTAGAGAAGTGCCATTTTATAGTGGACTCGGATGTTGGATTCGAGACAGTTTTGGAACCGAATTATGATCGCTTCAGTGGCAATTTTACTCTAATAAAATCTTCCAAATTTCTAGATTCTGCGAGGTAATTCTATTGAAATGTAAACTTTATCCTTTAGAGTTTAGAGCGCAGTTTATTGATGAAATCGCATTTTTTATTATATTTATCACTCATCACTTATATTTTTCAGATCACATCAATTCTTCAGGGCATTTTATGTACCTTTCGTATCTCGCATATTTTGTAAGTATGGTTCATACAATTTGTTGCAGAATACGAAATTCAAGCTCGCCTCTCAAACATCGAAAGAAAAAAATACGAAGTCTTCTTAAACAACGGTTTAAGATTTTTAAAATAATTTTCATGTACAGGGTCTGCGTGTAAGAGAAATCATGCCAAAAATAAAAAGAAAAAAGAATGGAGTCATTTGAAACCATTCAAAATTGATATATGTATATGTCGCGTCATTTTTTAAATTCTATCGAAATTTCTACAACCACTGCTTACGAGAAGAAAACTTTTTCTATGAAACTTTACTGAATCAGACTTAATGTTCTAATAAACGGTAATTAATATACAGTAAATCTTCAATCGGAGTCCTGGGTCGCCTATCTAACCGTAGTCCAGTGCCTACTCACTCAGCAGTGATGCCAGCAGTGATGCCAGAACCGTGGTACTGTGGTACTGAACGATACCCCCTCCATAGCCTACTATCGCCCCTTCGTTCCTTTCCAACGCGCCCGCGCGCTACACTCACCAGCGTACCTCTACTGTATCCGTGTGCGCTGCTCGTACGCTGCTTGTGCGCTTGCGCCAGCCACAATCTATTTTTAGCACCTTCCATGTTGTATTGTTTTGCGGCAACGAAACTGAAATTCGGCTTTCGAGCCGTCGAGCGTACGAATCGCAATCTGGAGCTAGCCTTCGAGTCCCCGTGCAGCGATATTTCTTTTTCATTACTTTCTTTATTTTCATTCCTTTTTTTTATTTCATTATTTAACCTTCCAGAAAATTAAAAATGTAAAAACTATGTTAAAAATATGTTTTCATTTTAAATAGACACGTTTTATTGCTATTATTCATTTTAATAGAAACGTTGTATTTATTTGGACTAATTGGAGAATACAAAAATGCAGACAGTATTTTTTAGTTTACGAAACAATTTGTAGATTTATTAGTTGTCAATTTTACAAGCATACACAAGTTTATTTGACCTTCTGTCTTCCTGTAATAAAAAAATACAGTCAAAATTATAATTATAATAGCATTTCATAAAATATCGAGGTTATTGCAAACTCATCTTTTTCGCAATGAAGCTCTACTTTCATTGCTTCTCTCGAATGTCCATTTCCTTCCGAGACAGTGGCGTTTCTAGATGTAAACAAAAAATGTTGACATAAAATGTATCATAATTAAACTGCAATTATTCTGTAAGGCTAGAAGAATTAGTTTAGTAAATAAAATATGTTGAAAAAATGCATCTGGACGGAATTGTGAAAAACAATAGAAAAAATTGATTTTTACAACTTTTTTAGTTGGGCCAATAAGGAAAATTCAAAAAATGTGTCTGGTCAACTGGTATAAATTATATACGCTCTGAAAATTTTATTGAAATTAGTTAATTGTTTTGCAAATTATAAATGTGTAGCGCGTGCGCAGTAGAAGCAACGTGGTGACGACGGTGCGTCAGAGTGGGGGGTCGAGTCGGCTAAGCGAGCGGAGGGGAAAAAACCCACGACCCATGATTCTGGCATCACTGGGTGACGGTAAACTGCCAGCTGTTCGACTCCGATCTCAACGTACAATCAATCGTTGCTTACCTCGCTCACGATAAACGTCGCGCGTCTTTTGACCGGTTTTCGCTAGTGAGTCGATTCGCAATCTGCATTCACGTACGCTACAAGTGAATATATCTCACTCTACAAAGGGATAAAACAGCTGGGTTTTATCTAACTCTCTTTATTCTACTTTTCGAGCCAAAACGAGCTTGTGTTTTGGCTTGTTACATCTCACCGTGTACTTAGTTTGTTGACATATTTTAGAACGAACCCCAGTTGGGGAAATAAAGTTAATTCTAAGTGAAGTGCTTTGTTCTACCCCTTCTAATCCTGAACAATCTGAAAAAACATCGATAACCTTGAAATCTCATAAAAATGACCTTGACATTTTTTCCCCTTACACCGTTATATGTGGTCCTTCAAACAGTGTAACTTTGTCCTACGAAGTTTTTTTGTACAACGAAAAGTAACGGAGATATTTAGGTGTCCTGCTTTATCGAATTCACCCTGTATACGCAATTTAAGAGAAGCAGTAAACTTAGCAGTAAGCTTAACGTCGAAGAAGAAAATCCAGGTAACTAAAACTTAATATGTACTACATTCCACGTGATTAGAATAATTGTAGTTTAATTATGATACATTTTATGTCAACATTTTTTGTTTACATCTAGAAACGCCACTGCCTCGGAAGGAAATGGACATTCGAGAGAAGCAATGAAAGTAGAGCTTCATTGCGAAAAAAAGATGAGTTTGCAATAACCTCGATATTTTATGAAATGCTATTTTAATTATAATTTTGAATGTATTTTTTTATTACAGGAAGACAGAAGGTCAAATAAACTTGTGTATGCTTGTAAAATTGACAACTAATAAATCTACAAATTGTTTCGTAAACTAAAAAATACTGTCTGCATTTTTGTATTCTCCAATTAGTCCAAATAAATACAACGTTTCTATTAAAATGAATAATAGCAATAAAACGTGTCTATTTAAAATGAAAACATATTTTTAACATAGTTTTTACATTTTTAATTTTCTGGAAGGTTAAATAATGAAATAAAAAAAGGAATGAAAATAAAGAAAGTAATGAAAAAGAAATATCGCTGCACGGGGACTCGAAGGCTAGCTCCAGATTGCGATTCGTACGCTCGACGGCTCGAAAGCCGAATTTCAGTTTCAATACAACATGGAAGGTGCTAAAAATAGATTGTGGCTGGCGCAAGCGCACAAGCAGCGTACGAGCAGCGCACACGGATACAGTAGAGATACGCTGGTGAGTGTAGCGCGCGGGCGCGTTGGAAAGGAACGAAGGGGCGATAGTAGGCTATGGAGGGGGTATGGTTCAGTACCACAGTACCACGGTTCTGGCATCACTGACTCACTCCACTGCCGGCCAACGCTGCGCCGCGCCGTAGGGCGGCGATGTTTGATCTCGGCTCGGGTAACACCACACATTGACTTGACTGAATCGAAATCTCAAACTTCTTAATTTTAATGATCGGTTTATGGGACTTTAACTAGCTTATTCCTGGCGTTTCGCTGATTAATATGGTACCAAGAACGATATAATTGGGCCAATATTTAGTGGTTTAATCGACGATGAAAGTTTCGAACGCAACGAAGAAGAGCGTATTGGAAAGAAAGAGACGCGAATAGTAGCTGCCGCCGGCACAGTTCAAAGGCCCGCGTTGTCGTTGTTCTTCGTTGCGTTCGAAACTTTCATCGTCGATTAAACTACTAAATATTGGCCCAATTATATCGTATTTGGTATCATTTTGCATTAGAAAAATGCCACGAATATGTTGGTGAAAGTTTCATAATGATATCATAGAAAATAAAGAAGCTAAGATTTTGGTGTTTCATTGTGATGATAGACGGGCCGAACGTCGCTTGAATGGGCAAAAGGCACACGATGGCTATAATCTGAGGAGGGCATTTATGACCGTGAGGGCTCGTAACGTTCCCTCGGCACAAGCTGCCCTCGGCACGTCGGTCCTGATTTCTGCCAAATTTTACGACATTCGCCACATTAATGCGACCGTGCTGCCCTCTTACAATCTCGGACCTACTTAAAATTTGGCAGAAATCAGGACCAACGTGCCGAGGGCAGCTTGTGCCGGGTTTGCGCCGAGGGAACGTTACGAGCCCTCACGGTCATAAGTGCCCTCGTCAGATTATAGCCATCGTGTGCCTTTTGCCCATTCAAGCGACGTTCGGCCCGTCTACCTGACCCCGACACGCCGGGCTCGATCTGTGCCCGAGGATCGCTTGGCTATCTGGGCACATACATTGAGATCGTACAACACACATCGCATATAGCAGAACATTTTAAAAAATACGTTTTGTAGATCTGTTGAATTATATGCACTGAGAAAGTTTCGTCAAAATCGGTTGATGCGGGAAAAAACGACAGGCATTGAAAGATGTAGGAATCTTTAGATTTATTGCAGTTAGAGGCCGAAAATCGTGAAAATCTGCAATTTTGACCAACTTTAAACATTTGGAGCTCATTGCAACGTCGACAGAATTTGACGAAATTTTCAAAATATGCTTAATAGGCAAAGATATACAAAACGTATTTTTTAAATTGTCGATATAGGCCCACGTAAAAATTTGTAAAATGCTACTTTTAGTAGTAGTAGTAGTAGTATTTATTTATTTCAGCCTCGCGGCCAAGAAATTGGACTTGGATTACAAATCTCTAAGTCATTTATCCTTCTATTCATCCATCCATCCGTTCCTCCACTCATCCATCCATATCCCGTGTCATATCAAATGTCTTATTGTCTATAATTTATGTTGATCTATCTAACTGTCCCCCCCTCTCTCTCTCCTTTGAGTTATTTCTTTCCTTTTTTTCTCTATACTCCTAAGCCATTCTACTGTTTCTCCCACCCTTTTCTCCTGTACTATCTTTTCTATACTTATGTTAATTCGTTCCACCCCTTCACAGTCTTCTGCCAGGTGTTTTAGTTTCCCCAGGTGTCTCTCACATATCCCGCACATTCTCTCTTCCTCCTTTCTCCAGTATTTGTTCCCTTCTTCCAAGTTTTCACATCTTGCTCTCGCCATTAGGCTCTGACTGTCTCCTTTTCCTTTCTCCTCTAGATACTTTGGTACCCTAGCTTCATATATATATTTATATCTATCGCTAAACTTAGATGACCTTATTTTATTGTATTGCCACTGTCCCTGTATTTGTCTATCCTTCTCCTTCAGGGTCTCGATGATTGCCATAGTTTCTTTCCCTTCCCTTCTTTCCTTTTCTATTCCCGCTTGACTGTATCCCTTGTCATTTAGGTATTCTGTCCTCTCTTTACTATTTCTTGTTATCTCCCCACTCTTTTCTCTTTCCCTCAGGCATTCTTTCACCAGAACTCTTCCTTCCGATCCCTCCACTCTTTCCTCGAATCTTAGTGCTTTCTCTGCTGCTCTGATTCGTATCTTCCCTCTCATGGTTTCTCCCAGTACCATGTAATCTGGTGTAGTTCTGTCCAGTTTCAGACACCATTTGATGTATTTTGTTTGTACCCTCTCCAGTTCCTCCCTTTCCTTCCACCCAAATATTTCTGCCCCATACATCATTATCCCTCCTACTAGAACGTCGAACAGAATCATTCTTTTCTTAAATTCATCCCTAAACAATCTTTCACCTATGCCCCACACTTGACCTAATACCATATTTGCTAGTTTCGCTCTTTCTTTGACATGCTCCGTTATGTCCCCATTCCTCTGCAATTTTACCCCCAGATATTTAAATACTTGCACTTCCTCAATTTCTTCTTCTCCCCACTTCCACTCCCTCTTCTTCTTGCTCCCCCTGCCTTTACCGAACACCATCATCTTTGACTTTTGTGCATTTAATACCAGTTTTTTCCTTCCCAGGTATGTCTTCAGCCTTTTTAGCATCATCTTCATGTCTTCTTCTTTCTCCGCAATCATTACCACGTCATCCGCATACCCTAGTGTCCAGAATTTCTCCTTCCCCACTCTTGTTCCACCTACCTGCACCTTTTCCATCTCTGATTCCAGGTCTGCTAGGAAGATTGAGAATAAAGTGGGACTTAGCACACACCCCTGCCTAACACCTTTCTCCGTCCAGAATTCCTTTGATACTGTCCCTCTCACCCTGACTACATTTATCACCTCTTCGTATATTTCCTTTACTCTCTCTATTAGTCCATTCCTTACTCCTCTTCTTTCCATCCCTTCCCACAGCTTCTCTCTATCCACGTTGTCAAACGCCGCCTTTAAGTCCATGAAGAACGCATACATTTTCCCTCTCTTTTTCCGTATTTCCCTCTCTACCACATGTTGCAGAATGACCACGTTGTCCATAGTTCCCCTCTTTTTCCGGAACCCTGCTTGTGTCTCACTTAGCGCACCCTTCTCTTCAATGTCTTCCATTATCCTCTGATTTAGCACCCCCGCGTATATTTTATATGCCGTATCTAGGAGAGTAATCCCTCTATAATTACTCACTTCCTCTATACTGCCTTTCTTGTGGATCGGTGTTATTATCCCTTTCCTCCATTCTTTTGGAAAACCCTCCCCCTTCCAGACTTTCTTGAGTAGTTGCAGTAGGTTCTCTCTCACCATTCCTACGCTGTATCTCCATGCCTCCCGTGGGATTCCATTTTCTCCCGCTGCTTTCTTCACCTTTAATTTCTTTATCTGTTCTATAATTTCTTCGTCTGTCACATCCTTCTCCGCGTGTTCTGGACTGTCCTTTTTTCTTTTTTCCATTCTAATCGGATCCTTTGATCCCCCAAGTAGTTTTGTAAACTATTCTTTCCATTCCTTTATTGTGATTTTAGTACCTATGCTTTTCTTCTTTCTTCTTTCTTTATTTATAAATTGCCATAGCTCTGTTTGTGTCTTAGCCTGTTTTATTTCCTTCATAGTCTTTTCCCTCTTCTCATTCATTTTCTGCTCTTTCAGTTCCCTCAACTCCTTTTTTCTCTCTATATATTTTACCCTAACTATGTTTCCCTTTTTCCATTTCTTATATAATTCCTTTACCTTCCTCTTCATCCTTTTGCATTCCCTGTCCCACCATTCCGTGTGTCCTATCTTCTTCTCCTTCCATTTAACTATCTTTTTTATCATACTTTGACTAGTGTGCGTTTTTAGAGCTGTCCATGATTCCTGTACTCCTTGCACTATGCCTTCATACTCTTCGCAGTTCACTCTGAACTTCTCAATGCTTTCCACATCCCATATTACCAGCTCTTTTTCTACTTCCTCTTCTCCTTCTTGGCTCTTCTCTTCCCGTTCTCCAGCCCATTCTACCTTGAGTGGTAGATGGTCTGACTCCGTTCTCTCTTCAATCTTGAAATTGCTAACTTTGTCTCCTCCGGTACTGTTGACTAGCACGTAGTCAATTACTGTTGCACCTCTCCCTCCCACATATGTGTATTCTCCCTCCTCATCCCCTTCCACATTGCCATTCAAAATAAGCCATCCCCTATCTTCTGTCATTCGGATCAGCCTTCTTCCTTCCACATTTATCTTCTTATCCTTGGACTTCCTAGCATACTGCTCTTCTTCCTCCTCCCCACTCCATCTACTTCCCTCTTCTCCTATCCTAGCGTTCCAGTCTCCTCCTATTATCGTTATTCCTTCATTCTCCTGTATCAAGTTTTGTATCTTCCCCTCCATTTCCACCATACTTCCCCCTCTATATACTGTCCATATATTCCATACCTCACCTTCTACTCTCATCTGTCGTCTTACTATTCCCTCTTCCTCTTTCCTTTCCTCTCCTATTGCCCATTTTTCCCGTACACCTGTCACTATTCCTCCTATTGCTCTTTCTTTCTTCGCTCTTTTTTCTGCTGGCTGGCATTGCCATATAAATCCTTTCGGTAGCCTGTCCTTTATCTTGTTCCATTTCTTCTCGTCCACCCACGTTTCCACTAGCCCTACGAAGTCTTGTGATTCTATAAACCTCCAGAATTCTCTGTCCTTACCCAACAATCCTGCCACATTCCAGAACACTATGCTGCCTCCCTCCTTTTTATCTACTTTTCCTCTCCTCGGTATGTGTCTTCGGCCGCGGGCATCCTCTAAAAATTTACTACTCCCTGATTTTTCTCCTCTGTTCCCCATATTACCCATTTCCCGTTGATCCTTATCTTTTGATAACCTATTTTTACCTCTTTCCCATTGTTCCTTTCCCTATTAGCGACTTGAATTAACTCTTGTTGTACTTTTCTTTCCCTCCATGTTAGATCATGATCTATATATATTTTTGTTCCTCTCAGGTTCCCTTTTCTCTTCATAATTTCTACTTTTTTCTCCCAACTGCTTATTCTAGCGATTAGCGTGTCTTTCTTCTCGTCGCCCACTCTCCTAACCCACTCGGTCTCGCACTGTATCCCTAACTCCTTCTCACAGAAGCTTTCGACTTCTTCCTTTGCTTTTTCCTTTTCCTTTGTAGTCTTTAGTCCCCTTATTATAATATTATTCCTCCTCTGCCTTTTCTCTTGTACTTCCAGCAGAGTTTCCAGTTTCCTGATCCCCTCCCCCATCTTTTCCCTCCCTTCGACGTCTCTTCCTGCTTCTCTCTGCCCTTGTAAGGTTTCCACTTTATCCTCTAGTATCCTTATTCTGTCCGCCAGCTCCTCCCTTTCCTTCCTCCATTCCTCATCCTTCCTCCTCGTTTCTTCTCTCACTCCTCTCACCTCTGTCCATATGTTTCTTAGCATATCCCAAATATCATTTCCATTTCCATTCCTTTCCCCATTTATACCTTCCCCTTCCCCTACTTCCTCCCTACAGCTACCGTGTTCTGCCGTATTTACCCTCTCTGATTGTTTTTTCTCCCCCGCTTTCCAGAAGTTCTCCAGTCCCAGCTTCCCTGCTGCCCCTTTTTCCTTGCCAGTTCTTGTTACCTTTACCTCCTCTATCCTCCCTTCCTTACCGACCGTCTGTCCTACCTTCCTTACCGGCCTACCTTTCTCGCTCATGCTTCTTTTGTTGTAACCTCTAATTCTTCCCTTACTATTCTACGCCTCTTACCGCTTTATTTTCTCCTACTTTTTAACTTCCCGATTTTATAGGGAAGTTATTGTAATTACCCCGAAAATCGAAAATCGATTTTTTAGCAGATCTTCACGTTTCATGGTCATTGGAGTCATTTTAGACTATTTTTATCAAAATGTCGGTATGTGTGTGTGTGTGTGTGTGTGTACGTATGTCCGTTTCTATGGTATCAAATTTTTCGTTAACGTTTTCAGAAAAAGTAACAACGCGATCGGAATGATGAATGATGCAATCGATGTGCCCCGCTGTAACTTAGAGCTGATTAGATTTTGGTCCATTTTGGTCAAGTAGTTTTTTAGTTTTTTTCGAAAGGAGTTGATTAAACATTGCAATTTATACGAAAGGCGTATCCACCGAAGAAGTAAACGTAACTATATATATATATATTTACACATATTTAAAAAAAAAATTTTTTTATGAAATTAAAAAAAAATTTTTTATAAAATTAAAAAAAAAATTTTTTCTTGTTTTTTTTAATTAAAAATACTTTTTTTCCAATTATGCAACTAATGCTAATGTAACCGCTTACAATAATCGAAAATTATTCCAATGCAAGAGTGAGTTAATCATCGCCGAGAATACATTTTCAAAGAATATCGATGAAAGTACAAAAACATTTATATTACAATCTTTAAATAAACAATCAGTTCAAAACGAATTGTGAACTGAGATTAAATTGAAAATTAATATAAAATATATGATAATTAATAACATTGATGTTGAAGACGGATTGGTTAATGAAGCATGCGGAATATTAAAATTTATTACTTTTCAAGAAAATACTAAAATTCCGTCTATATTGTGGTTAGATTTTCAATTGGCCATAGTAGGAGTGAAAGTAAGAACTCGTTATCGTGATTATATGAAAAATGCAAATATAAATCAAAATTTAACACCAATAATAAAAAAATATCGAATCAAGTAAATATTTCGAGTGAAGAAAAATAAGAAATCACACGTAGTCAATTTCCAGTCGTTCCTGCTGAAGCGATTACGATTCATAAAAGTCAGGGACAAACATACGAGAAAGTATGTATGGATTTTAAAACATCAGAAATACAAACTTTACAAATGTTTATGTAGCACTGAGCAGAGTTTCAAAATTGAGCGGTTTATATATTTTAAGAAAATTTAAATTAATTGTATCGAAGAAAACCAAGATCAATACTGCAAACCCGGATAATGATGAGTTGTATCGTTCGCGAAAAACTAATTAAGACAATTTATTTTGTAACATTAGTATGCTATAACAAGAAACCAAGCGAGCAACGAGCATACGATATTGGTTTAATGCGACGCCATATAGCAAACATTTTGATAAGTAGAAAACTATTGAATCGGGAAGTTCTTTGTGTGTCTCGTGGAGAGTCACACACCAAATAAAAAACATTAATAGCAGTAGGCCCTACTAGCCATACGTATCACTAACCCTCTCGCAAGAGCAGTCCTACCCGCGAGCTCGCGAAGCGAGCGAGCAAAAACAACCCAACTCGCGAGCGAGCGAAGCGAGCGAGCAACAATAGCCCTCTAGTTCTTGCTTTTATTTCCACACACTTCTACCCTCCTCTACTTTGGTCCTTCCGCCTCTTTTCCCTACTATGGTCCCTAAAACTCACCGCTCTCTCCGATTCTCACTCTCGCACGTCACCCACGCATCCACACAAAAACACGCCACCTATCCAAGTCCATGCTACTTTTAGTATTTTTTCTACAATTTCGATCAATTATTACTTTTGGAAAAACTTTTTACAGATCTTGTAGCAAACAAATTGCTTCCCAAAAAAGTTCAAATCTTATAGTGCAATATTACAAAAGTTATCGCCTTTTTAAGAGCATCCGAATATTAATCCGGTTCACTGTATGTATATCTAAGAATTCTTACATCTTTCAATGCCTGTCGTTCCATTCCGCATCAACTGATTTCGATGAAACTTTCACAGTGGATATAATTGGCACAGTCCAAAGAGTATACTTATTAAATTTTCAATATTTTTCAATATTTCTACTGTCCCGATAAAAATTTCTTTTCACATCCTGTAGTAAACTAATCGCTCTAGCTTCCCAAGAAAGTTCAAATCGTATGGTACAATATTAAAAAAGTTATCGTCTTTTTTAGAGCGTACCTTTAATTAGATACAGTTACTCAAATTCATATTCGGACGCTCTAAAAAAGACGATAACTTTTTTACACGTCCTGAAAATGTCATTGAAATCGATTTAGACGCGAGCTATAGAGGGTCAAAAGTGGTGAAAATCGTAGTAGACGCTGTTTGTCGGTGGTCGTTTTCCAATGCTGTTCACAGTATTTTCTCGACAAATGTCCCAAATGTCATCTGGCCTGCCTGTCTCACGGACCCACTGTGTATTATAGACGTGTTACGACTGGTTACGACTGGTTACGACTAAGCACCTCTGTGAGGTTGAAGTTTTGTGATAGCAGAGAGGAAATCTGGTGATAACTATTGTCATATCATAACTATGTAAGTATTTTGGGCAATTATCGAGAAAACACTGTACCCAGACAGCACAGCCTGCCCGAGCCCACCGCCGGCCCAAACCTCCCGAGGCCCGTGACCTACAGGTTACTATCTAACACAATGCTTGGATCGGCTCGAGGCTGATTCCGTTGGATCCGTGCCTGCTTTTTATGCGCGCAATGGCCCGGAAATAGCAAGGCATGGGCTCGAGCCCACAGCCTGCCGGCCGTGCCAGATTTCAGCCAGATTTCAGCCAGAGTCTAATGTGGCCAATCAGTGCTTCGAATGAGCCCAACTTTTCTCGCGCATGCGCGTCACAGTGCGGGTCGCATGGAAATGAGGATTGCAAGGGTGCGGGATTCGCGTTCTCATTTCTTAATAATACAAAAATTTGATTTTTCAGTAGTCAATAACGCTAGATAAAAGACCAATCTAGGCCGTGATCGCCCTCGAAAGTCCTATTTTTACATTTACGAGTCGTAATTTGCATCATACGGAAGCAAAGAACTGCGCATGTAGCTATTTTCATAACATATATAATGCAAATTACGCCTCGTATAGAAAAAAAAAGACTTTTGAGGGCGTTTGCTGCCTAGATTGATCTTTTATCTGGCGTTTTTGACTACTGAAAAAACCCATGTTTGTATTATCACGAAATGAGAACGCAAATGCCGCACCCTTGCAATCTTGTAAATGGGCTGAAATCTGGCTGAAATCTGGCACGGCCGGCAGGCTGTGGGCTCGAGCCCATGCCTGGCTATTTCCGGGCTATGGCGCGCATAAAAAGCAGGCCCAAATCGAGCCGGTGTGCTGTCTGGGTACTTGTCATTTTTGGGTCGGCGGGTTTCCTAAAAATAAAAATTTTTTATTAGATTCCGTGCTTAGAAATACGTACTTCCATATTTAGATTCGTTTACATAGCTCACCAATAATCACAGAATTCCTCGGAACCTCATTTGTCCGATATTGTTTAATGCATCTACAGCCCTGTCGCTGCATGTACATGAAAACAATAATCACGATTGTCATACCGATACAATGATTATTGACGGAATATAATTAAACAATTAGCACAATTAGTAGCATATTTGATTTTGTATTCGCATACCTAACTCGTTCAGTAGTTTTGATGCCGAAGGCGGAGGCAACATCGAATCGGACTCGTCATCGCTATCGTTCATCGCTTTTATTTTTCTTTTGCTCAATTAAGTCTCTTCTACTAATCCTGACTGCAATTCTTTTACCTTGGCCCTTGCCTTTGGGCGAACATCTGAAAGCAGTTTTAAATAATGGGCAAGAATCTGAAAGCAGTTTTAAATAATTTTAAATAATACTATAAGGAGTCGAGAGACTCCTTATAGTCGAGACTACGCGCGGCTGGGTCAAGTCGGCACAGCCTTCGGATGATTACCGAAATCCGAAACTGCGATAAGAATCTACAAATTACATTTTTTTTTAAATTTCCGTTTCAACTTTACTTGTTTATAACTTTGTAATACATAAAGCGTTTCTGAGCAAACTTCAAATAACATTTTTTTCTTATTTCCACTTGTAGAATATGCTCCCAAAGTCGATTAAAACCCAGGGGTGGTTTAGTATATTGACAACGCCTGCGGTGGTGGGTGGTAGGCGCGTATGATGCGGGAAGAGGGCGGTGATATGAAACCGAAAAAATAATACAGTAAACGCTCGTTCGTTGTGAAAAATCGACTATGCGGTCGTTGCGACGTGCCTATTACTCCCTCCACTGCCTGTCAACGCCGAGTCGGCCGAGTCGCTCCGCACGGCGGCAACATTGATGTCGGCTCGGGTATATCGGTGTAAACACCACACATTGACTCGAGCTTCGGTCACGCGATCCGTATTTCACTCTGTCCTTCTCTATGTTCGGCTCTCTATTGAAGTCTCGCTCGGCGCGCTCGGCGTGCTCGGCGCGATATCTAGACGCAGTCATAAATCAAAAATCGCTTCACTATTCGCTCGTTGCGACCTCAACTCTCATGCCTCTTCACAACGAACGAGCATTTACTGTATTGCAAAAATGAACGGTTACCGAGATATTCGCAAAAAAGTGGGGTAATTATTTAGAAATCCTCTCCGATTTTGATGAAATTTAAATATGTTATGCAGCTACACATTTTGAACAACTTTTTCACATATTTTCCTTTTCGCATATGCCCAGACAGCACACCGGCTCGATTTGGGCCTGCTTTTTATGCGCGCCATGGCCCGGAAATAGCCAGGCATGGGCTCGAGCCCACAGCCTGCCGGCCGTGCCAGATTTCAGCCAGATTTCAGCCAATTTACAAGATTGCAAGGGTGCGGCATTTGCGTTCTCATTTCGTGATAATACAAACATGGGTTTTTTCAGTAGTCAAAAACGCCAGATAAAGATCAATCTAGGCAGCAAACGCCCTCAAAAGTCTTATTTAAGACAGATTTAATAACAGTAAAGTGGGTTCTGTTTCCTGCTAAAGATGGTGTAGGTTCTGTTCCATGCTAAAGATGATGTAGGAGCTGTTCCAGGCTAAACATGATGTGGAGAGAGAAGATGTCGCGAGAAAAGTTGGGCTCAATCGAAGCACTGATTGGCCACATTAGTGTGACCGTGCTGCCCTCTTAAACTCTGGCTGAAATCTGGCACGGCCGGCAGGCTGTGGGCTCGAGCCCATGCCTGGCTATTTCCGGGCCATTGCGCACATAAAAAGCAGGCACGGATCCAACGGAATCAGCCTCGAGCCGATCCAAGCATTGTGTTAGATAGTAACCTGTAGGTCACGGGCCTCGGGACGTTTGGGCCGGTAGTGGGCTCGGGCAGGCTGTGCTGTCTGGGTGAGGGGTCTCTTTTAGTTTTCGAGATATTCGCAAAAAACTATTGCTATTGACCTGGATTTTTGTATGCGTGTCGTGCCGACCCTCTCCACCCCTCCCAGGACCTAACCACAACTCACTCTGTTCACATATGTAATCTTCTCATTGTAGATGTCATCCAGAATTTGTAGATTGTTTAGACCTAACCCAAATCTATATATTTGCAATAATTTGAATAAATACGGCTTAGATTTATTATATGTTACACAGTAACAATAAACCTCGTTCAGACCCGGCTGGACCGGCAGAATCCGCGCGATTTGAACCAATTTGAACCGCGTACCTTATGTACATATATTAGCGTTTATGTATTCGTTCACACGCAACCGCGCGGTCAACAAAAATCGCGCGGTTTCCGCCGTGTCTGAACTAGGGCGTAGCAGTTTCATGCGAATATCTCTTCATTTCCGCAGAATAATTCTTTCGGTTTCGTATGTTTCGTATCAACCGATATGGTACAAGATTTCACGCGCATGCGCGGCCCAAACAGTAACGTATCTATTAATATGAAGATCTGTTAAATCTAATCTGTTCCGGACAAAAAGACTTCAGGACGTGTCCTACGAGTTACAAAATATACACAAATACACATGTTATACATTCATTTTTCAGATTCAAATAATAACAATTTTTTAAAATTCTGCGGGGTGCTCAAGGTACCCTATTCTATCGACTTCACTAAAGCTGAAATCGCCGCCATCGCGCGAGAAATCTTGCACAATATGTGACCATACCGTACGCCGTACAGTGAATAATTCACGCGAAAACCTAACTTATAAAGTGAAAACGCGGTCAATGCTGAAGAAGAAAAAATGACGGTAGTAAATATTTACACGGCGCGCAGAATATCGACAAAGTAGATGATGAATCCTGGAAATCCAAGATGAGGAGTATTCTCGTCTGTGACGAGCTGTGACCATTGGACCATATGCAAGCGGCGAAGAAGTCAAAACGAAGGAAAACCGTATTGTGTGGGACAGAAAATAAAATTTTACCCACTCCCCTAAGTTTGGAGAAGAAAACCAACATTGGTATGTAGATACGAAGAAAATCGCTCTACATATAGAACATTAAATTATTACATTCATAGCTATACATCTCATCCGATGACTGTAATTAGTATATTTTTTTTCTTAAAAATATATTTTATTTTCAGCCGCTGCTACCAGTATGGAATCGCTGACATTAAACAGGCCCAGAGAGTTTGAAAATACGGCAGCAGGAAGAGGAACGAGGAAGTTGCAGCAAGATTGGTATGTAGATACAAAAAAGAAATCGCTCTACATATAGAACATAAAATTATTACATTCATAGCTATGCATCTCATCGTATTACTGTAATTAGTATATCTTTTTTCATAAAAACATATTTTATTTCTAGTTACTGCCTCCAGCGTGGAATTGTTGACTCTAAACAGACCCAGAGAGTTTGAAAGTAGACAGCAGGAAGCGGAGCCAAAAGGTTGCAACAGTCGAAAATAAGAAGCAAATGAAATGTCCTTACAATCTTGTTATTTTCGTATATGTCAATATAATCGTGTAAACTCTTGTTTGTTACGTATACCCAATGCAAAAAAAATATAAAATAAATGAAATTTTAAATAAATGTTACTTCTTTAAACCTTTACAAAATGTCCAGAAAGCGTTCACAAAATGGCCAGCGAGCGTTACTTTCGAACATCCTAAAAGCTTTTTTTAGGAACTCCCAGAGAACGTTACTTTCGAATATCCTAAACCTTTTTTAGGGACGTCGCCACTGAACGTTTCCAAGATGTCCAACTTTGTAACATGAACCTTCCAGGGACTTTCGTAGAATCTTACTAGACCGTTACTAGAACATTTGGGCTTTGCCTGTACGTTTTCCGAACAACGGAATATCCGAAGCCGACGTTGTCTGAACGTATATAGAATGTTTCTGTGCTACTTGGGAATGTAAAAGTGAAAGGGCATTAACCCCTTCTACTCGATAATTCCATAGGGCGGATATTAGAAATGCCCTTGTGGATTTTAACGAGTAGGTAGGTTCAATGTCGTCCAACGATTTTTTAAACATTTTCACCTCGCTGGGGCCCCAAATAAGAACCAAGGTATGCATGCGTTTGTCACTTGATACGAGGCTGTCGCGCGCCTGTGTGACGTACGCAACGTACACTTTTGTTAGAAGTGTTGCAGCATTTTAGGCGGATTTTTAATTGTTAATAACTAAATAACGAAGCCGAAATCGCAATTTTTTTATTCTTCATTTTCGTCTTAGATTATCGTCGAGAACCACCCCTTAAATTTTCTCCCACCTGTAGGTAAACACCCTGTATATATACCATAAATACACCCAGATAGCACAGGACGACTTTAAGTTGCCGTTTTCATGTCCGTTCTATGTCTTTACGTTAGTGATGGGCATTATCGACTAAATTCAACTATCGGCTAATTACTATTTAGTTACTACATACTATCGAATATTTAGCCGATAGTTTTTAGTCGACTGAAATTTCGTTTTAGTCGTTACGTCTAGATTGCAGTCTATACTCTATGCCTACGTATAGATCTCATATCTCACTAAATAAATATAATCAATAATTTAAAAATGTATATAAATTATTATTTATCTTTTAATAATAATGCAATATAAAGGCAAAATGTTAATGAACTTTTTAAAAAAATATCTAATATCGATAGATGTAATTTGTCACGTTAACCTTTTTCCGACGGGCGGTTTGACCCTCGGAAGCCGGTTAACTTCGGGCCTTGCAGGCACTGAGACCAGGCCGCGTGCAGGCCGAGTACACGCGGTCCGCCCGAGACAAAACGAGATTCGAAGATTCGACGGTTTTTCTCTCGAAACGCGAAAAGTTCGGGCGCCAGGCACCTCAAGGATGCCACACGAAGCGCGGAATATTCCTCGAGCTCGGAGAAGCCGAGATCGAGAATCGAATCTTCGAAACGCGGAACGAAAGTGACGTCGCGACTAGGCCAGAAGGTTCGAACACGGGAAAACTAGGACAGTCCTCTCGGCAGGACGGATCTCACAGGGAACGTAATGATTCGACGACGATATGGTCTCGAGCTGTTTATTGTAGCGGTCGTTAAATTACAAAATCTGCGGCCACGTGGCCGCGACCCGAGAGCCCGCGCTCTTCATACAAGATAGCGGAAAGATGGTCGTTCGCAGCGCGGTTGTCCTATCGTTTTTCTCTCGCGACGATACCGTTGGAAATTCGATCGTCGTTTCGTTCGACAAGAACGTTCGAAACGCGAGGCGCAGATGATCGGCGAATTACGAGACTGCCGCGATGACTTCCGTACGCGAGTCGCTACGACGCGTACGCTAACGATTAAGCGATCGCACGCCGACGGAAACGATACGATGCGCGGCGAGAAACACAGGATTCGAGAATACACGAAACTATCGCAGAGATTACTCTCACGAAACGCGACTCCTCTAGGACACTCTTTCGCACACAATCTAAGCGGAAAACTCTCTCGAAAAATGACTCGAAAACTCAAAGTATTCCCGAAACGAATACGAGCGAATTACCGAGGACGGAACGGGAAGCGTTCGTCCTCTCACGACGAAGGTCGAGCCGTCGCGCACCGAAATATCGAAAAGATCACAGTTGCGACTCACCGTTTCCCTTTTGGTTAGCGTCTTTTTGGCGTAATTACAGCTCCCGATAGAGCGTAGAGCTCGAGTGGACGTTGACGTCGTCGTCCTAGGCGCACGGAAGCCTCCACCAGGCACGCAACACTTAGCGACGCAATTATTCGATTCTTCGCAACGCGATTAGAAAAATGGCAGAGCGTGGTGCGACAATGAGAGCCAGCGCGACAGTGATCTATCGATTTTCGGCAAGCTAGCGAATCGAACCCGGCTCCCCCCACTCGACCGTTTCTCCGAAAGGCCTATGCCGTGTTTCCACGGGTGCAAACTCGAGGCTCAGGAGCGTTCCCTCTAGCGTCCTAGGGCCCCGGACAGTCACGAAATTGACCAAGGAGCTTCTCGCTCTCTTGGTCGGCGGAGGGGCTTCCTCTTCTTGGCTACGAGGGCGCCGACCCCGGGGCAGCTTCTCCCTTGACGGGGCGAGACGGCGTCAGGATCTGAAAGGGGTCGCAGTGGACGTGATGTTGTATTTAGCTGTTGTCCTGGCGTCGCCTCCGGTTTGATTTGCCGAGTGCCCTCGCACCAAGCTCAAAATCTCGAAACGGCCATTTGCTTTCAGTCGGGCGCTTCCTGGCTGCGGGACGTCTGTTAGTTTCCCGTGACAATTCGGACGATCGGTGGTTCCTTTGGCGTGCCCCATATACGGCCCTGAAACTTGCCGTTCTCGGCGCGCGCGACAGATGTCATTACGTGATCCTCGATAATATCGGAATCTCTTAGAGGAGCGCTCTCGAATCCTGTATTTTCGGTGTTGTGCCTGGTAGAGGGCGGTCCGGTCCTTTATCGCTTTCAAATGCGCTCGAAATGAACGGAGAAGTGACGTCGCATATTTTGCAACGTCACAACTCCCCCCCCCTTAAAATGGACCGGACCGACACGGTTTCGTCGCCCCTGTGATCCGCGGCTCGACAGGTGAGAGAGCGTTCCTCCTAAGAGATGTCCTGTACAATCCGGAGCCTTCACCACGAAACGACAACCATGTCCCACGAATACAGCTACAAAAAAAAACCCTATCGACGACACAAACGAAAGACAGACGAACGACAAACCCTGCTGGTATCTCCTGAATTCCGGGCTAGCTGCAAACGTGGATCGACCTGTGGAGGGGTTCGGGTGGCTCGAAAGAAGTATTCCCGTATTATTCCCTTGCAGGGCAACTTAAATACATGTTTTATTGCTCCCGAGAGCTCCTTTCACACAGCCAAACAAAACGTAATTTGTCCAAAACTTCAAAAAAAATTATTGACTTTGCACTCCTTCTCTCGTCGAGAGGTCTTATCTGCACCACCGGCGCTGCGAAACCGCTACTTGGGGCGTTCTCGCTGCGCTTGCAGCCAAGACGCGCTGCAGACGGGGCAGGTGCGTACTGAGTAGTCCGGCCGGCCGCACCGGAAGCAGTGGGTTTTGATGTTGAGGGGGCAACGGTTCCTGTTGTGCCCGTATTCGCCGCAGTTCCAGCACGCGTCTGGATCCTTTGGTCTAACGGGCTCGTTGGCCACCCATCTCTCATATTGACCCCAGCTTGCGGTCCTTTGTTCGCGCGTCTTCGATACGCTGGTTGCTGGGGTCATTCCCGTATCTCTTGGGCTGGACGCGTGCTGGACCGCGGCGTCCCCCTGCTTCCGTCGCGGCGAGGCCGGTCTCTCTCCGGGCGCTGGTTTCTCGCTTGCCGATCGCTGCGGTAGCGGCGATTCTTCTCTCGTTCGCGGCGGTAGCGGCATTTCCGCGTCTGGTCGCTGCGGTAGCGGCCCTCCTTCCTTTCGTCTCCCCTCCGGGGTTGGTGCTGGCGGGGTGCGTGTAAGGCGCCCCAGCTCCCTCGTCGCCTTCCTAATGCCCTCCCAACGCCGATCCATCCCCTCCAGGCGTTCGAGGGCCTCCCCTTCCCCGCCCTCGGCCGTCATCCTCCTTATGACCTGGTAAAAGGTGGCCAGGTCCTCTACTAGTTCGTCTATGTCCTCCTCCAACGCTACCCGGGGTGCTTGGAGGCGGTCGAACGGCATCTGTAATTAATTCGGGGCGGGCCGGGGAATCACTAACTGGTACTCCGTTGTTTGGTGGAGTGTATGTTTTTAGGTCGGTGACGTGGGATTTGCCGACGTCTTTCCCCTCCGGGGTACTGAGTCGGTAGACAACGGGCGATAAAACTTTCGCAACTCGGAAAGGGCCGCTAAATTTTGGACATAATTTTGCCGCGATGTTTTGTGCCGCGGACGATAATACGCGCTGCCGACGAAGTACGAGGTCTCCTTCTACGAAACGTGTATCTTTTCGGTGCAGGTTATAATTTTTCGCCTGCGTTTCATAGGCTTTTTCTAAGTTTTCGATGACCCAGTGGCGTAACGTGGCCAGGTGAGACATTCGCTCTGACCATCCCTCGAGGGGTGCTACCTCCAGGTCAATCGACGCTTCCTCGCTTGCTCGAATGCACGAGGCCGGTATCGGTTCGCGCCCGAAATTCAAGAACGCGGGCGAAGCTTGCAGCACTGAGTGATACGCGGTGTTGTATGCGAATCGAAATTTCGCTAAATGCGCGTCCCAGGTGCGATGATCCTTTTCGATGTAGGATACGATCATCGTCTTCAATATACGATTTACCCTTTCGACAGGGTTGGCCTGGGGGTGATACGGGGGTGTCGTCGTGATCGTTATCCCGTAGGTCCGCGCAAGTTCGTGAATCGCTTTATTCACGAATTCGGTACCGTTATCCGTGAGTAATACCTCGGGCGTCCCCCAACGTGAGAAGACCAGGTCTTCTAACGCCTCCGAAATTTTGGCCCCGGTGGCCCTTCGCAGGGGGCAACACTCGACCCATTTCGTAAAAAGATCTTGAATCACGAGCAAGTACGAAAAACCTGCACGACTCGGGGGAAGCGGGCCCATAATATCGGTTGCGATAACCATCCACGGCGCGCCGATACGACGCCTTCCCATGAGCCCAGAAGGGAGTGATTGCTCTACCTTCGTTAACTGGCACGTGGGGCAGCGTCGCACGTATTCTACGACCGTGCGGAACATTCCCGGCCAATAATACCGGGTTGCGATTCGGTGGTACGTTTTCTCAACCCCTAAATGACCCGCTTGCACCTCGTCGTGACTTTCTCTCAAGATCTCTGTTCTTTTCTCGGTCGGTACGACGAGCTTCCACTCGTCTAAATCACCGCCGAGAATTTCCGAGATCAACGGGTCGGTACGACGATGGAAGAGTTGCCCCTCGCGAATGGACCAGTCGGGGTGCCGCTCCGGGCCCTTTTCTACTTCTCGGAATTTCTGTTCGAACCATTCGAGTTTCGTCACGGCCGCGGTCACTACTCCGACCCCCCCTTCCTCCGGTTCGGCTCCCTCGTACATGCGAGACAACGCGTCCGGTACGCGATTGAGCGCTCCCTTCCGATACTTGATCTCGAAATCGTACTCTAACAAATGGAGCGCCCACCGCGCGAGCCGACCGGAGGGGTTCGTTAATTTTCGCAGCCACTGTAAACTATGGTGGTCGGTCACGATCGTGAAATGGTACCCCTCGAGATACGGTCTGTATTTTTCTACGGCCCACACCACGGCGAGACATTCTAATTCGGTCGCGGAATATTTTCGTTCGGCCGCGTTAAGCGACCGACTCGCGAACGCGATTACCCTTTCCGTTCCCTCGATCTCTTGTGTCAGCACGGCTCCGAGTCCCACCATGCTCGCGTCGGTCTGCACGGTGAACGGCACCTCGAAATGTGGACAAGCCAGGGTTGGGGCGGTCGCGACTAATGTTCTCAATTTTTCGAAGGCGGATTGTTGTCCGCTTTCCCATTTCCATTTCGCTTCCTTCCGTAAAAGGATGTTCAACGGATCCGCGACCGTGGCGAAATCCGGAATGAACCTTCGATACCACGAGGCCATCCCAAGAAATCGTCGCAGTTGTCTTATATTCCGCGGAGCCGGAAACGAAAGGACGGGCGCGACTTTATCGGAATCGACTTTTAACCCTTCCCGGCTGACCACGAACCCGAGGTACCGCACCTCCTCCTTGCAGAACTCGCATTTTTCCGGGTTCACGATTAATCCTGCTGACTTTATTCGATCTAGAACTCGATGGAGCCACTCGAGATGACTTTCGAAGGTCGCGGTCGCGATTATAATATCGTCGAGATATGAAAAAGCGTGAGGCTCCATCTCTGGTCCGATTAAACGGTCGACAAGACGTTGAAATGTTGCCGGGGCTCCCGTGAGCCCGTATGGCATTCTCTTAAAATGGAATAACCCTTTCCCCGGAACGGTAAACGCTGTAATTTCTTTACTCGATTCCTCGAGCGGAATCTGGAAGTAGGCCTGCGAGAGATCGAGGGTAGAAATGTATTTTGCGGCTCGTAATTTATCTAGAATACTCGACATGATAGGTAGCGGATACGCGTCTTTCTTTGAAACTTCATTGACTTTCCGAAAGTCTAAACAGAAGCGATATTTGCCGTTCGGCTTTTTCACCATGACGATCGGACTGGACCACTCACTTTCTGACGGCTCAATTATTCCGTTCTCCAGCAACGAATCTACTTCTCGGTAGATTGCTTGCTGGACGACCGGCGAGACCGTATAATAACGCTGTTTAATTGGTCTGTTATCACCGACGTCTATCCGGTGAGCGGTCAGAGTCGTCACGCCCGGTACTCGCTCGAAGTCGCTCATTTCTTGTTCTAGAAAAATGCGTAACCGCTCCTTTTGCGGCTCGGAAAGTATCTGCAGGCCGCAGCAGAGCGGATCTTCCGAGGTACGACCGAATGGAAATTCTACTTGCGGACGCGACGCGAAATGCCATTTCCTCCGATGGTATTCGACAACGATACCGAATTGCGCGATCGCGTCGACCCCCAATAAAACCGGATTCACTAAGTTGTCGAGAACGTAAGCAAAAATTTCTCGCGTCTGGTCTTTAATTCGTAACGAAAACCGAACGCGTTCTGTCGCGCGATCGACCGCTCCCGTGGCCAGAAGAAAATAGCACTCGTCTGCGGCTGTCGAAATCGTGGCGGCTTTTCCCACGGACGAAACTGTTTCCCGACTCACGAACGAGAGCGACGAGCCCGAGTCGATTAACGCGAGCGCCTTGCGATATGCAATGTATACGGGCACGATCAACAGCGGTGGTTTCGAAGGGACAACGGAGTCGAATTCCGTATTTGCTACGCGGGCCGAAATTACCGGGTTCGAGGCCGCTCCGGCCCTTACGAGCGGCGTCGGTAGTAGTTTTCCGCTCTCGGTGGACAACGACGGCAGTCCCTCGCCGTAACCCCGGGTTCCCCGCAACGATAACAATGGCGAGTTTGAGGCTCCGAGCATTGTCGCGATCTATGCCCCGGCCGATGACAGTTCCAGCACGTGCTTTCCGCCGTCGGCTGTTGGACCGACGAAGTGACAGCTCGGCTGTTCCCGGCAGCGGTCGGGCGGTCTCGGTTCGGCTCGTCGCGCGAGCGGCTGTACGCCGAGATGTTATGACGCGGCGGCTCGGAGATCGGGGGTTCGCGCGGTCGAGAGGGGCCCGCTTGGTAACGCGGTTCCCCTCCTCGCGCGTCGACTACCGCATTGACTCTCTCGTATACTGGAGCTTGACCTGTCCCCGCGCCCCCTTCTGCCGCGTATCTTTTCGCGTCGTACGCGAATTCTTTGTTCGCGATCGTAGGGATCAAGTATTTATCGACGCTTTGCGGCATCCCGAATCGCTCCGCTTCACGTAATCGATTCGCGAGGTCGGCCACCGAGGTGATCGTCTGCTTATCGATACCGACTCGACACTCCGCTCTCGCGCCCCAGAAAATTCGATCTATTATCATTTGTTCTGACCACGGTCTCTTTAATCGCGCGACCATACTGCGCATAATCGCGAGGTAATCGCGAAGCGGTTCGTCGGGGCCTTGCCTTCGGACTTGAAGGTCGTGTTCGAGCAGCTGCTGGTAGTCCGGATCGCGGAAATTCTGTTGCCACTCGTTTTCAAATTCCTCCCAGGTGGACATCGGAGGACAGGTATCGAACCATTTCGCCGCGGTACCGGTAAAACAAATCGGTAGACAGCGTAGGAGGTCGGCGTCTCTGATCGTACACGCGCGCCGCATTATGGAGAGCCTTTGGAAAAATTCCTCCGGATCCTCTCCGGGTTTCCCATCAAACGATAGGTCCCATTTTCTTATGACCTCGTACGCTGTCTTCGAATTGTCGGCTTCGACCGGAGGAACCGAGGTCGTCACGGTCGTCGGTCGCGGTACGATCGGGGATGATCTCCATCCCGTCGGTACTCGCAATGTGGCGGGCCCGGGGCTGGGGAATTCAGGGTCCGGTTTTATGGCCGGCCCGTACTCCTCTGCCCCGTACGCGCTGTAATATGACCGGTCGTCCTCCGGCCATCTCGAAACATATGTTTTGCCGTCCTCCGACATTTCACCCTAGGAGCCCGCGACGAATCGTACTTGGAAACGAACGATAGATTTTCAAATGTGGCCTTGAACGTCGAAGCTGTTTCTCGATATTTTTTTTTTTCTAAACGCGACCGTTACCGTAACGTTACCAGGAGCTCTCGAACTCAAGGACCCGCGACCGAGCGATGTTTATGTTAGCGTCCCTGACGCGGCCTCGCTCTTCGCTACGAAACAAAAACTCGTTGTTTATTCGACCAGACCGTGGTTCCCAACCGAATTTTGCTTTGAAACGCCTCGAAAGGTTATTGCTTTTCGAATTGAAACCGCCTCACTCAGTGCTGAAGTCGCGAAATTCAAAATATCTCGCAAGGTCGCTACCGGGTATCGCGTCCTTGTTCTATAACGCGTCGAAAGTCGTTCGTCACACAAAAAAAAATACAAAAAAAAAGACTAACTACGCGACAAACACGAAGGGATTTGCCTTTTCAGGCGGGGAACAAAGGGAATACCGAAAACGTACACTCCACACACCAACAATTTCAATAATTTAAATAATTTAAATAATTTACACAACAAAAATCGAATGAAACAGAATTAAAAAAAATTTTCCTTGTCGGACTGGCTCGCCTAATTGTTTCCTCTTTTCTCGAGGAACGCCGGAAAACACGCAAACGCAACGAAACGTGGTTGTACGTGGCTTCCGTACGCTACGTTCGTGAGAGCAATCTCGCTTCGCGTTAAATTTTCTCCGATCGCTTATCCTGTGTCTCGCAATTCCCGTCGATTTTCCTAATTACGTTCGAGCGATCACGCCGTGCCGGAAGATCGAACCGCGATCTTCCCTGTGAGAGTCTTTCGTCAACCCGTGCCTCTCTCCGTTTTCGGGAAAACCCTTTCGAGAGAGAGGTCCCTGTTCGGGCGCCAATTTGTCACGTTAACCTTTTTCCGACGGGCGGTTTGACCCTCGGAAGCCGGTTAACTTCGGGCCTTGCAGGCACTGAGACCAGGCCGCGTGCAGGCCGAGTACACGCGGTCCGCCCGAGACAAAACGAGATTCGAAGATTCGACGGTTTTTCTCTCGAAACGCGAAAAGTTCGGGCGCCAGGCACCTCAAGGATGCCACACGAAGCGCGGAATATTCCTCGAGCTCGGAGAAGCCGAGATCGAGAATCGAATCTTCGAAACGCGGAACGAAAGTGACGTCGCGACTAGGCCAGAAGGTTCGAACACGGGAAAACTAGGACAGTCCTCTCGGCAGGACGGATCTCACAGGGAACGTAATGATTCGACGACGATATGGTCTCGAGCTGTTTATTGTAGCGGTCGTTAAATTACAAAATCTGCGGCCACGTGGCCGCGACCCGAGAGCCCGCGCTCTTCATACAAGATAGCGGAAAGATGGTCGTTCGCAGCGCGGTTGTCCTATCGTTTTTCTCTCGCGACGATACCGTTGGAAATTCGATCGTCGTTTCGTTCGACAAGAACGTTCGAAACGCGAGGCGCAGATGATCGGCGAATTACGAGACTGCCGCGATGACTTCCGTACGCGAGTCGCTACGACGCGTACGCTAACGATTAAGCGATCGCACGCCGACGGAAACGATACGATGCGCGGCGAGAAACACAGGATTCGAGAATACACGAAACTATCGCAGAGATTACTCTCACGAAACGCGACTCCTCTAGGATTATCGCTAGGACACTCTTTCGCACACAATCTAAGCGGAAAACTCTCTCGAAAAATGACTCGAAAACTCAAAGTATTCCCGAAACGAATACGAGCGAATTACCGAGGACGGAACGGGAAGCGTTCGTCCTCTCACGACGAAGGTCGAGCCGTCGCGCACCGAAATATCGAAAAGATCACAGTTGCGACTCACCGTTTCCCTTTTGGTTAGCGTCTTTTTGGCGTAATTACAGCTCCCGATAGAGCGTAGAGCTCGAGTGGACGTTGACGTCGTCGTCCTAGGCGCACGGAAGCCTCCACCAGGCACGCAACACTTAGCGACGCAATTATTCGATTCTTCGCAACGCGATTAGAAAAATGGCAGAGCGTGGTGCGACAATGAGAGCCAGCGCGACAGTGATCTATCGATTTTCGGCAAGCTAGCGAATCGAACCCGGCTCCCCCCACTCGACCGTTTCTCCGAAAGGCCTATGCCGTGTTTCCACGGGTGCAAACTCGAGGCTCAGGAGCGTTCCCTCTAGCGTCCTAGGGCCCCGGACAGTCACGAAATTGACCAAGGAGCTTCTCGCTCTCTTGGTCGGCGGAGGGGCTTCCTCTTCTTGGCTACGAGGGCGCCGACCCCGGGGCAGCTTCTCCCTTGACGGGGCGAGACGGCGTCAGGATCTGAAAGGGGTCGCAGTGGACGTGATGTTGTATTTAGCTGTTGTCCTGGCGTCGCCTCCGGTTTGATTTGCCGAGTGCCCTCGCACCAAGCTCAAAATCTCGAAACGGCCATTTGCTTTCAGTCGGGCGCTTCCTGGCTGCGGGACGTCTGTTAGTTTCCCGTGACAATTCGGACGATCGGTGGTTCCTTTGGCGTGCCCCATATACGGCCCTGAAACTTGCCGTTCTCGGCGCGCGCGACAGATGTCATTACGTGATCCTCGATAATATCGGAATCTCTTAGAGGAGCGCTCTCGAATCCTGTATTTTCGGTGTTGTGCCTGGTAGAGGGCGGTCCGGTCCTTTATCGCTTTCAAATGCGCTCGAAATGAACGGAGAAGTGACGTCGCATATTTTGCAACGTCACAAATTATAAAATACTATTTTTTCATTAGGTTAGGTAAGTATTTATTGTTATTTAATAATGGTATAATATTTGTAGTATAATAATTGTTATTTATGCTAAATACACATACGAATTATTCTATATCGCTAATGAGTGAATGGATTTGATAGTAAATCTTATAAAATTCAACCAATAGCTGATTCAGTAACTGAATTTAGTCGATAGTTTTCAGTCGACTGAATTGCTTTACGGGGGATCTATACCCTCGGATTTTGGGGTATTTATCAATGTTATCAACCTCTGTGCAGAAAAAAAGTTTGGTAACATTGATAAACACGCAACTGCATAATGAACACGAGATGGAGTTGCTTGCTATTTCCATATTCTATTCATCTCGTCGCGAATGCCGTTATACAGGGCAGGTCGCACTAATATTAGTGCCACCGATGAGAATATGTACCTCGTCTGTGTCAGTTTTGCTATGATTCCACATTGACAGCAGTGAAATGTTGCACAATATCGCAGCACTGATTGACAGTCCTTCTGACTAGGCACCATCTCGTGTAAACTAACTGAAATGAAATTGGCTCTAGATTGGCTCTACATCAGAGATAACCTCTGTCTTCATGAACGTAATATGGGGAAATCTCTGCTAATGCGAATGAAATCACGCGCGGCGATTTTTTGTCCTTATACGAGCATATTTTGAGCTACACAAAGGCTCATTTGATAGAGGAAGGTTCATCACGGCGCGCTCTGCTCATCATATCAGTCAGAAAAATCTCTTTGAGACAGGAAAATACATTGAAATCTGCGGTTATTTTTCTAGATTTTTTCTCTACTTTGGGCACTCATATTATTAGATATAAACATAATCTCGTTAAATCAATAGCAGAGCGCGCCGGATTTAACCTTCCTCTATAGAATGAGTCATCACCCAGTCCAAAATCCGCTCAAATAAGGACAAAAAATCGCCGCGCGTAAACCCATGTTTCGACCCAAAATCTAGTAAGATTCTAGTTCCTTTCTAGTTACTTCATTGGGTATAGATCCCCCTTACAGTTATTCTCGTATTTACTCTTATTCTCGATGTTCGCTAGTTAAATAAATAGTAGGACAGTACAGATATAGTAAACGTGATCGAATGATTTTGTCTGAATCTGTCTTTATTTAATAATAAATTCATACACTATGTTATAAATATAAATATACACAATTTATTTATATCACATATATAGTTTATATCGTATAAATAACAATAAAATTTTAACATCTAATAGGAATTAAAGTATTAAAATATCTATTACATATTTCATTACTTGCATATTTGCACGTCCTGTCATAATCTTGTATTTCTAACCTTTTCGTTTCATCGTCTGACACTGACATTAAAAATTTCAAGATGGCGACGTGTAAAACAGTCGACTGAAAATAGTAACTTCACACTACTAAATTCAGTCGATAGTTTAAAAAATCAGTCGACTGAAAATAGTAGTTCGCTACTATCGATTTAGTCGATAGTTTTTAGTCGATGGTGCCCATCACTACTTTACGTCTCACCAGTGCTGCCAGATGAGGGGAATCACGCCGATATATGATGTACCCCTCTCTGATAACCAGAGCATAACCACAGTAATATGTGAGAGGCCTTCGATGGCGCACAATACGATGGCGCACGCTAAATTGGACACAGCTCTTTTGCGCACACGGCGGTTTGGCGCACAGCGGGATTGCACACCACAGAATACGAATTGCGCACATGTAGAATTGCACACAAAATGGGCTGCGCACGGAACGAGAATTCAGCTGTAGTTTACCATCACGAGTTGTGCTGGGTGATTAGTTTATGGTTATATTATCTAGTTATATTTCCTATATACAGCCAGAGAGGATAAGAGAGTGCTCACGCCCGGGTCTGAGTTGCCACCACTTTCTGGCACGCTCACGCTTAGCACGGAACAGCTCCTACACCGAAGATAGAGCCCGTTTTTACCACAAAACAGCGACCATACCATGCAGCAGCATGTTTTAGCATGAAACAGAACCTTTGCTAGCCTGTGGCATAAATCAGAACTAGCTTCAACCGATGCTTCGGGCACCGACGAGATACTATTAAAGACTGCCAGCCTTATGGGAGTTGGTGTGTCTCGAATTTTTCGGTGTTCTCTTACGCCCTCTAGGATATATTCTGCCTGGAGTGAGAACCAGAACGTTCCTTTCCCAACGCGCCCGCGCGCTACACACACGAGCGTACCTCTACTATATCCGTGTGCGCTGCTTGTGCGCTTGCGCCAGCCACAATCTATTTTTAGCACTTGCCGTGTTGTATTGCTCTACAGAAACGAAACTGAAATTCGGCTGTCGAGCCGTCGAACGTATGAATCGCAATCTGGAGCTAGCCTTCGAATCCCTGTGCAGCGATTTTTATTTTTATTTCTCATTACTTTTTTAATTACATTTTTAACCTTGCAAAAAAATTAAAAATGTAAAAATTATGTTCAAAATATGTATTCATTTTAAATAGAAACGTTTTGTTACTGTCATAATTGCATTAATAAAAATTGTTATATAAGAACCGGTTGATGGTATTTATTTGGACTGATTGGAGAATACGAAAATGCAGAAAGTATTTTTTAGTTTCTGAAACAATTTATAGATTTATTAGTTGTTAAACAAATAATAGAATGAATTGTATAATATATATATAAATTGATTTTACTAGCATACACAAGTTTATTTGATCTTCTGTCTTCCTATAATAAAAAAATACAGTCATAATTATAATTATAATAGAATTTCATAGAATATTGAGGTTATTGCAAACTCATCTTTTTTCGCAATGATGTTCTAATTTCATTGCTTCTCTCAAATGTCCATTTCCTTCCGAGACAGTGGCGTTTATAGGTGTAAATAACAAATGTTGATATTCATCATAATTAAACTACAATTATTCTAATAACGTGGAATGTAGTACATATTAAGTGTTACTTACCCGGATTTTCGTCTTCGACGTTAAGCATTCTTTACTGCTTCTCGTAATTTACGTATATGTAACATTAGGGTTGACCTTATTTTTCGACCATGACATTTTTTTGGTCACGTAAACCAGAATTGCAACAAATGTTGAGAAAATGTTCTGGAAAAATTTTGGGGCCGTTTGGATCATGGGAAAATGAGACGCAGCAAATTTGAAAATTTTGAATTTTTTAAATTTTGTCATAAATAGACGTTATGATATATCGTTGAATTTGTCTTTTTTCTCTTTAAGAGTCCATATATAGTATAAACAGTTGTTGACAGAAAAAACATCCGTGACCTTAAAAACTTTAAATAATAACTTTGAAAAATTGTTTTTTCTTTGAAACTATATCCACCTCCTTATATACTACAACTTTTGTTTGAAGAGTTTTTTCATATATACATAACTGACCGAGATATTAAGGGGCGGAATTTGCATTATTCGGAAGCATACAACTGCGCATGTAGCTATTTTTATAGCTACATGCTGCCGAATAATGCAAATTACGCCTCGTAAACGAAAAAATGGGACTTTTGCGGCAGATAGTGCCCTAGATCGATCTTTTATCTAGCATTTTTGACTAGTGGAAAACCCCGTGTTTGAGAAGGTGAATCCAGCACCCTTGCAATCCTGGAAGTCTCTCAACTCCCTTAAATAAATTCATTAATACGCTCCAATCTACAAAAAAACAGTTCTAATATCGGAAAAAGAAGTTATTATGAATAATAAGCAGTCTGACTGAAACATGGACTGAATGTGGTCAATGATACCGCTGAACGGGGCGTTAAACTAATGGAGGATCATAATTAAATTTTATCTAGAAACAAAGAGGAGAAATAATATATACTATACAAACTGTGATGGAATATCGAAAGCAGTACATCCTGACGCCACAAAATAGAATTTGTCAAAGGATTTCTAAGTATTTTTTAATATAGAGAGAAACACCTGAGCAATCCCTGCATGATTAATTGCATTTTTAAGAGGCATTGAAGACTGCTTATTAACTAAGAGTTATTACATTTTTAATTTTCCTCAGAGTCAGTAAGTTCTTTATTTTTTTCGGAGTCATTAAGTTTTCCATTTGTCTTCGAGTTATTCAATTTTTCATTTTCCTCAGTGTCATTAAGTTCTTTATTTTTCTCGGAGTCATTAATTTTTTCATTTTTCTTGGAGTCATTGAATTTTTTACTTTTCTCAGAGTCATTGAATTTTTTATTACTCTCTTTAACTTTCTCAGCCGCCGAGTTGGGCGTTGGGCATGCATGTACTCCAACTTGTCTGATTTGTTGCATGTTTAGACTTGTTTTCATCAGCAAACCATTTACTAATCGATTGATAACATTTCCATGGCAGAATTCTGAATCGTAACAAACATTTAATTGCTATTAATAAATGATGGTGAAATGCTTACATTGTTGTCTCTAGGAGGCACACAACGCGACGCGACGTTCGATACGGTCGTGATTCAGCATCAGAGGCAACATTGTAACGCACAGCGTATTGGCATTTACTAACTAAAACCAATATGTATTACTTATTATGGACGTTACCATAATGATATCATCACCTATCGATTGAAAATGTTTTCCCAATCAAAATAAGCTCAAACACGGCATAAATCGGATAATAATAATAATACAGCCAGGGTGCACTAGAAAATATCAGGCGAAACAGTCATGTTTCATGCGTACGAATCGTCAAGTCGGGGCACTGACAGGACAGACAGTCGAGGCGTCGAGCGAGCTCAAGCGGACTCGAGTCGGGTACGCGATACATCAGACACATCCGGCGGCCCATGACTCACCTTTGTCGGGCGGCTTCTAAAAGAATAGAACAAGACCGCGCGAGCGTGTTATCACGATACCCGAAAATCAACTCTGGGTTCTTATGAAATAGATAATGATAATAATGGTACGTATTTCTTTCATAACTTATAATGTGATTTTTAATATATGTACTTGGATTTTTTTATAACTACATTAGGTATATTTGGCACACATGTGCATGATCTCCATTTGTATTAAAATTTGAAATAATGCACGTTTCACGTGAAAAAATTATAAGAAAATATTGACAACGTGGTAATAAGTTATGATACCTTTTTAGTAGGTGATGTTTTTATTAACTGTTAAGTAACCTACTTACTTCCCAGATAGCACAGGACGACTTTAAGTTGCCGTTTTCATGTCCGGTCTACATCTTTACGTCTCACGTCTCAGTAAGACGCATTTTAGGCGTCCATAAAGGCACCTCTGCTGGGACGCCGTTTTCACGTTAGAAATGAGATGCATAAAAGGCACCTGCCTTCGAACGTGAAAACGTCGTCCCAGCAGAGGTGCCTTTAAGGACGCGTAAAAGTTGCCTCTTTCGGTACGCCGTTTTCAGGTTAGAAATGAGATGCATAAAAGGCACCTGCCTTCGAACGTGAAAACGTCGTCGCAGCAGAGGTGCCTTTAAGGACGCGTAAAAGTTGCCTCTTTCGGTACGCCGTTTTCAGGTTAGAAATGAGATGCATAAAAGGCACCTGCCTTCGAACGTGAAAACGTCGTCCCAGCAGAGGTGCCTTTATGGATGTGTAAAAGTTGCCTCTTTCGCAACGCCGTTTTCACGGCAGAAACGATTGAAGTACTTACGAAAATATGTATATCTCTTAATCGTTAATATACTGATACTATACTTCATTAAAAAAAAGTAGTTTGATTTTTACCTAAAAAATATTTTAGGTAAATAATTAAATAATTAGGTTATATAATTATTAGAAGAGATAAACTTCTGTTAAAATATTTTTTATATAACAATATATATGATTTGATATGATTTGAGCGTATAAGAATAAAAAGTAATGAATCTAACAGTAAAGGTTCGCATGGCTCAGCGAGGAAACCATCATGAAGTTAAATGGTAGGCCCGAGTTCGATTCCCGCCCAGAGTATGCTGCATAAAAACTAAATTGTAATAAGGTTTTTTCGAAGAGACAAAATGGAATATTCTCTCTCAAGTAGTACATGAAAGTAGTAATATATATAATATATATATATAGATTCTAATTTTTTCTTAAATTTGAAGATTTTGTACGTCTTTTCAGATGTCCAAAAAGGCAACTTTTTTGCATCTTAAAGCGACATCTTAAAGATGTCGAAAAGACCTGTGAGAGACGACTTTAAGTCGCACAGTTTTGTAACAAAGACCTGTTAAAGTTGTACACAGTACGTGGAAAAGACGTGAAAACGACGTGCCACAGACGCAACGTACGACTTAAAGATGTACGTTACGTCTTGCGTCAGGCAACTTTTAGGCGTACTTTAAGATGTCTTTGTGCTATCTGGGTTAACTATCATTAACCTTACACAAATTCTTAAAAGATAATATATAATATACAATATAGAATAAAATAGAAATTAACTTAAAATAAAATCATATAAAATAAAAAATTATACATATAGAGCCTATAGATAATACAGAATAAAATATAAACACGAAATATAATATGTATAATGTTTATTTTTATATTTCGTTTTTAATTATTGCTATATTTTACCATATTGTAACCTTCTAGGTGTATATAACTCCGTAAGGATATTGTAATGATATATTATCGATACATATCTAAGTTCACTGGGAGAAAATTCGTTAAAAAGCCAGAAATATTGTCTTTTAAGTTTTTCACATGAAACGTGCATTATTTCAAGCTTTAATATAAATAAAGAGCAGGCACACGTTTGCCGATTATACCTAATGTAGTTATAAAAAAAACCAGGTATATTAGAAATCACGTTATAACTTAAGAAAGAAAACCATTATTACCATTATCTATGTCATAAGAACGCAGAGTATTTGAATCTCGGATATCGCAATAACTCGTTCGCCCGAACTTGTTCGATTCTTTTCGAACCCGCCCGACGAATTCGAAGTGGAATCGACGCGACGGGCCGCGTAACTTTCTGCGACCCGACCCGAACCCGAACATCGAGCGGCCCGCAATCTCCCTTACGTTTATAATTAAAAATTATATTATATTAAATAACCTATATCATTGCGAGTTATGATCACGCTTTAAATAAATAAATGTGGCTCAAATTATGACGTATTTAGACTCATTTTAATTGCAAGAATCTCACAAATACGTTGGTAATTTCATAAAAAAACAATGAAAAATAAAATACTTTCCTATGTGTATTGACGTAATCGGTACTCAGCCTTTTGAACTGTGCCGGCTGCCTCGTACCTCAGTCCCTCTTTGTCGTTTACGCGCTGTCGTAAAAAAAGTTCTGGTATGTTGCTAGTCTAAAAATATGATCAATGCTATTTTTTAATTTCTCTAAAAAACCTGCATTTGTCGAATTTTTGCGTATTTTCACTTTGTGTAAATAACATTTTGAACCAAAAAATACGGAAGAAATCTCAAATATCATTTCAATTATATGCACTTAAATGATTAAATTAATGCAAGTAAATGGGAAAAATTGACCAAAAAATGAATGGCGCAACGGCTGTTTGAATAATTCGAAGGACTACCTCATCCGGCTAGGCCCTTTATTCCAAATTGTAATATTCCAATATTTCAAATATATTAATGATAATAATATATTAATGAGTTTTAACAACAAAATATTTTAAATAGAAAACTAAATTTTGACAAATAAAATACGATTATAGCAAGCTTCCTATAAATGTCGAAACCTTGAGTCTGGCCAGAGACATCAATTTTCAGGGAACACTATTCTGTGATGACGAAAGGAGAAAAGGCAAGCGAAGCTCGAGGGCTTCGGTCGCCGTGGAATGGAGCGAAACATTGTAACATGATACGGGTTGGGTCGGGTATAACAGTGTGAGACTTCTAATCAAATAACAAAACTGAATTATTTATCATTATTTTTTGATAGGATTTTTCTTAACATATTTGGTGAATTCCTTTGGTCCTTCTTTTAAGATTTCGACTTCCGACTTCAACTGCTAGCTCTTCGCCTCGTCGCACAATGTATACAATGTATAAGCGATTCATATTTCAGAAAGTGGTTCAGTTCAGAATGAAATAAAATCATGTTACACGCACTTTTTAAATAGCGTCATGTTGCAAGAAATTTTCGTATAGAGTGAAATAGAATTATTTTGTTAGATATCTTCGTACGAAATACTGCCTCTAAATAACATTGTATGGATAGGAGCCGTCGAAAATTAGTTTAATTAGTTAATACTTTTATCTTATTGTTACTACCTCTACTATATAATAATTGCAGTCAATTCTGTCGAGCATTACAAGTATGGGATAAATAAGTAAAAAAATTAATTTTCTGTTTCCTACTAAGGATCTTAATAAGAACGATTGAATTTTGTCATTACATAACATAACAGAATATTTTTTAAGAATCATTATTTTATATATAACGCAATAACGTTCAAATTACTTTTGAATTTCGATAAATTTGTAGAATATTACGTAGTAATTACTATCATTTTTCCTACATCTATAAACTATCTATTATATTGTAAAACTATTATTACAATGGTAATAATAAGGAAATAAGAATGCAATAAGAGAATTATATATAGTATTATAAGGCAATTACAGAATGGGTAATGTCAGCATTCTATTATACTATATCATTCTTCTTCAACTTGACGAATATCTCGTCGGTGGTGGAACTTTTGACTATGTGGTATATCAGCTCACTGTAAGCTCTACGTTATCTCCGCGCCCATCGCGCCCACTTACCCGTCTCGCTGTTTAACACAGGGGCTGGCAGTCTTTAATAGTACCTCGTCGGTGCTTCGGGCGATATAACCATGTCTATGAAATTGCTAAAATTCGATGCGGTAATAATTCTAATAAATTTAATATTAATAAATAACTTTATTAGAAGAACGCGCGTGGAATTGATATAAAAAGTGTAATAAAAGTAACAATTGCAATTAAAATCACAATAAACATAATAAAAATTAAAATTGCAATTACAATTAAAATCATAATGAAAATTGAAATTGATATTGATATTGAAATTGAAATTGAAGCAAAAACTCTAACTCGAACAAATAATACCAATGCTAATACTTTCTGCTAGATTATGGCTATTTATAAAAACCACACTGTTTTGTAGGACGTAAGACTTACAGACCTAAAAAAGACGTAAAATGAATGTGTTTAGGACGTCTTGTGCTATCTGGGCAGCTCGATTAAAAGGCGATGAGGTCCGACGAGTGCTGAACGTCAGAGACCCAACGACTAACGAACGTAACAAACAAACAAATGTAAGCAGATGGGGAATCATGCACGAATGAAAGTTTAAACTTTTAGATTTTTCAATATACTCCCCTACATAAAATTATTACGAGTTAATTGCGATGCTTTTCCTGATGAAAATGGGGATCAAACTCGAGTGTAATGGAACAATTTTTATTGATACGTAGTGTTATGATAAAAATTATGATTTTATTGAAGTAGTCCGAATGATGTCGTATTTGGTCTCATTTTCATCGGGATGAGCTCTACAACTTATTCGTATTAAAATTATAAAAGTTTAAGTTGTCAATAATGCTCGATTCTCTATCTGCTTCATTGTACGCTGTTGGTCCGACGTTAGTCTTTAAAGTTCGGAGTTCGAAGAGTCGTGAGAGATATCGATGTGCAAAAACTGCCAATTCAATTGCGGAACTTCTTTATTTTTCATTATTCTCTTATGGAACTTGTACCAACTAACTCGTGACATTTTCTGATTAAAACGATAGTAAACACGGTACAAATAGGACTGTATCTAGCAGTGTTATCCGCGGATTTATTCGAAGGCTTCAGCCCTGAAGCTACGAGCTCAGACTGCCTCGGTGGCCGAGTACTACAATAAAAATTAACATGGCCTATATTCTATGTATAAATTATTCTTTATTCCATAATTTATTTTCCCGATCAAACATTTATTTCAAGGTTTTGGATAAAAATTTGAATTATGAAAATATGGAAAGGAATATAAAAGGGAAATGTTAATAAATAAGGTAGAATCGGCGTATATGTATATAATTTATTTATTGTGACTCAGGTAAATACAAGAAACCGCTTTGACATTTTTGATTCGACAAAGCGACGACGCAATCTTTTCTTAATTAAATAGATAATTTTATTTAACTAAAAATAAAAACAAATAAAATTTTAACTCATATTTCAACAAAAAGAAGAACATAAAAAATACCATTTAAATTATATAATTTCATAGTACTCTTTAAAATTATATACAGGGTGTCCCACATAACAGTTCTCACGATATTCCAAGTACTTGCGATAATCTTACAAAAAAATGTTTTAAACAAAAGTTGATCAGTCTTCGATTGGCTATACATTGCAATAAAAAAAGTTGGAATTTTTTCTTTTTTTTAGTATTGTCAAGGCCTCCTTCATTTGTTTAAATGGAATGAGGTATTTTTTAATACATCAATCGATGCAGCTAGACATTCGTTATAGAAAAGTACCAACCTATGTATGTCGAAAAGTTAGTAGTCCAGGAGATATTTCAGTTTACACAAGTAAGTAAACACTAACGTCTTAGTACGACAGTAATGGTATTTTAGAGTTATTGAAATTAAAATATCTCCTGAACTACTAACTTTTCGACATGCATAGGTTAGTACTTTTTTATAACGAATGTCCAGCTGCATCGATAGATGTATTAAAAAATACCACATTCCATTTAAAAAAATGAAGGTGGCCTTGACAGTACTAAAAAAAAAAGAAAAAATTCGAACTTTTTTTATTGTAATGTATGGCCAATCGAAGACTGATTAACTTTTGTTTAAAACCTTGTTTAGTAAGATTGTCGCAAGTTAACAAAGTGTCGACCGAGATAAAGTTATTATCACAAGTACTTGAAAAATCGCGAAAACTATTATGTAGGACACCCTGTATACAGTAAGGAGCATAACTGTTTTCAAACACTTCAAATCAAAATCAATCGTTGAGACGCGGGTTCGAACGGGCTGAGAGCTTGGCGGCGACGTTGGACCTATTCCTCTTCAAAATTTGGCAGCGGCAGATTTCCATCATCTTCTTCGGCATCTCGATGAAATGTTGCAGCTTCTCCTTCCTCGCGTCTCGGCTACTCGGTCTACCTCAACGCGAGTTCGGATGAGCTGAGAGCTTGGCGGCGACGGTGGGCGAATTCCTGTTGAAAAGGCAGCGGCAGATTTCCATCATCTTCTTCGGCATCTCGATGAAATGTTGCAGCTTCTCCTTCCTCGCGTCTCGGCTACTCGGTCCACCTCAACGCGAGTTCGGATGAGCTGAGAGCTTGGCGGCGACGGTGGGCGAATTCCTGTTGAAAAGGCAGCGGCAGATTTCCATCATCTTCTTCGGCATCTCGATGAAATGTTGCAGCTTCTCCTTCCTCGCGTCTCGGCTACTCGGTCCACCTCAACGCGAGTTCGGATGAGCTGAGAGCTTGGCGGCGACGGTGGGCGAATTCCTGTTGAAAAGGCAGCGGCAGATTTCCATCATCTTCTTCGGCATCTCGATGAAATGTTGCAGCTTCTCCTTCCTCGCGTCTCGGCTACTCGGTCCACCTCAACGCGAGTTCGGATGAGCTGAGAGCTTGGCGGCGACGGTGGGCGAATTCCTGTTGAAAAGGCAGCGGCAGATTTCCATCATCTTCTTCGGCATCTCGATGAAATGTTGCAGCTTCTCCTTCCTCGCGTCTCGGCTACTCGGTCCACCTCAACGCGAGTTCGGATGAGCATGAACAGATTGGTGGGAGCTCATTATTCATGCAATATTGTTTTTAGTTTTCGTGATCTTTGCGCTGCTTTATGTGTCTTTTCCTCTTGGTTTCTTCTCCGTGCTTGGGCATGTAATTTAACTTTATACAGGTGTTTCAATGCTGCTACCCTATGTTCGTAGCAGCTATTTTTTTTTTCAAACCAAGTCGGATCTTGTGCGTTCATTTCCCTCATTGCTGCTGTACACAGGTTTTGTAATATCTTTTTTCCGTGCCAAAATATCTTCCACTTGCTAATGAAAATTTCCAGTTGCTTTGTTATAATGTTTACGAATGTCTCTGTAGGGCGAGAGAGTTTCGTTACATCAGGTGAATATTCATCGTCATCGTCGTCGGAATATTCTCTGTTTACAATGTATTCTTCTTCGGGTCTCATAAAGTCCAACGGTGTCTTCATCATAACATCACGACATTTAGTGCAGTTAAATTTCTTCATCACATGATGCACGACGTAGCCCGCGAAGTATGTGATGGACGATGCTTCGTACAGAGATTTTTCTTCTGTTATATCAACACTAGTCCCTTGCGTGTTGTTTTGAAAATCAATTGCGCATTCCAACGTTCCTTCGTTCTCTTCATCTTCCAAGCAATTCTCACTTGTCGTGAAATTGCATTCCGCGGGAAGAGAGCTTTCAACCGCAATCAACGGTTGTAATTCCTCGCCTTCATCGCGAGTGTTGATTCGATCTCCAATTTTTACCATTCTCGAACACATAATTTGCCGCAAACCCAGTCGTACCATACGCGACGTTGGATTAAAATTGAATCCGCCTCGTTGTCGCATTTTCGAGAACAAGTGTTCCACGGAATCCTGATTTGCCAGCCCTACAGCAAACTTGAAATCACGTGTGATTTCATTTTCCGTTATGGAATCATACACTTGTTTAAATGCGCGTAGAGTCTGGGTTATACCGCTAAAGCAGGGCGGTCTCTTCATACTCGTATGTTGACATCCTTGTCCATATGGCCTCAGGCTCCATGTAGTTGTCCATTCCATTGTTTCTTGGATGTGTGTATATACAACGTCATTCCGCATGCAAATAGGCTTCTTTTTGCTGTTGCTGTTAATATAATAACAATTGCAAAAATCTATCAATTTGTCGATCCTCTTGATAAATTCTGCCGTATTCTCCCACGTTGTACTGTATTCTTTCAATCCTCTTGTATCTTGGCCCGCAAGTTGTACTGCTGTAGCAAATCTCCGGCCAAACATTTGAAACGCTCGCTTCACGTTCATAGTTTGGAACGCATTTGGTTTGATATGCGTATCCGTTATGTGGGACAGCAATCTCGAGGAGTTCATAGTCCTATCATAATTCCATGTTTCGTGCATATCGGAAAATGAAATTATGCATTCTTGTCCAACGTATATATGTCCATGTGTCCTCAATTGTGTCACCAGCCGCTTAATTAAATGTGGGAAATCAAATGTCGCATAGTAAGTTGTTCCCTCGTAATTGAAAGATGGATTGTCTTCCGTTGCTCCCAATTGTCTATATATTTTCTGATTGGTGGAGCACTGATCACAGGTTAGTATCTTTACAAGTGCTCCACACTCTTTCAGCCGTCGCAAACATATATGCAGAAGTTTAATTACGTCTTCTGCTTTTAATCCTCCTGTTCCTGACAGGAAATATGCTAGTGGCTGCCTCCACTTATTTTCAGCATTAATGCTGTCTACACAAAAGACGAAGACGTAACGTGCTTTTGCGTCACGTTGGCCCAAAATTCCCAAATCCACAATACCTTCCACTTGATCTAAGAAGGCTGAATATTCTTCCCATGTTTTAATTGACATTTCGTCCCATTTAAGGGCACACAGCCTCTGCTCATATGGTAATTGGGAGAGTCGCATTTTGATATTGTCAAATATCTTATCAGAAAATCCTGTTTGGATATCGTTGGCTGCAATCCATCGTCGAACTGTACTTTCCGCTGGTAAATGACATCCATTTCGTCTCAGGTTGTTATAGGCCGATGGCGAATTATAAAATATCATTTTCGCTAGATCCTGCTCCTCCGTTGAATATTGCGCGTTTTTTTTCTTCAGCTGTAATTTCACCATGGCTCGTGCAGCATTGTTGAAGCACTTGTGTCTATTTAAAAAATCGTCCACGGTCTCTCTTTTACACAATTTTTTTATCTGAAGAGCTTTGGACCTGGTTGCTCTGTCCACTTTCTGCTTCATGTATTTGAGTTGCATCCTCAAACTTCTGTTGATCCTCAGCAGTCTTGAAAATGTACTCCTAGATCTTGCTTTCTTTCGAATTTCCAAAGATTTTTTCCGCGGCATTGGAACCGGCTCTGTATGTACCCAATCCATCATGTCGTCGTTACTCTCGGAAAAGTTTAGCGATCTTCTTCTATAAACCCGCGTAACATGTTGGCATTGGAGTTCTTCGTCCACGTCGGAATCCTCTTGTTGTAGGGGTACAACCCTTTCGATTATGCCGTCTGCTTCTTCTTCATCAGAGATCATTATAGTCTCTTCGATAATTACTTCATCCACTTCTTCTGCCGCAGTGTTTTCGCTGCTGCTTTCAAGAAGTTCCTCTTCTTCCTGAATCCGACTCCGATTCGTCCAAGGTGTAGGTACGGCGTTCACTTTCAACTTTCTTCCTGCATTCCCGTGCAATGCACTAATGAACATTTCAGATGAAAAATGCTCAGCACAGATACCTACAATGTAAAATTGTTTAATAATAGAGGTGAATGTGGCAAAGTAGAAAGGTATAACTGAAAATAAGATTATCAAAACTCGAGAACTAGGGTCGCCGCACAGTCTCGCGAACCATGGACAAAAATCGAAAAAATCACTGCTTCATATCGATTTAAAACTATGTTCATACTATGTCAAAATGTCCAAACAAATCATTTTTAAAGAAAAACTCAAAAAATTCAGTAGGAAATTAATTACAAGCGAATCTGTAAGCGAATATTAGGAAGATGAAATAGTACATCAGTTCATAGCGTAACTTGTTTACGTTGTATTATGAACAAAAGACGTTTGTAAAAAATAATCTATTTAGAAAATAATGACCTCGAAAATCGGCCGAAAAGAACACTTCTTGCCGATTAATGGCTTACCATGACAAAGGTATCAAATGAGCTATCTTCGATTATTAATTTTTAAGTGTGAATGTAAATGTCTACTTCCTACTTACCCAACCGTTTAATGGTAGATGCGCTGAGATGTCTCAAATTTGGATTACCTGTTGAAAGAGTAATAGAAGATGAAAGTTTTGCATACAATAATATAACAATATGTAAGGACAGTTCAAACATACAATAGTATGAGTAGAAAGCAGTATGTGCCATTGAAAAGAAAATTGTTGAAATATGTTTCGAAGCAAAATTAATCTATTATTCACTGATATATTATTCCACATAAGACGTGGTCTGCTTGTGCTTTTCTCGTTATTAAATAAACTCCGTTGAGTCAATATATACAAAGTGTGCGGATTATTTAATCACATAATCCAATAAAGACCATTTATGTATAGTATTCAAGGGAAAATTTCGTGTACTCACCAATTCGTGCAATCCATTGAGCGTACAAGGGATTGTGTTGTTGCGGGAAGCTAAAGAGATGATGTCCTCCTTGTCGGCTATTGCTGCAGTCCTTATATGCGCAAATGTTGTCCCAACGCACTATGACGTCGCGATGTGGTGTCCCGGAGAAAGCCATATCCTAGAAAACCTAAAACACACGCACAAACACACACACACACACACACACACAAACACACACACACACACAAACACACGCGCGCGCGCGCGCCCGAATACGCAGAAAATGAAAAATTCACGAATTCGTCGGCGAAAATTTGACGACAGTGGAAGCAAAAATTAGTTATTAGTAGATTAGAGAAGTAGAATATCGTTGCAGAATTCACGCGTAGAATTAACTTCACGTTAATGTGTACGAGCAGAGAACGAGTCAAAGTTAATGACATGGTGAATTTTAGGTGCCGCGCTTATATACACAAAATGCTATTAGTGGGAGGAGTTGCAATTGTCCAATTGGAGTTAAGTTGTTTTCGTCTTTTAGCTTGGTGGGGGTAAAAAATGGCTTTTCCTCTGGGACAGCGTGTGGGCCTTAGATGTCTCCAAAATATACACGGCCAGGTACTGCTGCTGACCTGGCTTTTTATGGATGCCGTTTTACTACACAAAGTCCTTTCCAGAGTCTTAGCCCAAAGTATGAATCCAATAAGAAAACTTTTTTATTTTTCATTATATTTTTTGGGACTTCACCACATATCATTCGTGGCACTTTTTAAATAAAAATCATACCAAATATGATTAATTTCGATGATATTTACTTGAAAGAACGGGGCATGGGAAAGAAAAAGACGCGGCGCACAGTGGGCCAGATCGACGCGCTAGCTGTTCATGAGCTAAAAATGCACAGTGATTCTTAAATGTTCATTACACTCGAAAACGATAATATTAATTAAAGTTATTAAAAACTCTTGTTATAATAAGCGTTCAAAGATCAAACTTTTTCAGATACGATTTATCACCGAAAAAATTCCGTTTCTTCATAACGATGTCCTGGAAAACTTACCGAAGATTAAGTGCCCAAATTTTTTTTATGAATAATGTATATCTATGTTGAGAACTAATCAATTTTCTTGCTTTGTAAGGGTCTACAGACCTTGAAAATGAAAAAAATTAATAATATTGAATAAATGTTTTAGCTACTATGAACAGTTAAAGTTGAGCGTTTTCAAAGTACAGTAAATGCTCGTTCGTTGTGAAAAATCGTCTATGCGGTCGTTGCGACGTGCCTACCCACTCCACTGCTTGTCAACGCCGAGTCGGCCGAGTCACTCCGCACGGCGGCAACGATTGATGTCGGCTCGGGTATATCGGTGTGAACACCACAACATTGACTCGAGTGAATCGAGTACTCAAACTTCTTAATTTCAATTAGGCTTTTATGGGACTTTCACTACCTTATTTCTGGCATTTTTCTGATTAAAATGATACCAAACACGACCTAATTTGAACTGAATTTAGTGGTTTAATTGACGGTATATACATATGAAGTAACTTTAGGGGTTCGATCCCCGACGCCGGCACCTCTGGAATACTCCATGTGCTCTGTAGACTGTGGTGCCCAAGGTGGTTCGGAACCCACCTTATAAAAACTGTAGGTCCCGTCGTGAAATAATTCCGAAAAGGAGTTCACAAAGCGACGTTAAATAACAAACAAAAAAAAAAAAGTAACTTTAGAACATAAGAGTACAGTGGTCGTGCGTCGTCGATTTCGCAAATATAAAGACGCGATGAACTATGACCGATCATGTCGTAAAACCGAACACACCGTGTCAAGTCACGCGCGTCGCTCGCTCCATTACAATTTTTTGATAAGAAACAAAATTAAATAAATCTTAAATAAATCTTAAGTATATTACTTAAAACAGTTAAAAAATTACAAAAAGTGTGTCTTTTCCTGACGGATGTAAACGCTTCAATTCGATAGTTTTCCTTCGATGGTATTTAAACTGTAGTGGTTTAAATGACGATGAACGTTTCGGGCGCAAGGAAGGATAGCGCGTATAGAAAAGAAAGAGACGCGGAGAGTCGGAGTCGCCGGCACAGTGCAAAGGCCCGCGCGTGGTCTCGCTTTACACGCGCTGTCCTTCTCTACGTTCGGCTCGGCCTTTGAAGCTCGAAAAACGTAGGACCACGATCGAAAAATGCGAAGAAATCCCCCCGAGGCGTTCGCGTTTATAGAGAATTTTTTTTTTTGTTTGTTATTTAACGTCGCTTTTTGAACTCCTTTTCGGAATTATTTCACGACGGGACCTACAGTTTTTATAAGGTGGGTTCCGAACCACCTTGGGCACCACAGTCTACAGAGCACATGGAGTATTCCAGAGGTGCCGGCGTCGGCGATCGAACTCGCGACCACGGAGTCCGTAGGCATGCGTTCTACCCACTGAGCTTATAGAGAATTTACTGTACTTATTATTATTATTATCATTATGTTATTATGTTGACACGTCCAAACCGCGCGGTTTCCGTCAAACACCTGAACACTCTCATAGCAACCAATGTAAATAAAATCGCGCGGTATCCGGCGGATTTGATTTCCAGCGGTTCGGAGGCAGCAGCCGCGCGGATCTTTAGACCGCGCGGTCACGTGTGAACGCTTCCATTTACGCCAATGTAAATAGGTCCGCGCGGTTCAAATCGCGCGGTCGAAAACGCGCGATTTGAACCGCGTCAAAATTAGACCCCGTTCAGACACGGCGGAATCCGCGCGATTTGAACCACGCGGACCTTATTTACATTAGCGTGTAACAATCAAAAACGCGGTCGAACAATCAAAAACAAAAACCGCGCGGTCGAAAACCCGCGGTTTCCGCGTGGATTTGATTTCGGCCTGTCTGTGAGACCCTTCTAGTTTCGTCCTGCATCGACCGACAGGACGGCCCTCGTTTTGGAAACTCGGAGTTTATTGTACCAGCATTTGCTGGCCGTTCCCGGAGTTGTTCTCTATGGAGAGGTTTATGACAGGTCATTACTATTGAGCTGGAAGTCGACACTTTCTCGGACAACGCGTGTTGACACAGTAAAAAATTATGAATTGGACGCGCTAAAAACAGCTTTCTGAAAAATAGCTTCGCTGTCGATCCGTCCGCTGTCCGCTTCGCTGTCGATCCGATGTTTATTGCACGTGCCGATAGCCGCTACGCTATCGTACGTCGCACAGTGGTGCAAAATCCCCAAGACATGGCAATAATTCGTTTATTATGCCATTTTAAAAAATCTATGTGTATTGAAATACATTACAGCATTAATGCATCGATCATAGATTGGAATAGAACCTTACCACAAACACCGACACTGGAAACAACTGCTATATACATTCGAATGAAAAAATTTTTTCTCATTTCTTTGTTGTTTTTATGTATATGCACTCCTTGATTTTCGAAAGTTTCATAGTGTAGATATTATTCACTGTGGTACATTACTTCAAATTATAAAAAATACAAAACTAATTATTAATTTTTTGTATATTATTGAGACCCTTCGCGAGTCCCACCGATTTTTATTTGGTTATAATCCAAAAGTTTGTGACTTTCCGACAAATAAGGTCACAATGGTTTTGGAAAGAACGAGATGAACTATTTTTTTGAATCCATATTTATTAAGCTTAAGATTTTTAAAACTACATATATACAGGGTGTCCCAGTTTTTTCCGGCCAAACTTTGCCAGTGTGTTCTACACGCAAAAGTAAGAAAAATATGTTATATGAACATATGCTCTTAAATGTTTTATTAAGGAGTTATAACTAATAATACAAAATGATAATGAACTGGCATTTCGTCGACACAGCGTACGAACGTATTATGAATATCTCTGTTTGTGTTTACATAAAGTCTTATGTTTACTTGCTGAAGTAGTTGATATCGACATTTTTTATTAACGTTTTATTAACGAGTTAATATCTAACAAAAATTGACCCGTATTGATAATACGTTCGTACGCTGTGTCGACGAAATGCCAGTTCATTATCATTTTGTATTATTAGTTATAACTCCTTAATAAAACATTTAAGAGCATATGTTCATATAACATATTTTTCTTACTTTTGCGTGTAGAACACACTGGCAAAGTTTGGCCGGAAAAAACTGGGACACCCTGTATATATGTAGTTTTAAAAATCTTAAGCTTAATAAATATGGATTCAAAAAAATAGTTCATCTCGTTCTTTCCAAAACCATTGTGACCTTATTTGTCGGAAAGTCACAAACTTTTGGATTATAACCAAATAAAAATCGGTGGGACTCGCGAAGGGTCTCAATAATATACAAAAAATTAATAATTAGTTTTGTATTTTTTATAATTTGAAGTAATGTACCACAGTGAATAATATCTACACTATGAAACTTTCGAAAATCAAGGAGTGCATATACATAAAAACAACAAAGAAATGAGAAAAAATTTTTTCATTCGAATGTATATAGCAGTTGTTTCCAGTGTCGGTGTTTGTGGTAAGGTTCTATTCCAATCTATGATCGATGCATTAATGCTGTAATGTATTTCAATACACATAGATTTTTTAAAATGGCATAATAAACGAATTATTGCCATGTCTTGGGGATTTTGCACCACTGTGCGACGTACGATAGCGTAGCGGCTATCGGCACGTGCAATAAACATCGGATCGACAGCGAAGCGGACAGCGGACGGATCGACAGCGAAGCTATTTTTCAGAAAGCTGTTTTTAGCGCGTCCAATTCATAATTTTTTACTGTGTCAACACGCGTTGTCCGAGAAAGTGTCGACTTCCAGCTCAATAGTAATGACCTGTCATAAACCTCTCCATAGAGAACAACTCCGGGAACGGCCAGCAAATGCTGGTACAATAAACTCCGAGTTTCCAAAACGAGGGCCGTCCTGTCGGTCGATGCAGGACGAAACTAGAAGGGTCTCACAGACAGGCCGAAATCAAATCCACGCGGAAACCGCGGGTTTTCGACCGCGCGGTTTTTGTTTTTGATTGTTCGACCGCGTTTTTGATTGTTACACGCTAATGTAAATAAGGTCCGCGTGGTTCAAATCGCGCGGATTCCGCCGTGTCTGAACGGGGTCTAATTTTGACGCGGTTCAAATCGCGCGTTTTCGACCGCGCGATTTGAACCGCGCGGACCTATTTACATTGGCGTAAATGGAAGCGTTCACACGTGACCGCGCGGTCTAAAGATCCGCGCGGCTGCTGCCTCCGAACCGCTGGAAATCAAATCCGCCGGATACCGCGCGATTTTATTTACATTGGTTGCTATGAGAGTGTTCAGGTGTTTGACGGAAACCGCGCGGTTTGGACGTGTCAACATAATAACATAATGATAATAATAATAATAAGTACAGTAAATTCTCTATAAGCTCAGTGGGTAGAACGCATGCCTACGGACTCCGTGGTCGCGAGTTCGATCGCCGACGCCGGCACCTCTGGAATACTCCATGTGCTCTGTAGACTGTGGTGCCCAAGGTGGTTCGGAACCCACCTTATAAAAACTGTAGGTCCCGTCGTGAAATAATTCCGAAAAGGAGTTCAAAAAGCGACGTTAAATAACAAACAAAAAAAAAAAATTCTCTATAAACGCGAACGCCTCGGGGGGATTTCTTCGCATTTTTCGATCGTGGTCCTACGTTTTTCGAGCTTCAAAGGCCGAGCCGAACGTAGAGAAGGACAGCGCGTGTAAAGCGAGACCACGCGCGGGCCTTTGCACTGTGCCGGCGACTCCGACTCTCCGCGTCTCTTTCTTTTCTATACGCGCTATCCTTCCTTGCGCCCGAAACGTTCATCGTCATTTAAACCACTACAGTTTAAATACCATCGAAGGAAAACTATCGAATTGAAGCGTTTACATCCGTCAGGAAAAGACACACTTTTTGTAATTTTTTAACTGTTTTAAGTAATATACTTAAGATTTATTTAAGATTTATTTAATTTTGTTTCTTATCAAAAAATTGTAATGGAGCGAGCGACGCGCGTGACTTGACACGGTGTGTTCGGTTTTACGACATGATCGGTCATAGTTCATCGCGTCTTTATATTTGCGAAATCGACGACGCACGACCACTGTACTCTTATGTTCTAAAGTTACTTTTTTTTTTTTGTTTGTTATTTAACGTCGCTTTGTGAACTCCTTTTCGGAATTATTTCACGACGGGACCTACAGTTTTTATAAGGTGGGTTCCGAACCACCTTGGGCACCACAGTCTACAGAGCACATGGAGTATTCCAGAGGTGCCGGCGTCGGGGATCGAACCCCTAAAGTTACTTCATATGTATATACCGTCAATTAAACCACTAAATTCAGTTCAAATTAGGTCGTGTTTGGTATCATTTTAATCAGAAAAATGCCAGAAATAAGGTAGTGAAAGTCCCATAAAAGCCTAATTGAAATTAAGAAGTTTGAGTACTCGATTCACTCGAGTCAATGTTGTGGTGTTCACACCGATATACCCGAGCCGACATCAATCGTTGCCGCCGTGCGGAGTGACTCGGCCGACTCGGCGTTGACAAGCAGTGGAGTGGGTAGGCACGTCGCAACGACCGCATAGACGATTTTTCACAACGAACGAGCATTTACTGTACTTTGAAAACGCTCAACTTTAACTGTTCATAGTAGCTAAAACATTTATTCAATATTATTAATTTTTTTCATTTTCAAGGTCTGTAGACCCTTACAAAGCAAGAAAATTGATTAGTTCTCAACATAGATATACATTATTCATAAAAAAAATTTGGGCACTTAATCTTCGGTAAGTTTTCCAGGACATCGTTATGAAGAAACGGAATTTTTTCGGTGATAAATCGTATCTGAAAAAGTTTGATCTTTGAACGCTTATTATAACAAGAGTTTTTAATAACTTTAATTAATATTATCGTTTTCGAGTGTAATGAACATTTAAGAATCACTGTGCATTTTTAGCTCATGAACAGCTAGCGCGTCGATCTGGCCCACTGTGCGCCGCGTCTTTTTCTTTCCCATGCCCCGTTCTTTCAAGTAAATATCATCGAAATTAATCATATTTGGTATGATTTTTATTTAAAAAGTGCCACGAATGATATGTGGTGAAGTCCCAAAAAATATAATGAAAAATAAAAAAGTTTTCTTATTGGATTCATACTTTGGGCTAAGACTCTGGAAAGGACTTTGTGTAGTAAAACGGCATCCATAAAAAGCCAGGTCAGCAGCAGTACCTGGCCGTGTATATTTTGGAGACATCTAAGGCCCACACGCTGTCCCAGAGGAAAAGCCATTTTTTACCCCCACCAAGCTAAAAGACGAAAACAACTTAACTCCAATTGGACAATTGCAACTCCTCCCACTAATAGCATTTTGTGTATATAAGCGCGGCACCTAAAATTCACCATGTCATTAACTTTGACTCGTTCTCTGCTCGTACACATTAACGTGAAGTTAATTCTACGCGTGAATTCTGCAACGATATTCTACTTCTCTAATCTACTAATAACTAATTTTTGCTTCCACTGTCGTCAAATTTTCGCCGACGAATTCGTGAATTTTTCATTTTCTGCGTATTCGGGCGCGCGCGCGCGCGTGTGTTTGTGTGTGTGTGTGTGTTTGTGTGTGTGTGTGTGTGTGTGTGTTTGTGCGTGTGTTTTAGGTTTTCTAGGATATGGCTTTCTCCGGGACACCACATCGCGACGTCATAGTGCGTTGGGACAACATTTGCGCATATAAGGACTGCAGCAATAGCCGACAAGGAGGACATCATCTCTTTAGCTTCCCGCAACAACACAATCCCTTGTACGCTCAATGGATTGCACGAATTGGTGAGTACACGAAATTTTCCCTTGAATACTATACATAAATGGTCTTTATTGGATTATGTGATTAAATAATCCGCACACTTTGTATATATTGACTCAACGGAGTTTATTTAATAACGAGAAAAGCACAAGCAGACCACGTCTTATGTGGAATAATATATCAGTGAATAATAGATTAATTTTGCTTCGAAACATATTTCAACAATTTTCTTTTCAATGGCACATACTGCTTTCTACTCATACTATTGTATGTTTGAACTGTCCTTACATATTGTTATATTATTGTATGCAAAACTTTCATCTTCTATTACTCTTTCAACAGGTAATCCAAATTTGAGACATCTCAGCGCATCTACCATTAAACGGTTGGGTAAGTAGGAAGTAGACATTTACATTCACACTTAAAAATTAATAATCGAAGATAGCTCATTTGATACCTTTGTCATGGTAAGCCATTAATCGGCAAGAAGTGTTCTTTTCGGCCGATTTTCGAGGTCATTATTTTCTAAATAGATTATTTTTTACAAACGTCTTTTGTTCATAATACAACGTAAACAAGTTACGCTATGAACTGATGTACTATTTCATCTTCCTAATATTCGCTTACAGATTCGCTTGTAATTAATTTCCTACTGAATTTTTTGAGTTTTTCTTTAAAAATGATTTGTTTGGACATTTTGACATAGTATGAACATAGTTTTAAATCGATATGAAGCAGTGATTTTTTCGATTTTTGTCCATGGTTCGCGAGACTGTGCGGCGACCCTAGTTCTCGAGTTTTGATAATCTTATTTTCAGTTATACCTTTCTACTTTGCCACATTCACCTCTATTATTAAACAATTTTACATTGTAGGTATCTGTGCTGAGCATTTTTCATCTGAAATGTTCATTAGTGCATTGCACGGGAATGCAGGAAGAAAGTTGAAAGTGAACGCCGTACCTACACCTTGGACGAATCGGAGTCGGATTCAGGAAGAAGAGGAACTTCTTGAAAGCAGCAGCGAAAACACTGCGGCAGAAGAAGTGGATGAAGTAATTATCGAAGAGACTATAATGATCTCTGATGAAGAAGAAGCAGACGGCATAATCGAAAGGGTTGTACCCCTACAACAAGAGGATTCCGACGTGGACGAAGAACTCCAATGCCAACATGTTACGCGGGTTTATAGAAGAAGATCGCTAAACTTTTCCGAGAGTAACGACGACATGATGGATTGGGTACATACAGAGCCGGTTCCAATGCCGCGGAAAAAATCTTTGGAAATTCGAAAGAAAGCAAGATCTAGGAGTACATTTTCAAGACTGCTGAGGATCAACAGAAGTTTGAGGATGCAACTCAAATACATGAAGCAGAAAGTGGACAGAGCAACCAGGTCCAAAGCTCTTCAGATAAAAAAATTGTGTAAAAGAGAGACCGTGGACGATTTTTTAAATAGACACAAGTGCTTCAACAATGCTGCACGAGCCATGGTGAAATTACAGCTGAAGAAAAAAAACGCGCAATATTCAACGGAGGAGCAGGATCTAGCGAAAATGATATTTTATAATTCGCCATCGGCCTATAACAACCTGAGACGAAATGGATGTCATTTACCAGCGGAAAGTACAGTTCGACGATGGATTGCAGCCAACGATATCCAAACAGGATTTTCTGATAAGATATTTGACAATATCAAAATGCGACTCTCCCAATTACCATATGAGCAGAGGCTGTGTGCCCTTAAATGGGACGAAATGTCAATTAAAACATGGGAAGAATATTCAGCCTTCTTAGATCAAGTGGAAGGTATTGTGGATTTGGGAATTTTGGGCCAACGTGACGCAAAAGCACGTTACGTCTTCGTCTTTTGTGTAGACAGCATTAATGCTGAAAATAAGTGGAGGCAGCCACTAGCATATTTCCTGTCAGGAACAGGAGGATTAAAAGCAGAAGACGTAATTAAACTTCTGCATATATGTTTGCGACGGCTGAAAGAGTGTGGAGCACTTGTAAAGATACTAACCTGTGATCAGTGCTCCACCAATCAGAAAATATATAGACAATTGGGAGCAACGGAAGACAATCCATCTTTCAATTACGAGGGAACAACTTACTATGCGACATTTGATTTCCCACATTTAATTAAGCGGCTGGTGACACAATTGAGGACACATGGACATATATACGTTGGACAAGAATGCATAATTTCATTTTCCGATATGCACGAAACATGGAATTATGATAGGACTATGAACTCCTCGAGATTGCTGTCCCACATAACGGATACGCATATCAAACCAAATGCGTTCCAAACTATGAACGTGAAGCGAGCGTTTCAAATGTTTGGCCGGAGATTTGCTACAGCAGTACAACTTGCGGGCCAAGATACAAGAGGATTGAAAGAATACAGTACAACGTGGGAGAATACGGCAGAATTTATCAAGAGGATCGACAAATTGATAGATTTTTGCAATTGTTATTATATTAACAGCAACAGCAAAAAGAAGCCTATTTGCATGCGGAATGACGTTGTATATACACACATCCAAGAAACAATGGAATGGACAACTACATGGAGCCTGAGGCCATATGGACAAGGATGTCAACATACGAGTATGAAGAGACCGCCCTGCTTTAGCGGTATAACCCAGACTCTACGCGCATTTAAACAAGTGTATGATTCCATAACGGAAAATGAAATCACACGTGATTTCAAGTTTGCTGTAGGGCTGGCAAATCAGGATTCCGTGGAACACTTGTTCTCGAAAATGCGACAACGAGGCGGATTCAATTTTAATCCAACGTCGCGTATGGTACGACTGGGTTTGCGGCAAATTATGTGTTCGAGAATGGTAAAAATTGGAGATCGAATCAACACTCGCGATGAAGGCGAGGAATTACAACCGTTGATTGCGGTTGAAAGCTCTCTTCCCGCGGAATGCAATTTCACGACAAGTGAGAATTGCTTGGAAGATGAAGAGAACGAAGGAACGTTGGAATGCGCAATTGATTTTCAAAACAACACGCAAGGGACTAGTGTTGATATAACAGAAGAAAAATCTCTGTACGAAGCATCGTCCATCACATACTTCGCGGGCTACGTCGTGCATCATGTGATGAAGAAATTTAACTGCACTAAATGTCGTGATGTTATGATGAAGACACCGTTGGACTTTATGAGACCCGAAGAAGAATACATTGTAAGCAGAGAATATTCCGACGACGATGACGATGAATATTCACCTGATGTAACGAAACTCTCTCGCCCTACAGAGACATTCGTAAACATTATAACAAAGCAACTGGAAATTTTCATTAGCAAGTGGAAGATATTTTGGCACGGAAAAAAGATATTACAAAACCTGTGTACAGCAGCAATGAGGGAAATGAACGCACAAGATCCGACTTGGTTTGAAAAAAAAAATAGCTGCTACGAACATAGGGTAGCAGCATTGAAACACCTGTATAAAGTTAAATTACATGCCCAAGCACGGAGAAGAAACCAAGAGGAAAAGACACATAAAGCAGCGCAAAGATCACGAAAACTAAAAACAATATTGCATGAATAATGAGCTCCCACCAATCTGTTCATGCTCATCCGAACTCGCGTTGAGGTGGACCGAGTAGCCGAGACGCGAGGAAGGAGAAGCTGCAACATTTCATCGAGATGCCGAAGAAGATGATGGAAATCTGCCGCTGCCTTTTCAACAGGAATTCGCCCACCGTCGCCGCCAAGCTCTCAGCTCATCCGAACTCGCGTTGAGGTGGACCGAGTAGCCGAGACGCGAGGAAGGAGAAGCTGCAACATTTCATCGAGATGCCGAAGAAGATGATGGAAATCTGCCGCTGCCTTTTCAACAGGAATTCGCCCACCGTCGCCGCCAAGCTCTCAGCTCATCCGAACTCGCGTTGAGGTGGACCGAGTAGCCGAGACGCGAGGAAGGAGAAGCTGCAACATTTCATCGAGATGCCGAAGAAGATGATGGAAATCTGCCGCTGCCTTTTCAACAGGAATTCGCCCACCGTCGCCGCCAAGCTCTCAGCTCATCCGAACTCGCGTTGAGGTGGACCGAGTAGCCGAGACGCGAGGAAGGAGAAGCTGCAACATTTCATCGAGATGCCGAAGAAGATGATGGAAATCTGCCGCTGCCAAATTTTGAAGAGGAATAGGTCCAACGTCGCCGCCAAGCTCTCAGCCCGTTCGAACCCGCGTCTCAACGATTGATTTTGATTTGAAGTGTTTGAAAACAGTTATGCTCCTTACTGTATACAGGGTGTCCTACATAATAGTTTTCGCGATTTTTCAAGTACTTGTGATAATAACTTTATCTCGGTCGACACTTTGTTAACTTGCGACAATCTTACTAAACAAGGTTTTAAACAAAAGTTAATCAGTCTTCGATTGGCCATACATTACAATAAAAAAAGTTCGAATTTTTTCTTTTTTTTTTAGTACTGTCAAGGCCACCTTCATTTTTTTAAATGGAATGTGGTATTTTTTAATACATCTATCGATGCAGCTGGACATTCGTTATAAAAAAGTACTAACCTATGCATGTCGAAAAGTTAGTAGTTCAGGAGATATTTTAATTTCAATAACTCTAAAATACCATTACTGTCGTACTAAGACGTTAGTGTTTACTTACTTGTGTAAACTGAAATATCTCCTGGACTACTAACTTTTCGACATACATAGGTTGGTACTTTTCTATAACGAATGTCTAGCTGCATCGATTGATGTATTAAAAAATAACTCATTCCATTTAAACAAATGAAGCAGGCCTTGACAATACTAAAAAAAAGAAAAAATTCCAACTTTTTTTATTGCAATGTATAGCCAATCGAAGACTGATCAACTTTTGTTTAAAACATTTTTTTGTAAGATTATCGCAAGTACTTGGAATATCGTGAGAACTGTTATGTGGGACACCCTGTATATAATTTTAAAGAGTACTATGAAATTATATAATTTAAATGGTATTTTTTATGTTCTTCTTTTTGTTGAAATATGAGTTAAAATTTTATTTGTTTTTATTTTTAGTTAAATAAAATTATCTATTTAATTAAGAAAAGATTGCGTCGTCGCTTTGTCGAATCAAAAATGTCAAAGCGGTTTCTTGTATTTACCTGAGTCACAATAAATAAATTATATACATATACGCCGATTCTACCTTATTTATTAACATTTCCCTTTTATATTCCTTTCCATATTTTCATAATTCAAATTTTTATCCAAAACCTTGAAATAAATGTTTGATCGGGAAAATAAATTATGGAATAAAGAATAATTTATACATAGAATATAGGCCATGTTAATTTTTATTGTAGTACTCGGCCACCGAGGCAGTCTGAGCTCGTAGCTTCAGGGCTGAAGCCTTCGAATAAATCCGCGGATAACACTGCTAGATACAGTCCTATTTGTACCGTGTTTACTATCGTTTTAATCAGAAAATGTCACGAGTTAGTTGGTACAAGTTCCATAAGAGAATAATGAAAAATAAAGAAGTTCCGCAATTGAATTGGCAGTTTTTGCACATCGATATCTCTCACGACTCTTCGAACTCCGAACTTTAAAGACTAACGTCGGACCAACAGCGTACAATGAAGCAGATAGAGAATCGAGCATTATTGACAACTTAAACTTTTATAATTTTAATACGAATAAGTTGTAGAGCTCATCCCGATGAAAATGAGACCAAATACGACATCATTCGGACTACTTCAATAAAATCATAATTTTTATCATAACACTACGTATCAATAAAAATTGTTCCATTACACTCGAGTTTGATCCCCATTTTCATCAGGAAAAGCATCGCAATTAACTCGTAATAATTTTATGTAGGGGAGTATATTGAAAAATCTAAAAGTTTAAACTTTCATTCGTGCATGATTCCCCATCTGCTTACATTTGTTTGTTTGTTACGTTCGTTAGTCGTTGGGTCTCTGACGTTCGGCACTCGTCGGACCTCATCGCCTTTTAATCGAGCTGCCCAGATAGCACAAGACGTCCTAAACACATTCATTTTACGTCTCTTTTAGGTCTGAAAGTCTTACGTCCTACAAAACAGTGTGGTTTTTATAAATAGCCATAATCTAGCAGAAAGTATTAGCATTGGTATTATTTGTTCGAGTTAGAGTTTTTGCTTCAATTTCAATTTCAATATCAATATCAATTTCAATTTTCATTATGATTTTAATTGTAATTGCAATTTTAATTTTTATTATGTTTATTGTGATTTTAATTGCAATTGTTACTTTTATTACACTTTTTATATCAATTCCACGCGCGTTCTTCTAATAAAGTTATTTATTAATATTAAATTTATTAGAATTATTACCGCATCGAATTTTAGCAATTTCATAGACATGGTTATATCGCCCGAAGCATCGGTTGAAGCTAGTTCTGATTTATGCCACAGGCTAGCAAAGGTTCTGTTTCATGCTAAAACATGCTGCTGCATGGTATGGTCGCTGTTTTGTGGTAAAAACGGGCTCTATCTTCGGTGTAGGAGCTGTTCCGTGCTAAGCGTGAGCGTGCCAGAAAGTGGTGGCAACTCAGACCCGGGCGTGAGCACTCTCTTATCCTCTCTGATACAGCTTAAGGGGGTAGTTACACCTCGGTTACAACTAGAATCTTACTAGAATCTTACTAGAAAACATGGGTCTGCGCGCTTCGGTTGTTTGACCTTATTTGAGCACATTTTGGGCTGGGTGAGGGCTCATTCTAAAGAGGAAGGTTCATCACACTGCGCTCTGGTCATGAGGTCAACGAGATTATGTTTAATATGTATAATATAAGGGCCCAAAGTAGAGATAAAATCTAGGAAAAAAACCCGCAGATTTCAATGCATTTTTCTGTCTCTAAAAGACTTTTTGACTGCTCAGATGACCAGAGCGCAGTGTGATGAACCTTCCTCTTTAGAATGAGCCCTCACCCAGCCCAAAATTTGCTGAAATGAGGTCAAACAACCGAAGCGCGTAAATGCATTTTTTCGACCCAGAATCTAGTAGGATTCTAGTGTTACGACCCGTTTGGGGGATGGCCGTAACCCAAATAATTTATGCACGCGATCTTGGGTCCACGTAGCGCGTACGTCCACGTCTGACCAGGCCCGATATCGATTGCCCGCCTGCTGGAAGAACGAGGGGGAAATCAAGTGTCGTCACGATCAAAAAGGGGGGTCGCGATTCACGTCACGCGAATACACGGTTCGACATGAATCAATGCTCTCGTTGAAGGCTGTCGTCGCGGGGAGCCAGATACGTCGTATCGGTGGATTCAGGTTTTGAATTTACGCGGATGGATTGAGACGCGATAACCTGTGTTCTTCCGATTGTACCGAGCCCTGGTGGGCTCAGACGTACGAGGCGGAACACCGATTTTGTAGTCGCGGCTATCGACGTTTTCGATTTGCGGAATTGGCGGAGAGCCGGACGCGAGAATCTGTGTTCCTCCGATTGTACCGAGCCCTGGTGGGCTCAGACGTACGAGGCGGAACACCGATTTCTACAGTCGAAGATATCGACGTTTACGAAGTGGGAAGAACGGAGAGGTGAGGAGGTGACGGACGCAGACACTGTGCTCCACACGCACGATCACTCGTTTGCGATTATATTAACTATACCATCTCGCGACGAGCTTTTCGCGAATAGCGTAACGTTGGTAACGCGGGTCCTCGATACAAATATCATCCGGCGAAGGGAAACTCGGTGCGATAGTAATGGGAGTGAGTTTCCACGGTGGAGGACTCGCTGGTTGATGAACCGCGGGTGTCTTATTCCCGCACACTTCCTTCGGATCTACGATTCGAACTGTACCAGTAAATACGACGTTACTTAGGATACGCGGGATTTTCGATGTACCGAGATTCGGGTCGTAGTAGGTCCCCTTTCCCTCCCGATACAGTTCTCCGAACAGCTTCTTGAGCTGATACTTGCGACCGGCGCGTCGCGGCATACGGTAATGAATAGAGGACGAAAAGAAAGCGAACGGAAGACCACCGACGGTGTCTCACACACACACTTGGATACACTAGAACACTGACGTGATCTTGACGAACACGATGGAATAAGACACACAAAAGAAAAAGAATGATATTAATGTAACTAACACCGCATATATTAAATAAGAAGGAATGGAATACAAAATAAACTAAATTACGCGGCGCGACTAAAACCTAAGAATAAGAATAACGCAATAATATAATGATGGAAATAAACTAAAGTAACGAACTAGAACTAAGTGAAATTAGAAGAAATAGAATGAATGTATGAAATATAACGAGATGGCAAGATCCGCCACGATCAAGTCAGCGTTTGAGAACTAAATAGAATTACTCGCGAAGTGGATTAACGAACTGTTACAGAGAACTGATTGATTAATCGCGGATCTTGCCATATTTATAGGGAGGGCGCGGACCATAAGAATTCGGTGGAGCGTGAAGTCAATTGTCTCGATCACAGGAGACATGTTATTATCGATTAGGAGTGGGCGGGTTCCCGTATATACGGGTTCGGGTCGAGCCGGAAAAAATCGAGCGGGCTCGAGCGAGTACTCGAAACATCTGAATATTCGAGTAGCTTGATCGCATCGGGTAGCTTGATTGCATCGGGTAGCTTGATCGCATCGAGTAGCTTGATCGCATCGGGTAGCTTGATCGCGTCGAGTACTTGATCGCGTCGGATGCTTGATCGTCGATCGTCAATCGTAACGGATAGCCGGAGACATTCGGATTACATAGATTAGCCAAACTATTTGTATAATTCATGACCTAACATAATTCAGGACCGCATTAGTGCGAATTATATATATAACTGTTATTTTTCGGTTGTGGATTTCGGTTTCGGCTATGATTCTGATGATTTTGATGATTTTTTATAATATTATACAAATCAACATATTGAACAAATAATTACAAAAATTTGTACTATTATGTATTATTAAACTATTATCTATTATTATTCTTTATTTGAACAATATTTTAAATAAGTAATCTTTTGTAATGCTTACAATATTATTTATATACTCATTATTTAAATACGTATTTATTATTTAAACAATTATTTAAATAAATTTTTATGCTGCAAAATATAATGTATACAAATTCGTTTATATACTTATTATTTATATAGCTATTTATTATTATTTATTTAAACAATTTATAAATAAATAAATTTTTATAATGTATAGAAACTTCTTTATTTTACATAAATTTGAATTATTGCTTCAATAAGAATTTATTGTGAAAACGATTATTTAAATAAATAAATATTTGTAACGACCAAAAAATATAATATATATACACGTCTTGTACAATATTACATGTTTTTCAGCTCGGCAAAATACGGAATGACAGAACTGAATCATAACCGAAACCGGAAGCGAAATCTATAATACATACAACTGAAAAATAACAGTTATTAAGAAACGTAAGCGTAACCGATATAAGCCGTATTACACATATAGAGAATTAATTGGGTAGTAAATAGTAACAAAATATACAAGCATATTTATGTTCTCTTAATCCATATATTTTAAATTATTATGAAGGAAACATAGTTGCTCCACATTTTTCGGTAATAATCTTGCTCTCGTATTTGTAACTATATTTCCGGATGTACTAAATAACCGTTCACTGGTTACTTGTGTCGCAGGTATGGCTAGAAAACGTCTCACCACTGTGGATAGTAGTGGAAATCTTGAATGATTCGATTTCCACCAGTGCATAATATTAATATCCCTGGAAACAACGCTTTCGGACAAATACATCGCTTTTTCCCTATCTTTCCTGCTATGAAATGTTTCCTCATGTCTTTCTGTGTTTCCTAATGTATTGTTTAGGAAATTTAATAATTTTGATTTTCTTTTACCTAATCAAGAATTTATAATATACAGGGTGTCCCAAAACTCCTTCAAGTCCGGGAAATGAGAGGTTCCTTAGGGCATTTGAAGCAACATTTTCCTTTGCACCAATGTCAGCCGCGGCTTTGTTTAGGAGTTATTAACGAAAAACACTGACCAATCAGAGCGCGCCCTGGGCCGCCGCGCCGCGCCGCGCTCGCATCAGAACGTTGGCGGTACGCCGTGACATCGCAACGAACAAGAGTTTCTCGATTATCTGAATGCTCTCCGATTTCAATGAGCTTTGGATATGTGGTCAAGACCATTATTCTGAACAACATTTCTCTTTAGAATTTGTGGCTGTAGGCTTTAGTTTACGAGATTATCGCGAGAAACTTTACTTGTAAATTCATTATGGGTGTTCATGATAACGGACACGGCCTGCTAATGTCTCCGACACTAAAGCCGACCGTCAACTATTTCAAAGGAAAAAGATATTTAAAACGTCGAGTTTTATAACATTATTTCAAGGTCATTGAAATCGATGAAGACCCGGATCATCCTTACCCGACTTACGGCAACTTTACCCGAACGAGAAAAGAGGCAGAAACTGATTGTTTTAAAAACTCACTTATTCAGCCGTAAATCCATTTGCTGCTTCGAAATGTGTGTCACTAGGTCACTCGGTGACGAACTGCACAGATGTCTTCGGGCATACGGCAGTAACGAAATGTAAGGGACGTACGGCCAGGTCGACGAACTGCACAGCCGGTGGTAGATCGTTATAAGGCCTAAGGGATGCGCGGTCAAGTCGACGATCCAGAATTTCACTTTCACTTTCGAATCGATAAATAATTCGTATGTTTATTTCACACAGGTGCCTTGAAATTTTTCCACGCTCACAATCACTGTTCACATTTGTCTACACACATAGTTATGCACTAATAATAATTGCCATATCCGCAGTCTAGTGATTAGTTTAAATATCACTATCAAAACACAGCTAAAGCAACCGTTAGCTTTGAATTGACAAATCTTTGGAGATGTTCTCTCTACCGCGGCTCGAACGACACTGATTTTCTGCAAGATTTTTCTAAAGAACTTAGGAAGGGCATTAGCGTGTCGAAATTCGAAATGCACGCTGTTGCACGTTTACGAAAACGACGGGCGGTCAGACGAAAAACAGGAAGCGAGAAGGACCGCTGTAAGATTTATGGCAAACACATGTTTAGTTTTTCCTGCAGATTGGTACGTAGAGTCGATGGGTAACCGTTCGAAAACGTCATCGGTCCTTTCACCCAGCAAGGGGTAAAAATGTCAGGTCAGCGTAGCATCCCTATTGTCCTATACCTTCCTTAAGAAGCTTTCTAAAAGAAGGACAGACGACGTTTTTGAATGGTTACCCATCGACCCTGCGTATCAATCTGCAGGAAAAACTAAACATGTGATTGCCATAAATCTTACAGCGGTCCTTCTCGTACCCTGTTTTTCGTCTAACCGTCCCGTCGTTTTCGTAAACGTGCTACAGCGTGCATTTCGAATGTCGACACTCTAAATGCCCTTCATAAAATCTTTAGAAAAATCTTGCGGAAAATCAGTGTCGTTCGAGCCGCGGTAGAGAGAACATTTCCAAAGATTTGTCAATTCAAAGCTAACGGTTACTATTAGCTGTATTTTGATAGTGATATTTAAACTAATCACTAGACTGCGGATCTTTATGCAAAATGAAAGTTGGTTGCCGCTATTACAAGGGACAGCAGCCAGACAGATATTTGATTCTTACTGTGATCACTTTAAGAAGTTGAAAATAATACATAGGTGTTTTGAAATTATTTTAATCTCTCTACTGTCTTAAAATGCACCTACTCATGTTTGCTACAAATGCATGAAATCCGCAGTCTAGTGATTGCATTACCTGATTGTTGTGATTTGTGCAGCAGTACAAGGGATATGGAAATTATTATTAGTGCATAACTATGTGTGTAGACAAATGTGAACAGTGATTGTGAGCGTGGAAAAATTTCAAGGTACCTGTGTGAAATAAACATACGAATTATTTATCGATTCGAAAGTGAAAGTGAAATTCTGGATCGTCGACTTGACCGCGCATCCCTTAGGCCTTATTACGATCTACCACCGGCTGTGCAGTTCGTCGACCTGGCCGTACGTCCCTTACATTTCGTTACTGCCGTATGCCCGAAGACATCTGTGCAGTTCGTCACCGAGTGACCTAGTGACACACATTTCGAAGCAGCAAATGGATTTACGGCTGAATAAGTGAGTTTTTAAAACAATCAGTTTCTGCCTCTTTTCTCGTTCGGGTAAAGTTGCCGTAAGTCGGGTAAGGATGATCCGGGTCTTCATCGATTTCAATGACCTTGAAATAATGTTATAAAACTCGACGTTTTAAATATCTTTTTCCTTTGAAATAGTTGACGGTCGGCTTTAGTGTCGGAGACATTAGCAGGCCGTGTCCGTTATCATGAACACCCATAATGAATTTACAAGTAAAGTTTCTCGCGATAATCTCGTAAACTAAAGCCTACAGCCACAAATTCTAAAGAGAAATGTTGTTCAGAATAATGGTCTTGACCACATATCCAAAGCTCATTGAAATCGGAGAGCATTCAGATAATCGAGAAACTCTTGTTCGTTGCGATGTCACGGCGTACCGCCAACGCTCTGATGCGAGCGCGGCGTGGCGCGGCGGCCCAGGGCGCGCTCTGATTGGTCAGTGTTTTTCGTTAATAACTCCTAAACAAAGCCGCGGCTGACATTGGTGCAAAGGAAAATGTTGCTTCAAATGCCCTAAGGAACCTCCCATTTCCCGGACTTGAAGGAGTTTTGGGACACCCTGTATACAGATGAATTATACGATTGATAAAATTAATAAGGAAATATTATAGTTATATAATATTATTATAATTATTATTATATTATTATTATACAGGGTGTCCCAAAATTCGTGAAGTACCCGAAAGGTGGTGGTTCCTGAGACCATTCTAAGAGACATTTTCCTTTGCACAAAAGTCAAATTCGGCTTTGTTTAGGAGTTATTAACGAAAAACACGGACCAATCAGAGCACGTCCTGGCCCGGCGCGCCAAGCCGCGCTGGCAAGCGAGTGTCGGTGGTACGACGCGATATCGCAACGAACAAGAGTTTCTCGATAATGTGAATCCTCTCCGATTTCGATGAGCTTTGGATATGTTGTCAAGATCATGATTCTGAACAACATTTCCCTTTAGACTTTTTAGCGGTCGGCTTTAGTTTACGAGAGAATTGTAAAAACTTGTAATTGTAAATCGATCGATGTACTATCTCCTCTCCGATTTCGATGAGCTTTGGATATGTTGCCAAGACCATGATTCTGAACAACATTTCTCTTTAGACTTTTTGGCGATCGGCTTTAGTTTACGAGATAATCGTAAAAAACATTATTTGTAAATTCATATGGGTGTTCTTGATAGCGGGCACGGCGTGTTAATATCTCCGAAACTAAAGCCGACCGCCAACTATTTCAAAGAAAAAAGATATTTAAAACGTCGAGTTTTAAAACACATTCAAGGTCATTGAAATCGTTGAGGACCCACATTATCTTTACTCGACTTACGGCAACTTTACCCGAATGAGAGGAGAAGCAGAAACTTATTTTATTAAAAACTCACTTATTCAGTTTGTAAATCCATTTGCTGCTTCGAAATGTGTGTCACTGGGTCACTCGGTGACGAACTGCACAGATGTCATCAGGTATACGACAGTACCGAAAGTTAAGGGACGTACGGTCAGGTGAACGAACTGCACAGCTGGTGGTAGATAGTAGGTATACGACAGCCCGAGGGATGTGCGTTAAAGTCAACGATACGGATTTTTCACTTTCACACAGATGCCATGAAATTTTTCCACTCTCAATTGCAATACCACTATTCCACAAACAATTTCAATGTCACTTGTATTGCAGCACAAATCACAACAATCAGATAACACGATCACTAGCGAACGTAAACTTTTTAAAAGAAGAACATCCCGAATTTTCGTTTTTGCACTGGGAACATTTCACGGCGACAGTCGATGCACTAAAATCCTTCGAACTTGACGAACTTGGAGAGGAGATAATACATCGATCGATTTACAATTACAAGTTTTTACAATTCTCTAGTAAACTAAAGCCGATCGCCAAAAAGTCTAAAGAGAAATGTTGTTCAGAATCATGGTCTTGACAACATATCCAAAGTTCATCGAAATCGGAGAGGAGATAGTACATCGATCGATTTACAATTACAAGTTTTTACAATTCTCTCGTAAACTAAAGCCGATCGCTAAAAAGTCTAAAGGGAAATGTTGTTCAGAATCATGATCTTGACAACATATCCAAAGCTCATCGAAATCGGAGAGGATTCACATTATCGAGAAACTCTTGTTCGTTGCGATATCGCGTCGTACCACCGACACTCGCTTGCCAGCGCGGCTTGGCGCGCCGGGCCAGGACGCGCTCTGATTGGTCCGTGTTTTTCGTTAATAACTCCTAAACAAAGCCGAATTTGACTCTTGTGCAAAGGAAAATGTCTCTTAGAATGATCTCAGGAACCACCACCTTTCGGGTACTTCACGAATTTTGGGACACCCTGTATAGTTATTTATATTATTAACCCTCAACGATCAAGCATCCGATGCGATCAAGCTACCCGATGCGATCAAGCTACCCGATGCGATCAAGCTACCCGATGCAATCAAGCTACCCGATGCGATCAAGCTACTCGAATATTCAGATGTTTCGAGTACTCGCTCGAACCCGCCGGACTTTCTCCGGCTCGACTCGACTGTCGGGAACCCGTAAATTTCGGGAACCCGCACACTCCTATTATCGATGTATTATTACCCGTGTTTCTATTATTCGCGTAAGGCGCGATGTACACAAATGGTTGTTGCTATGCCAGCGTTCGCTCGCACCGGTGTCTCGTGGTGGTGATTTGACGAGGGTATATATGTATATATATATATATATATATATATATATATGTGAAAGCGTTTTGATAAATCTAATGAAAATATAATACGGTTGGGCGTAACGGCCACGATTCGCTCGCATGAATCATACAAGACGGAATTTTTCGGCCAAATTCCGGAACAAAACGTTGGTACAACGTAACACCTCACCCCTTGGGGGCGCGAATTTTCCGGGGGGGGGGGAGGGCAGGGCGCTGGTACGCGGGTGAACTGGTGTGGCGGTCGTCTTCGAGGATGGTGTCGGCCGAACGGGAGGACCAGCTCCAACGTCGGGATGACGTGACACCTCACCCCTCCGGGGGCGGGAGACCCCGGTGCACGGACAGCCGGGACATCGGTCCTTAGCGGCGAAGCTCGTCGCCGTGCCTGCTACCTCGGAAGGAGACCCTCGTCATCCAGGCGGCCAGCCGGTGGGAGCACTCGCGGCAGCCCCACGGTGGCTGCGTTTGACACATTGCCCCGGAACAGCGCGAGCATGCGTTCCTCATCTGAGCGCGTTGTTGGGCGGAGTGGATGTGGAACACCTCCAGAGGGCCGTCCAGGTATCGGCTGCAGTCCTTGCAGACCTCCTGGCCGGTGCCGTCCGCAAATATAAGGCCCTGGTAGCAGAGGCAGGTGTCGAAGTACCCCTCGTATCTCATGGCCTTATCTCCCGGGGTGGGCTTGATGGTAACTCGTCGGCACATGATGATCTAGCGGGCGCGAGTGATTAAGTGATGCGAACACGACGCGTCGCGGGGCACCTCGACTAAATGGGGGGGTCAGGAACGGGGGGATAGCTAGATGGGGGTGAGTTAGGGGGGGGATAGGGGGGTAAGGAGAGTAAGGAGGTAATTTTTGCCTTCTTCAATTTGTCGGCGTGGACCACCCTGGTACCCCTCCTGGTTCTGATCCTAACATTGTTGTTGGGGAGTACCTCCGAAACCTCGTACGTGCCGGTATACTGTGCGTCGAATTTGCCCTTCCTTGTCTCCTTGAGGAGGTAAACCTTGTCGCCAACTGCGACCGTTTGGGGGTTCGTTCGTTTATCGTAGTGACGTTTCGACCTAGTTTTGGCCGCGATGAGATTTTCGCGCGCTTTTGCCAACGTTTCTGCGATCTTAACTTGTAGTCGTCGATAATAATCTTCATACGACTCGTCATCGAACTGAGAGGACGCTGTGTCGGCTGTGGGCACGCGCGCCAACGAACCGAAAACCAGTTCGTGGGGGGTGAAGGTCGTACCTTCATGAACGCTGGTGTTATAACTCAGCATGGCCAGGTTGAGCCAGTTATTCCAATCGTTGATGGTGACGTATTGCTTGAGGTACTCCGTGAGGACGTGGTGGGATCTCTCGATTGAGCCATTGCTCTGGGGGTGGTAGGTGGTTGTTCGGACATGGGTGATTTTGAACTTCTTCGCCACCGCCTTCATCAGAGAGCTAATAAAGTTCCTGCCTTGGTCCGTCAATAATGCTTTCGGGGCTCCGAATCGGCAGATGAAGTGTTCCACGAAGGCGTCGGCAACTTCGATGGCGCCCATGCTCTTAAGGGGAACCGCCAGGGAATACTTCGTCAGCAGATCCTGCATCGTTAGGATGTATTGGTAACCCTCTGGCGTCGGCGGGAGAGGACCCACAAGGTCTATCGATACCTTGTCGAATGCCTTCCCTGGCGTGTCCGTCAGCACCATTGGAAGACGGGTGTTTACCCTCGTCAACTTGTGTAGCTGACAACTAGGGCAGTTGTTGACGAATGCCGCGACATCCGCCTTCAGGGATCTCCAATAGTATTTCTCCCGGATTCTCTTGTACGTCTTCGTTATGCCTTTGTGGCCGGCGTAGGCGGAGGTGTGGTTCTCCGCGGGGGTTTCCCACTTGGACGCCGACCAGTTGGACGCGTGCCGATTGGACGGTCCCGATTGGACGCGTTCCTTTTGGACGCCGTGCCGATTGGACGCGTTCCTTTTGGACGCCGTGCCGATTGGACGCGTTCCTTTTGGACGCCGTGCCGAATGGACGCGTTCCTTTTGGACGCCGTGCCGGTTGGACGCGTTGCTTTTGGACGCCGTGCCGATTGGACGGTTTATAAGTATATTATGTATACCGTTTGACAGGTGTAGGTTAGAATAGAGGATTATTTAGAAGATAGTTATTAGGATATCTGAGGAATATTCATCATTTTAGAGCATGAAACAGGAGAAAAGATACAATAATATTGCTTAGTGACGCAGATTTATTAGTTTATGACATACAGAGTGTCGATTAAAATACCACGACAAATAACAGAAATATGTTCTCGAAACAGAAATGTAATTACTTTCTTGCAAGATATATCTGGAATTATGATTAAGTATATTTGAAATAAACAGGTTTATACATGTAGATGAATTCCATATATTTTAATTTCCTACTTCAATTTTCTAAATATAGAATGCTAGTTACAATTGACATTGTTATCTTCTACTTTCGGAGAAAGACTTTTACAAAGTAACGATTTATAAGAGAAATAACTTGTAACAACATAGTATCATCCATATCACTGACTGTTGTACTTTCTACTTGTACATATCGAGTACAAAGGTCTCCGTTAGTCGTGTACTCGAGCAATCTGTCTTCTGAAAAAGATTTACATTAGATAGCTAATCGTCGTTTTCAGACGATGGTCAAGTTTTTTTATACTATTTTATTAATTAAAATTGTTTTGCAGATACTGACATTTGTATAAGCGGTAGTTAAATTGATGACCAGAGTTTAATAGAAGGTAAATTTTTTACTTATTCATATCTTCACTTATGGTTTTCATTCAACAGTTTGTCAGCATTTAATATGTTATTTTTGATAAATACAGTGTAAATGATATATGTGTATAAAATACAATGCAGTATTTGCAAAACGATAATACATATGTAGTACATGATATCATATAATATCATTTTATATTGTTATCTTTTAATACAAAATTAAATTTCACAAATGCATAATATACATATTTTATAGTATTTTAAAATTAATCTTGTTCTGGTGTATTCTGTTTCCATGTTGTTAAATAGAAGAAGCATCTGGACAAAGGATTTGCTGCTGCAAGTCAGGCGTCTCCAGAATAATACTACCATGCGATCACACTTATTTCTACAAGCAATAATAAATAAATTTTTTGGTCGATGCGCACTTTACAATAAATGAAGAAATTTCGGCGTACCTATATATGCAGGTATTGTTTTCATTTTAATGATTTATGTCGAGAATTCGATTTCATATTTTACTTATTTTTACTATAATTTTAATTATTTCGCGACGTACAATTTGAGAACCACTGTGTTAGACTATAATAAAATACGTCCATTTTTCTAATAATTTTAATTACATACACTTAATATGTTTTTTTATTCTTATATACAGATAACTCAACGAATCTAATTGCGGATCAGGAAACAAATTATAAAAGATTATTAAAAAATGAAAACATAAGGAGTACACGAACACACACGAATAAAGCAAAGAATAAGAAAATAACATCACAAGAAAATTTAATGTCTGGGACACTGCCATTAGGTCAATTTTTACGCTGTGCATAAGTACTAAAATTCAAATCAACCATGCTGGAGGAATGTAGTAACAATGAAAAACCACTTGCACCTCCACAATGCAGTTCCGTTATGTACTACCACATTAATCCCGACACCATTGTCGAGGACGACAATGATTTTAAGGAGGGAGGACCGTCACGTTCCAATCAAAATAATTATTCATTTTTCTTTTCTTTCGACGACTGTACTGTGGTTTGATAATGCATTAGCATTGTGGGAATTCCCTAATCAACTGCAATATATATTTCATACAATAGTATGAAATCGGTAATGTCAAGGAAGAAAAGAAAACCACGACCAGGTTTGCCAAAAACTGTGCAGAGTGCGCACGAAATATTAGATAATTATGATGTCCTGAAAAAAATTTACAAGGGATGTGCAATCTCGAAGGATAACAAATACGCTCTAATTTTCTCAAATACTACATTGCTAACTGCATTAGAAAATGCCAAAGAAATATATATGGATGGTACTTTTTCCGTAAGTATTTAACATAAACCATTTATATGATTAATATCTTTCAAGTAAAGAAAGTCTACTATTTGATCACTTTTTATCTGTTATTAGGTGGTACCACGAATGCCTCCTTTTCATCAACTCTACACTGTACACATACGTTACAATGACAAGGTATACCACTATTGATAATTTCCATTACGCTTATCTCACATTGTCAGATTAAAAAATGATGTTAATTTACAGGGAATCGCTACCATTTTCGTTCAAAAAAAATTCGACCATGTGGTCAACACTTAAATATAAATATTTTGAATGTATTAGAATAAAAACATCTTTAAGTTAATAATTAGATAGCAATATTATTGTATCTTTTCTTGTAAATAATCCTCTACTATAACCTGTCAAACGATATACATAATGTACTCATAAACCGTTCAATTTGCACGGAGTCTAAAACGAACGCGTCCAATCGGAATCGTCCAATTGAGACGGCGTCTAAGGGTGCTTTTACGCTGAGCTTGCCGCGGACGGGAACGGGAAAAAGTCATAAAATTCGAGCCGGCCGACGGGCCCGCTCGCTGTGCCCCGCTGTGCGTGGCACAAAAAAAAGGTCTCTGTGGCCCGTCGGCCCGCTCGAATTTTATGACTTTTTCCCGTTCCCGTCCGCGGCAAGCTCAGCGTAAAAGCACCCTAAAAGGAACGCGTCCAATCGGGTCCGTCCAATCGGGTCCGTCCAATCGGGATCGTCCAATCGGGATCGTCCAATTGAGACGCGTCCAATCGGTCGACTAAGTGGAACACTCCAATTAGGAAATGCCAAAGAAATATATATGGATGGTACTTTTTCCGTAAGTATTTAACATAAACCATTTATATGATTAATATCTTTCAAGTAAAGAAAGTCTACTATTTGATCACTTTTTATCTGTTATTAGGTGGTACCACGAATGCCTCCTTTTCATCAACTCTACACTGTACACATATGTTACAATGACACGGTATACCACTATTGTTAATTTCCATTATGCTTATCTCACATTGTCAGATTAAAAAATGATGTTAATTTACAGGGAGTCGCTACCATTTTCGTTTTATGTGAATGTCGTACTAAGACAATGTACGAAGCAATATGGAGAAAAATAGTTTCTCTTGTTCCACGATTGCAAGATAACTTAGAAACTGTCATGTGTGACTACGAGAGAGCTGCTATGGAAAGTGTACAAGCACAATTCCCCAGGGTTACCATACATGGATGCTGGTTTCATTTTACTCAGGTAGAATATAACTCTTGGCATTTTTCATGTAGTTTTTGTAATACTTACCTCGTGAACGTGCGGAATAGGGAATCTAATAATCCTTTTTTCATTATTCAGGCTCTACTAAGGAAGTAGAAGAAGTTGGGGTTGCAAGGAGCACCAAGAGAAATACTATCAATGGCTATGATAATACCTTTAGCTCCATCCGGTATGTTTCCAGAAGCATTACATCAAATTCAGTTAGTCGCTGACCATACATGCGGCACATTTCCAATTGTACTTCTGGTTATGGCATATCTGCGCAATGTGTGGCTTCCTATTTCTTCCAAGGTTAACGTATACGGTTCTCCAGTGAGGACTAACAACATCGTTGAGTCCTTTAATAATACCCCTGCGCAACGTTTCCAAACCACGCTGTTGAATTTGTGGATCTTTAAGGTAAGGTTTCACGCGCTTTTAATACGTGTCATTCTTTTTGTTTCTTTGCAATAACATTTTAATAAAATAGATTTACAGAGAACTTAAAGCAAATCAAAGATGGAAAGAGTGATTACCAACGTTTATTAAAAAAAACCTTAAAAGTCACACGAATTCGTACTCGTGCCAATAGAGAAAGGAACGCCAATATTAAGTTATTCCAAGATAATATAGTTTCCGGGATACCGCCAATTGGTAAATTTTTGAAGATGTTTAATAAAGGTTATGAACAACAGCACTATGTTTATAAGTCAAGTGGTAAGTTTTCATACATTACCTACGCTACGTTCGACGTATGCTTCAAATAAAATATTTTAAATTCGTTTTCAGACAGCGATAAAAGTGATGCGTATAATGGAACTTGCTTTAGTGGAACATTTACTACAGGTAAATATCTCTATCCCCAAACTGAGATGAATTCTGTTATAGCTATTTAATATAAATCTTTTTCAGAAGACAGATTGCTCGAGTACACGACTAACGGAGACCTTTGTACTCGATATGTACAAGTAGAAAGTACAACAGTCAATGATATGGATGAAACTACGTTGTTACAAGTTATTGAAGGATATTGGTCTATATAAAAAATGCTTTAGTTAGGTTAATATAAATATTTATTACTACTTGTAGAAATATGTGTGACCGCATGGTACTATTATTCTGGAGACGCCTGACTTGCAGCAGCAAATCCTTTGTCCAGATGCTTCTTCTATTTAACAACATGGAAACAGAATACACCAGAACAAGATTAATTTTAAAATACTATAAAATATGTATATTATGCATTTGTGAAATTTAATTTTGTATTAAAAGATAACAATATAAAATGATATTATATGATATCATGTACTACATATGTATTATCGTTTTGCAAATACTGCATTGTATTTTATACACATATATCATTTACACTGTATTTATCAAAAATAACATATTAAATGCTGACAAACTGTTGAATGAAAACCATAAGTGATGATATGAATAAGTAAAAAATTTACCTTCTATTAAACTCTGGTCATCAATTTAACTACCGCTTATACAAATGTCAGTATCTGCAAAACAATTTTAATTAATAAAATAGTATAAAAAAACTTGACCACCGTCTGAAAACGACGATTAGCTATCTAATGTAAATCTTTTTCAGAAGACAGATTGCTTGAGTACACGACTAACGGAGACCTTTGTACTCGATATGTACAAGTAGAAAGTACAACAGTCAATGATATGGATGATACTACGTTGTTACAAGTTATTTCTCTTATAAATCGTTACTTTGTAAAAGTCTTTCTCCGAAAGTAGAAGATAACAATGTCAATTGTAACTAGCATTCTATATTTAAAAAATTGAAGTAGGAAATTAAAATATATGGAATTCATCTACATGTATAAACCTGTTTATTTCAAATATACTTAATCATAATTCCAGATATATCTTGCAAGAAAGTAATTACATTTCTGTTACGAGAACATATTTCTGTTATTTGTTGTGGTATTTTAATCGACACTCTGTACGTCATAAACTAATAAATCTGCGTCACTGAGCAATATTATTGTATCTTTTCTCCTGTTTCATGCTCTAAAATGATGAATATTCCTCAGATATCCTAATAACTGTCTTCTAAATAATCCTCTATTCTAACCTACACCTGTCAAACGGTATACATAATATACTTATAAATCGTCCAATCGGCACGGCGTCCAAAAGCAACGCGTCCAACCGCAACGGCGTCCAAAAGGAACGCGTCCATTCGGCACGGCGTCCAAAAGGAACGCGTCCAATCGGCACGGCGTCCAAAAGGAACGCGTCCAATCGGCACGGCGTCCAAAAGGAACGCGTCCAATCGGGACCGTCCAATCGGCACGCGTCCAATTGGTCGGCGTCCAAGTGGGCATCACTCGTTCTCCGCGAGTATCTCTTCCCGCCTGTCTTCTGCCGGGATTTGGACTTCGTGGGAGCAAAGGAAGATCCGTAGGGGTGTGTGAGGGTGGTGACGTAGGGGACTGAGAAATGCTAGGGCAGGGCGGACTTGGAAAATAGGGGGTCGTGTTGTAGGGACTGGTAGGTGTACGAGGTAAGGGTGTCGAGGTTGCCCCTGGTTCCTCAATTCCGATCATCGTTTCCTGCGTGTCGTCGTCTGGACAGTGTGGAAGCGGGCTATCCGTAAACTGACGGAGGACTGGGCTTGGGGGGAGTGGTATAGAACGTCGAATCCTCCTTTGAGGGGGTGTGGTGTAGTAGCTGCTTCCTGGCGTGACTTCGAAGGTGGGGTCTGATGCTCGCGACGGTGGAGAGAGGATAGTCTCTTCCGACGTATCTCGATATATTGGGAGGGCAACTGGGTTGCGGGACAACGCATCCGCATTCGAATTCGCAGTTCCGGGTTTATAGATTATTTTGTAATCGAATTCCGCGAGTTTTAGTCGCCAGCGGAGCAGGCGTGAGGTCGGGTCTTTGACCGAATTCATCCAGATTAACGGGCGGTGGTCAGTGATGAGTATAAACTGACGGCCATAAATATATGGTCGGAAGTACTGGACAGCAAAGATGATCGCTAGACACTCTTTCTCGATCGTAGAGTAATTTAATTCTGCGCCGTGCAGGATTCGCGAGGCGTAGGCGACCGGGCGGTCTTTCCCTACCTCACCCTGGCTCAGTACTGCTCCGATGGCATGACCGGAAGCGTCGCATGTTACATTGAACGGCTTATCGAAGTCGGGGTACTGAAGTACCGGTTCACTGCATAGGGCGGCTCGAAGGGTGTTGAAGGCCCGTTCCTGATCGGGGCCCCACGCGAACTTAGTTTCCTTGGTAAGTAACCGAGTCAGGGGTTTTGAAATTTGCGCGAATTTGTCGATGAATCGCCTATAGTATCCTGCGAGGCCGAGGAATTCGCGGACATTTCGCGCGGATTTGGGTTTCGGATAGTCGCGCACCGCGATGATCTTTTTTGGACAAGGTCGGAGGCCGTTCTCGCTAATCTGGTGGCCGAGGTACGCCACTTCTTTGTACAGGAAGCCACATTTTGAAGGCTGGAGTTTAAAATTTGCTGCCCTTAGCCGGCGAGCTACTTTATCGAATTTAGTACGATTGTTCCGGCAAACCGTCACCGAGTCGCGCCGTCTCGCCGGGATCGCGATGATGACGTCACCCCGTGTAAGAGTCCCCCACCTGAGCTCACCAGAAGCGGCTCAGCGGTTCGACTCCTACGGGTGATCGTGTTTAGTTCGTCTGTTTTGTAACACCGCTATCGTCTGTCGTACAAACCGCTCTCGTCGCCCCGCTAACGGTTTACCCGCAAATTGTACGACAGTTCTTTGTTTGTGTAATAAAGTTTTATTGTTACCAAATTTGTGTTCATACAATTCGGTGCGCTTTTATTCATCACCCACGAGCTATCTCCGCTACGAGCACCCGATATCCGAACATTTTGGTCCTTCGAGCCGGATCTATCGGCCGCTCTCTATATCTCAGCTGGAGATAAATCGTGAGTGAGTACACTCGTGAAGCCGCATTAGTGTTTTCGTGATTACACTAAAATACGTGCAGTGCTCTCAACAATTCGTGAATGCGGAGACTGTTCAGTAAACGTTGACGACCGTTAATTCAAACTCATTGTGTTCGTTACGCTGTCCTGTCGCGTGACCTCTCGGTCTCTACCAAACGGCAAAATCGCCTCAAACCCACAACCGCCTCAGCGACCGTTAACGCTCGCCAGTTCGCACAGAAATTTAAATCGTCGCCGCGACCGTTGGGGCCCGCTCGCGTGTTTGTTGGTGCCGCGCTCGCGTGTTTCGTGACCTCGCGCTCGTTACAGCAACGGCCTTCAAAATGACAACGGCCAACACGCTTTTCGACATACAATACGAACTGTACGAGACCATCGGCAAACTCTTCACCAACACACCGACGAAGGGTGCAGCCAACCTTACAGACGCTGACATACAGATCCAGTTTGATGCACTCTTCCGCACCTGGGATCAATTCCGTGCGAACCATGTAAAGCTCCACGAGCTATGCACGGAGCAACAACTCCGCACGCACGAGTATTTCGCCCGGAATCTGCGTGAAGAGTGCGAGGAATTGGTCATCGACACTGACGCCGCTCTTCGCACCCTACGCAAAGAGCTCTCAACCTGCGCCTCCGAATCGAACGATAAGCTAAGCTCCCACGCAAATCATCACGAGGCTTCCAACGTCACTTCCGCAACAACGTCAGTGGAGTCTGCATCGACAGGCGAGTCGTCATCCGCCGCCGCGCATCAGGACACTCCAGCCTCTCCCAAATGCATCGCTCCGCCGTCCGATGCTCCTGGCCACCGCACTCTTCGAGGTCATCGCTGCAACCGGGGACCACCTCCAGGCTCACGTCCTGGCTCGAACTGCTTGCGCGCCCGCACTCACGGTCTCGCATCTCCAATCTCGCGAGTGCGTGCCTCCGCTCGTGCGCTCTCGCGCCTCCGCTTTCGCGCTCCTCCGCTCTCGTGTCTCCGCTCTCGTGCTCTTGCACTCTCCGGCCTCCGCGCTTATACCCTTGAACCGCCGCTCGTGCGCTTTCGTGCCTCCCCATGCGCGCTCTTACGCCTTCGCTCCAACGCTCTTGCACTGTCGCGCTGTCACGCATCCGCGCGTGCACCTTCCGACCTACGCGCTTGCACGGTCGGACCTTCGCACGGGTGCGTTCACTCTGACACTCTTGCGCTGTCGCACTGTCCCAGCTCCGTACTTGCACTCTCGAGTCTCCGCACTTGCACTCTCAAGCTTCCGCGCGTGCATTCTCGGACCTCCGCGCTTGCATTCTCTGGCCTCAGCGTTAACTCTCTCGCGCATTCGCTTTCGGGCTCTCACACATCCGCTTGTGGGCTCTTGCGCCTTCGCTCGTGCGCTCTCGCGCCTCCGCTTTCGCGCCCTCACACGTCCGGTTGCGCGCTCCTGCGCCTCCGCTCGAGCGCTCTCGCGCCGTCACTCTCGCGCTCGTGCGCCTCCGTTCGTGCGCTGTCGCGCCTTCGCTATCGCGCCGCCGCTCTTGCACCTGCACTTTCGCGCCCTTGCGCTATAACCACTCCGCTCTGGTGCTCTCGCAGCACCGCTTGTGCTCGTGCGCTTTCGCGCCTCCGCTCGTGCGCATTCGTGTTCCCACTAGTGCACTATCGAGCCCCCGCTCGTGCGCACTCGCGCCTCCACTCTCGCGCTTTCGCGCGCCCGCTCATGCGCTCTCGCTCCTCCGCTTGCGTACTTTCGCACCTCCGCTGGTGTGCTCTAGCGACTCCCCGTGCGCTTCGTCAAGCTTCCGCGATCACTCGCTTATGCCGTCATTCTCTTGCCTCCGTTCGTGCGCTCTCTTGCTCGTGCGTTATCGTGCTCTCGCGCTCTTGCGTTATCGTTCGCTCTCGCGCCTCCACGTTGTACCTCCGCTTTCGCTCCTCCGCTCTCGTATGCCGTCGCTCTCTCGTCTTCGTTCGTGCGCTCTCGTGGTCTTGCGTTATCGTGCCTCCGTTTTCGTGCATTCGCTCGTGCGCTCTTGCGCCTCCGCTCTTGCGCTCTCGCGCTCTTGCGTGCTCGTGCGCTCTCGCGCCTCCACGTTGTACCTCCGCTTTCGCTCCTCCGCTCTCGTATGCCGTCGCTCTCGCGCCTCCGCTCTTGCGCTCTCGCCCTCTTGCGTTATCGTGCGCTCTCGCGCCTCCACGTTGTACCTCCGCTTTCGCTCCTCCACTCTCGTATGCCGTCGCTCTCTCGTCTTCGTTCGTGCGCTCTCGTGGTCTTGCGTTATCGTGCCTCCGTTTTCGTGCATTCGTTCGTGCGCTCTCGCGCCTCCGCTCTTGCGCGTTCACGCCTGCGCGCGTGCCCTCTCGCGTTTCCGCTCTGGCGCTCTCGTGCCTCCACCTCGTACCTCCGTCTTCGCGCCTACGTTCTTGACAGTTGACGATCCCGCGTCTATTGCCGAGACTGCGTCTCGGCAAGGGGGGGAAAATGTTCCGGCAAACCGTCACCGAGTCGCGCCGTCTCGCCGGGATCGCGATGATGACGTCACCCCGTGTAAGAGTCCCCCACCTGAGCTCACCAGAAGCGGCTCAGCGGTTCGACTCCTACGGGTGATCGTGTTTAGTTCGTCTGTTTTGTAACACCGCTATCGTCTGTCGTACAAACCGCTCTCGTCGCCCCGCTAACGGTTTACCCGCAAATTGTACGACAGTTCTTTGTTTGTGTAATAAAGTTTTATTGTTACCAAATTTGTGTTCATACCATACTTATGGTATACTTATGGTGATTCGCGGGTAGCGATATTGCTTAGTATGAACGGGGATGTCGTCTGTGGTCGGTATTTTGTGCGTTACCGCGCTTGTTTTCCCCAGACGATCACCCTGGAGGTGGAAGAGGTCGTGGTATTCTTCTAACAAAGAATTTACGTGATCGATTTCTTCAGAGTTCAAGTGACTCGTGTTGATCGTTTCGCGTAACTCGTTTGTACGAGCTGCAGGGGTAACCGCGGGTTGATCGTTTGCGATCGGCTCGCACAGACGGCCTGTACGAGTTTGGGAAATAGAAGGGATTAGAAGATCCGAAGCGGATTCGGATTTAGTGATTTTCGCGGAGCGATCGGTTGCGATCGCCTCGCACAGACGGCCTGTACGAGTTTGAGAAATAGAAGGAATTAGAAGATCCGAAGCGGATTCGGATTTAGTAATTTTCGCGGAGTGATCGGTTGCGATCGCCTCGCACAGACGGCCTGTACGAGTTTGAGAAATAGAAGGAATTAGAAGATCCGAAGCGGATTCGGATTTAGAAACGCGAGGGACAAGGTCGACCTCTTCCACCTTTAATGACGGCAGGAAGAAGGTCGCTGTGTTTACAGAGGTATTGACGCATCGCAAGTAGGCTTTGCCGCAATTGTTTGTGACGAGGCAATCGCCTAGGAATACATGTGGTTCGACTATGATGCGGGGAATGTAGCCTGTCGCGGGACCGTGTACGTCGACGGCGATACAGGCGATCGTTCTGGCCTCGATCTGATGCTCGCGCGCGTTAGAAAACGGTATTCGCACGTTGTTTTTTTCGATTTCTCGCTTTGCGAATGATATTTCGCCCCCGTCTTGGAAAAAGGGGGCGCCGAGAATTCCGTCTACGTTAGAGGGAAGAGTGTCGGGGAAGAGTTGAAATGAGACGAGTGCGGAGTCATTGATCATTGCGTCGACTCGACCTAGGGTGGAGGTGACACCTTCTGTGATCCCGTGGACTTGGATAATATCATCAGAATCGATGGGGACTCCGGGCCTCACGCTCGAGGCTCTGGTGATATTTAACTCTGAACCGGTGTCCACGAGGAGTTCGCATGGTGCCGTGAATTCTGACGCGGTAACGGTTACGCGGGGGACCGGGGAGTCGGGCGCGATGTTTATCGCGGAGACGAGGCGGGGACCGGCTCGCGATGGTCCGTTGCGACCTGCACGGACTGTGGGGTCGTAGCCTCCCGTCCGTGGGAAGTCGTGGGCGGGAGGCTGTTCTCGTTTCCCTGCTTCGAATTATTGACGAATTCGCGCTTGCGACATTCGTGGATGTCGTGTCCGGGGTTTTTGCAGTACCTGCAGAATTTCGCAGATTCCGAGGGGTACCTTTCGCGAGGCTCGCGGTAGGGGCTTGGAGGGCGCTGTTCATCGCGTGGCCTGGGCCGCGGGGGTTCGCGACGAGGGGGCGGGGATCGTGGGATGTCGCTCCTCGGATCTCCGATGTGGGGGTGGCGCCAAGAGGACGGCTCTGAATAAAAGGCTGAGCGCTCGTCGCGCATGAAGGGCTCGGGATAGAAATTGCGCTCCGGCGTGACCGTTCGCGCCTCCGTGAAGTGTACGCGATGATAGTGGTCGCGGGTGGGTTCCCCGTATCGGCGTCTATCGAGCTCATATTGCTTATAGGCGTTTATGGCCTCGTTGAAGACCGTGTTCAAGGGTTGGTCACGGAATGGGCGAACGTCGGTTCGAAAAGTGGGGATAAGTCCCCGAAGGAAACTGTCTTTGGTGAGGGTGTCGATTTCGGTTGTGTCGGAACCGTCGCGGTGGCAATCAAGGATCGCTGTGCGTAAATCCTTTACGCGACTTATGAAATCGAGGACGTGCTCCGAAATCCCCTGCGAAATGCTCGCTAGTTCACCACGATATTGGTCGACGAAACGATGGGGACCCAACACGTCCTTAAGACGGTTGCAGAGGGCTGAGATTGTGGAGCAGTCTTCATCCTCCACGGCGGCATAGGCGCGGCCGCGAAGTTTGTTGCAAATCAACTTAGTTAATGTACGCTCTGCGTACTGAGGGATTACGTCGCGCGCGCGTTTACACGCTCGCACGAATTGGAGAACGGTCATGTTATTGCCGTCGAAGGCGGGGACGAACTCGATGGCTTGTTTGACCGTGAAATTCACAGGGTCGGAGCGGAGGGATTCGCCAAAAGGGGGCGAGTTAGAGCGCGGTGAGAAACGCGGGCTATTGGAGTCAAGGTTCTGTAAGCGGAGATCGTAGAGTTCGCGACGCATCGCTCCCAGCTCATCCTGGAGGGCAGCGTTAATCTCGCATGCCTTTTGCGCGGATTGGAGGGCGGCGGTTCGTTCGAGGAGGGCGGCCTCCTTCTCGGCCAGCTCTTGTTGGAACGCGAGGAGTTCCTCGACGGTGAGAGGAAGGGACGCGCTTAAGTCTCGTTCTGAATCCATTGCGAGGGAAAAGGAAGGCAATCGGTTTATTCGGTGATCGTCGTGTCCTACCGACTGCGCCAAAATTTTCTCTCTGTTACGACCCGTTTGGGGGATGGCCGTAACCCAAATAATTTATGCACGCGATCTTGGGTCCACGTAGCGCGTACGTCCACGTCTGACCAGGCCCGATATCGATTGCCCGCCTGCTGGAAGAACGAGGGGGAAATCAAGTCGCGTCACGATCAAAAAGGGGGGTCGCGATTCACGTCACGCGAATACACGGTTCGACATGAATCAATGCTCTCGTTGACGGCTGTCGTCGCGGGGAGCCAGATACGTCGTATCGGTGGATTCAGGTTTTGAATTTACGCGGATGGATTGAGACGCGATAACCTGTGTTCTTCCGATTGTACCGAGCCCTGGTGGGCTCAGACGTACGAGGCGGAACACCGATTTTGTAGTCGCGGCTATCGACGTTTTCGATTTGCGGAATTGGCGGAGAGCCGGACGCGAGAATCTGTGTTCCTCCGATTGTACCGAGCCCTGGTGGGCTCAGACGTACGAGGCGGAACACCGATTTCTACAGTCGAAGATATCGACGTTTACGAAGTGGGAAGAACGGAGAGGTGAGGAGGTGACGGACGCAGACACTGTGCTCCACACGCACGATCACTCGTTTGCGATTATATTAACTATACCATCTCGCGACGAGCTTTTCGCGAATAGCGTAACGTTGGTAACGCGGGTCCTCGATACAAATATCATCCGGCGAAGGGAAACTCGGTGCGATAGTAATGGGAGTGAGTTTCCACGGTGGAGGACTCGCTGGTTGATGAACCGCGGGTGTCTTATTCCCGCACACTTCCTTCGGATCTACGATTCGAACTGTACCAGTAAATACGACGTTACTTAGGATACGCGGGATTTTCGATGTACCGAGATTCGGGTCGTAGTAGGTCCCCTTTCCCTCCCGATACAGTTCTCCGAACAGCTTCTTGAGCTGATACTTGCGACCGGCGCGTCGCGGCATACGGTAATGAATAGAGGACGAAAAGAAAGCGAACGGAAGACCACCGACGGTGTCTCACACACACACTTGGATACACTAGAACACTGACGTGATCTTGACGAACACGATGGAATAAGACACACAAAAGAAAAAGAATGATATTAATGTAACTAACACCGCATATATTAAATAAGAAGGAATGGAATACAAAATAAACTAAATTACGCGGCGCGACTAAAACCTAAGAATAAGAATAACGCAATAATATAATGATGGAAATAAACTAAAGTAACGAACTAGAACTAAGTGAAATTAGAAGAAATAGAATGAATGTATGAAATATAACGAGATGGCAAGATCCGCCACGACCAAGTCAGCGTTTGAGAACTAAATAGAATTACTCGCGAAGTGGATTAACGAACTGTTACAGAGAACTGATTGATTGATCGCGGATCTTGCCATATTTATAGGGAGGGCGCGGACCATAAGAATTCGGTGGAGCGTGAAGTCAATTGTCTCGATCACAGGAGACATGTTATTATCGATGTATTATTACCCGTGTTTCTATTATTCGCGTAAGGCGCGATGTACACAAATGGTTGTTGCTATGCCAGCGTTCGCTCGCACCGGTGTCTCGTGGTGGTGATTTGACGAGGGTATATATATGTGTGAAAGCGTTTTGATAAATCTAATGAAAATATAATACGGTTGGGCGTAACGGCCACGATTCGCTCGCATGAATCATACAAGACGGAATTTTTCGGCCAACTTCCGGAACAAAACGTTGGTACAACGTAACACTAGTTATTTGCTAATTTACTAGAATCCTACTAGATTCTGGGTCCAAAAAATGCGTTTGCGCGCTTCGGTTGTTTGACCTTATTTGAGCAGATTTTGGGCTGGGTGAGGGCTCATTGTAAAGAGGAAGGTTTGACGCAGTGCGCTCTGGTCATTAGGGCAGTCAAAAAGTCTTTCAGAGACAGAAAAGTGCATTGAAACCTGCGGGTTTTTTCCCTAGATTTTTTCTCTACTTTGGGCCTTCATATTATTAGATATAAACATAATCTCGTTAGTCTCATGACCAGAGCGACCTGCGTCAAACCTTCCTCTTTACAATGAGCCCTCACCCAGCCCACAATTTGCTGAAATAAGGACACCATTTGTTTTCCCGCAAACCCATATTTTCTAGTAAGATTCTAGTTGTAACCAAGGTGTAACTACCCCCGTAAGGGTGTGGGTCCGGCTCGAGCGAGAGTGTGGTGGCACACTCACACACCGCTAGACACTATATACGTACACGCGGATTGCAAGGGTCCAGCAGTATCCTATTCCTGACTCTCTCATGCACATTTGGGGCCCCTACGTAGTCACAATCGCTAGATAAAAGATCAATCTAGCGCGCATGGTCCCTTAGATGGCCTACTTTTGCGTTTTCGAGGCGTAATTTTCATTATTCGGCAGCATGTAGCGGAGAAGTGAGAAGCATGGGCGGCGCGACAGTGCTGCCACTGTCAAGAGACACACATTTTCTTAAATATCGAGAAAATTAGGATTCTTATAGTAACCGCATGCACCATGCGCGCTAGCGGGGACACATACAATGCCAATGATACGTTTATTATGTTAAACCATACCTGTTTAAACACAGGAATCGTGTACTGCTGAAACATACCCCTAAACGGAGGTTTGGGTACAAGTATAGGTCCGGCATTTTTCGCTACGGGGCGCTAATACCTGTTTCTGATCATTCGGTCACTGTATCGGTAAAACAGAGGACGAGAAAAAGCATGTTGCCGGTAAGTTAGGCTTCATACGTAAACGTGACATCACTATACGGCTCACGATGATGCTGCGTCGGTGTGCTTCAGGGAGAGTGTGTGGCACACCCTCACCACTCGGGCAGCATGTACGTGTGCCTAGGCGGATTGCAAGGGTCCAGCTGTCACCTATTCCTGTCTCTCTCATGCACATTTGGGGCCCCTACGTAGTCAAAATCGCTAGATAAAAGATCAATCTAGCGCGCATGGTCCCTAAGATGGCCTACTTTTGCGTTTTCGAGGCATAATTTTCATTTTTCGGCAGCAAGATGTCTGTTCGGGAGGCTCTGCAAGCAGGCTTGACTAGCCGTACCGCGCGGCGCACTCACACAGTAACAGCTCGGGCAGCGTGTACGTGTGCCTAGGCGGATCGTAAGGTTTTGAGATGCTTCAAACCATTTCTCGTCCTCCGCCGCATGCTCCGCCGTATCTTCGGCCGCATTATAACGAAAGTTATAAACGGAACGAAAGTTCGTAGCGTTTTTAAATAAAACTTCAAAGAGAAAATTAAGATATTTATTCATACGTTCATAGAATAACATGTACATTATAAAAATTGATTTATTTAATAATAATATAAGTATTTAAATATATATTTTGAACGCGCGCAGAGGAATAGCAGGGGAACTCAAAGGAACTTGTGGGTAATTGAAATGTACGCATTTTATAATTTATGTCTTTTCATTTATTATTATTGGTAGAAATAAAAATGGTACGGCGTTCCTCGGCCGCGTCCCATCAACTTTTTGAAGATTTCCTTCCGTGCCTGTCTCCTTAGCATTTTCTGCAACATATAAAAAAATTAATGATAATGAAAATAACATAGGATGCCTAGTTGGGACCAGGGATTGAGAACTGTTATGATATCGGTTCTGGCTTACATATGTATATCGGTTACGGTAACGGTTTTAGAGAACCGATATTATTTCGGTTTTATAATTGTTAATTTTCGGTTCTGGATGTCGGTTCCCGGTTTCGGTTCTGTATTCTGTATTGTGTTCGGCCTTATATATTCATTATTCAAGTAGTTCTTTATTGTTATTCATAATTTAAACAATTTTTAAATGAATAAATTTTTATAATTTCTCTCTACATGCATTAATTGAATTATTATTCCAATAATAATTTGTTGTTAAAACAAATGTTTAATTAAACATTATTATGGAAATGATAATTCAAACAATGAATATAGAAACAAATTTCTATACATTATGAAAATTGATTTCTTTAAACAATTGTTTCAACAATAAATTGTTATTCAGATGATAATTTAAATAATGCATGTAGAGACAAATCATAAGAATTTTCTAATTTAAAAATTATTAAATTATGAATTACTATAAAGGACTACTTGAATAATGAATATACATATAAGGCCGAACACAATACAGAATACAGAACCGAAATCGGGAACCGACATCCAGAACCGAAAATTAACAATTATAAAACCGAAATAATATCAGTTCTCCAAAACCGTTACCGTAACCGATATACATAGGTAAGCCAGAACCGATATTCTCGTAACAGTTACAACACCATTTCGGTTCTTCATAACTGTTTCGAGAACCGGAACCCATATCATAACAGTTTTCAATCCCTGGTTCCAACTAGGCATCCCATGTTATTTTCATTATCATTATTTTTTTTTAGATGTTGCAGTAAATACTAAGAAGACAGGCACGGAAGGAAGTCTTCAAAGAGTTGATAGGACGCGGGGCAGCGCGCGGCGCGGCGGAGGCCGAGGAGGCGGCCCGTATAATTTTTACTTTTACAATAAATTATAATAAATTACTTTTATAATAAATTATAAATTATAAAATGTGCACTTTGCATTCCCCTGATATTCCCCGGCGCGCGTACAAACTATATATATTAAACATACCATTAATAAATAAATCAATGTTTATAATGTATTTGTTATTCAATGATCCTATGAATAAATATCTTAATTTCAACTTTGAATTTTTATTTAAAAACGCTACGAACTTTCGTTCCAACCTAATAATTTATTGTTAAAATAATTGCTTCAATTTTTATAATGTATAGAATAATAATAATAATTTATAATGCGGCGGAAGATACGGCGGAGGATGCAGCGGAGGACGAGAAATGGTTTGACGCGGGTCTCGCTCCCCGTGACGACCCTAGTGCTCTATGCTGTACCAGGTATAGGAAGGTATTGCATGGTATATATATATATATATATATAGTATACCTAGTGCAGGAGGCGGCGAAGGACGAGAAATGATTTGAAGCTTCCCGAAATCTTGCGATCCGCCTAGGCACACGTACACGCTGCCCGAGCGGTTACTGTGTGAGTGCGCCGCGCGGTACGGCTAGTCAAGCGTGTTGTTCCTTCTCGAGAATCTCTCGAGAAACTTCATAATTCTTTATTTCTCATTTCTCGAGAAATTGAAATCTAGGAAAATTCTTATGAATCTCATTTATTTTGGAACATATTTTCGGAAATGAACAAATACGTATGTCCACCATCAGTCAAAATATGCTACATTTTAATGTAGGTATTCAAATATCTCTGTTACTTGTGATTATACGAAAAAATGCCAGAGGAGAAACTTGCACTGTTCGATGAGGTAAATATAATGACAAAATAAAGCAATTTTTTGAAAATCATGTTTCGAAATTTCCAGGTCATCGTTATTTTTATCTAAAGGAGGTCATATAATTATTCTATATTCCTATTCAGAAAAAAATTACAAATCCAACGATGTGCCATGTTCCATAGTTAAGGTGAATTTCAAACTTTGCACAAATTTTTTTCTCACCTAAAGGAACAATACTGGATAGTTGCGTGCATTATATCTCGATAAAAGTGTTTCTCCAAGTATAGCTTAGGCCCACCCTAATGTACATTGTCACGTCCGGTGGTTCAGCCATCGTTAATAATTAAATATAATCAATGATGCATAACATATACCTTTGAATTTCTCCACCAGTTGCCATTGTTAAAATTTGGAAAACTAATGTTTATGACAAAATAAAATAAAATCCTCAATTCCTGCGTTCTATCCCACCACGCTGTCACCAAAAATATGTTATGTTACGTCCTGAGGTGGACGTATTGTAGATTTTGAATAGATAAAATTTAAATTTAATTTTAATAGATTGAAATGATTGGAAAGATTTTGAATTAAGATATAACGCAGTTTTGAACCTACCTGCATTCACCGGCTTCGGTTCGGGTAATTGAGGATTTCTTATTCCCTATAATATTCTATATTATATGGCTTTGATTTAGGAACTGGTACGAAGAAATCGATGATGGGTATACTCTTTAAAAATGATTTGAAGTTTTGATTTGTTTGAATAAAAATAAAGAAAACTATATTTTAAGCTCCAAATTTCGGATACATAATATTTTATCGGAATCTTATTATAAATTGTTAGTAATTACCGCTAATTAGTCTTCTTGCTTGATTATAATTTGGATCTTCCTGCTGATGTGGTTCGAACGATCGCTTCTGCGCTGAGGTTGGTTGATGTTGAGGTGTTGTTACAATTTATTTTAACTGAATAATACGTTTTACTTTTAATTTGAAATTAAAGTACTTCGACAGGTTCGCGCACACACAGTACTTGGTGAAATATTGATTGAACTTTTTTAACTTAATTTGATTGAAGTCAGAGAAAGAAACTTTCACTTGAATACTTTTTAGACAAAAACTGACCGATATTTTCGCACTGTTTAATTCGTATGTTAACTGTTCTTTTATTGACTGGATACTGCAGACTATGAGATTTGTAGACTGATTGACTGTGTATTGTGTAATGAGTTATTGACTGGACTTTTGTAGACTGCAGACTGCGCTCCTCACGAGGAGTCATCCCTTTTATAGACCGACTTTGTTTCGTCAATTTTATCAGGTGGTTATGTCGTCATTAGCTAGATCATATTACCCTGCGCATTTCCTATGTCAGTTTCTCCTTAGCTGCTTTCTTATCTATACCTCCCCTGGCCAGATCTAATTACATCTACGTCACTCGTGGGGCGACGAACAATTATTACTCATCGATTCTCGATGGACAGTCCTCAGCGGATATTAGATCACGATTTATATTTGGAAGTGACTTGGTCATTTAATGAAATAATTTCGATACGCAGTTTTTTCGTTCAATACGATTCAAATGAAGAATGAATTTCCTTAATTCTATGGTGTAATATACGATACTTCTATTTGATTTTTAACAATAGTACTTTATATTTAAATTCTCGTACAACATTATTAGATTAAACATAAAAAGAAATTCAAAGGTATATGTTATGCATTATTGATTATATTTAATTATTAACGATGGCTGAACCACCGGACGTGACAACATATTGGACAGGAATAAACGTTGAATTAATGTTTTTTTCGATAAATATATTTCGATAAGTAGATATTCCAAATATCATAAGTTTTACAATATTTTTTTATTTTATTTAAAATTCTAGAAAATTCTCGAGAAATATAGTCTTATTTCTCATTTCTCGAGAAATGAAAAATGTTGAGAAATCAGGAACACTAGTCAAGCCTGCCGAATACTAAGGAGACAGGCACGGAAGGAAATCTTCAAAAAGTTGTTGGGACGCGGCCCAGGAGCGCCGTACCATTTTTATTTCTACCAATAATAATAAGTTCTTTTGAGTTCCCCTGCTATTCCTCTGCGCGCGTTCAAAATATATATTTAAATACTTATATTATTATTAAATAAATCAATTTTTATAATGTACATGTTATTCTATGAACGTATGAATAAATATCTTAATTTTCTCTTTGAAGTTTTATTTAAAAACGCTACGAACTTTCGTTCCGTTTATAACTTTCGTTATAATGCGGCCGAAGATACGGCGGAGCATGCGGCGGAGGACGAGAAATGGTTTGAAGCATCTCAAAACCTTACGATCCGCCTAGGCACACGTACACGCTGCCCGAGCTGTTACTGTGTGAGTGCGCCGCGCGGTACGGCTAGTCAAGCCTGCTTGCAGAGCCTCCCGAACAGACATCTTGCTGCCGAAAAATGAAAATTATGCCTCGAAAACGCAAAAGTAGGCCATCTTAGGGACCATGCGCGCTAGATTGATCTTTTATCTAGCGATTTTGACTACGTAGGGGCCCCAAATGTGCATGAGAGAGACAGGAATAGGTGACAGCTGGACACTGATATATATACTATGGATGCGGTATTGCCATAAGCCAGCTGCACAGCCTTTCGTCCCGAATTGATCGTAGAGTGCAACGCCAGCGCCGCCAGGTAGTGCCAAATGTATTAAGGGAAATAGCGCAAGTTTCGAAAATGAAGTTCATAAGATTGAAATAATAGTATGTTATAACATCACAAATCAATCATAAGTTATAACAAATTAAACAGAAGTGAAATTTGTGAAATAAATGCATAAATGTAATATAAAAGAAACTAAGAATGATTAATGAAGTGAAGAGAAAGTGCAAAATTGAATTAAAAATATTTGTAAATATTTTTGTCGTTTGCTTTATTGTTATAGGTAAGGGAAAAGTAAATAGGTGTGTATTTCTTACGTTTTAAGAGGAGCATTAAATGAAATCAAACTCATAATAATATTGAAATACATTTATTAATATAATTAATATTTACATATAATTGTACAAAATTAATACCATGTTATTGAGTTATGTAAAAATCGGATACTTGCAAATGATAATTTCAAGTAGTCATTCAAGGCTCAGCAGTACCGACTTTTATCACTGTTGATAACTGCACAGATAAAAATGTTAATATTTCTTAAATCTGTAATACTACTATAAAGTTGAAAAGATTGAAGAAAGTCATTCTGGAGAAAGCACAAGCAGAAAAATAAATATCTTATACATAATGGTATCACAATTTTATTTTAACACACAGCAAGCAGAAAAGCATACAGGATGTAAGAACAAGCCACAACTAGCAGTATAGTTGTTAAATATAATTATTTATTTTAAAACTATTTACAATGTGTTAGGAAAGCAATAATTGACTTCACTGATTCGCCCAAACAATCGATCGCGTTAAAAAATGTCGCATATTAGTGCCAGTAATCGCCGAAGCATATTGTTTTGTTGCCGCATATATACGCAATTCTATGTATTTTTTAATTATCGTTTTTATAAGTCTATTAGTGTGACTTATAAATTCGTCGACACTGAACATTTCCATGTCATGTTGTTGCAACTCTAAGAATAAATTATTATTTCTAGTTGCTTGTTCGAAAGCCCGAGTTGCTAAAATGCACGGGAAGTTTCTTTCTATGGGTGGTTTACCTGAATTTGAATTGCAGGCTTTACGGAAAAGCAATTCTGTAGTTAAACAAATTTGTACAACGCTATTCGATGGAATAGTCAAATATCCATTCGCAACTTCCTTTAAGGTATGTACCTTTATTTTTAGACGTTTTAGTTTCCGCTTCATCAGCTTGTTATTCTTCAGGGAAGAGTCTAGTTTTCGCCGGAGGTTACTTAACTTCTTCAGGGTACTCGTCGGGGTTCTCTCATAGTGGTGGTCATGATGCATGTTCTCATATGCCGTCATGGGCTGGAACTTTGTTACATTCTTTTTGGATGTACTTGGCTGACTCTCTTCGACAACTGCAATGAAAAATAATGTCACCAAAATTTATATATTACGAAAAAAATGTCAACTTTATCACTAAAATAATATATGTGATGAAACGAAATACTGTAATTGAAACTTATTTGAACTTACAAATCTCTCTGCTACTTGTAGGAGAGTTAATGTACTCTACACACATAGACACTTCTGGGATTTCTTCACTAGTTACAATAGATTCATTGATATCTGAAAACAAAGTACATACACTAATTTGATATATATTACATATTAAATTACAAAATTATATTAAATTTAATATTTATATATTACATATTAAATTACATTAATATATTATAAATCAATTAAGACACAGTTCCTTACTTCCATGATTACTTTCTACCAAAATATTGCTGTGTTCTTGAAACGTTTCCTGGCATGTCAAAATAGTTGGCACAGATCCCGGTTTCATAGTTATCCTGTTGCTGTGATGCACATTAAAACAGTCTTTATGGAAGTGATCCGTACACAAATAACTACTGTCTTTAGGCGTCCAATTTTCCCGGCCTATAAATTTGATCTATTGTTCACGCACTGCTGCATCTCGTGGAAATCTGTGTTTTATCATATGGGAATTTAAAACAAAACAATTTAGTAATATTGAAAATTGAAAAGAAATTATATTATCTGTACAAACCTGTGCAATGATGCCTTGTTTTTGTTCTTACTATAATTTCCGCAATATACGCATTTACCCATTGTTATCAACTGTAATAAAACGAAGTATAATCAAAATTACATAAATACTATGGTTTGTGTTCCATTATTTTTTGCTTTCTAATATTAAATCTTAAAGATGGTAACATACCAAGAAATCGCAGTAAATAGTTATATATATATACGCTCAGTAAACCACGCCAAAGTACGCTGATTACTAACTGCAATAAAACGGAGTATAATCAACATCACATATAAATATTAGGCTACTTGTAATGCTTTGTTTGTGTTCCATTATTTTCTGCTTTCTAATATTAAATCTTAAAGATGGTAACATACCTGATAAGTTGTAAACACCACAAAATACAGAATAAACAATGAAAAAACGCTCGTCGAACACACCTGTAACGGTCCGGTCCTCCTCTCCGTACTGCTCCTGGTTCTAGTGACTAGCTCCCGTCGTAGATAGCTCGCCGTCCCAGGATCCGATGTCGACGAGAGAAAAATGACGATGGGGAACTGGACGGGGTACGCGGGTTCAAAAGAAACGAACACAAATAATTCCACTTATTGCTCGCTGCCGGCGAGCTTCGCGAACGCGGCTTTCGGAGTTCCAGCGCGGGTGGAACAATCTCTTGGTGGTCCCGATTTGCTCACGGAGTTCCCGGGAACAAACGCGGCGCGGTCGCGGTTACGACGCGGTGTCACTTCGTGACGCGGAATCAAACGGACGGTCTAGAAGGGAAAGGAATTCCCTGCCCGAGTCGGGTCGGTTGGACGTCGACGTGGTGGTACACCGTGCGTCTAAGTCCTCTCGGGCGGTTCTACGGCGACGAGTGATGGTACATCATGCTCGTCGATCGTTCTCGCTGGCGGTACGCCTTGGCGAGACGGCTGGTGGTACACCTTGGCCTTTCAGAGTGGCGGTACGCCGTGCTCTTGTTTCTGGACGGGAAAGGATAATTCGGAAGGAAGGAGGTTCCCTGCCCGAGTCGGGTCAGTTGGACGTCGACGTGGTGGTACACCGTGCGTCTAAGTCCTCTCGGGCGGTTCTACGGCGACGAGTGATGGTACATCGTGCTCGTCGGTCGTTCTCGTTGACGGTACGCCTTGACGAGATGGCTGGTGGTACACCGTGGCCCTCAGAGTGGCGGTACGCCGTGCTCTGCTTGGTGGAACGTAGTTCGTCACCGGCGGTATGCTCTCATGGAACAGGAACAAGGTTAGCAGAATGGCGGTACGCCGTGTTCTGCTCGGTGGAACGTAGTTCGTCACCGATGGGAATACTTACAAGAGGATCGTAGCAGGACCGAAGTGTTCTGATTCACGTCTCAGACAAGAAGACCCTCTGTCGTTGCGTGGCCGCTTTTATAGCCCCTCGAATGGTGGCTCGGGTGATGGTGCGGTGCGGTAATTCGCGACTGTTTCACACGAGTTTCTCACGCGCGTGGGAAAATTCGGCAACTGATTCCCATCGGTGCTAGTTTCGCGGCGCGGTGATCGTGCGGTGCGGGGTGCGCGTCGGTGATGCGTAGCGGCGCGGTTCGGTCTCGGTCGGCTACGTTCGGTTTACCTCGGCACGTACTGGCACGCGGTTCTTCTAGTAACAGGCCTGCTCGGTGCAGGTCTGTTACACACCAAAAGACACCCGAACAAGGCACGCTACGAAATAAAATGGAGTCGACGGCGTCTAACAACTCGATTCAAAGCAGCGCCACCTGAAGGGACGCAAACACATGACAAAGTATGAAGGATCACGGGGGTGAAGAGCAGTACGGGGGGATATAGTACGTTTGGCACTACCTAGCGGCGCTGGCGATCAATTCGGGACTTCGCCAGGACCCGAATACCGCATCCATAGTATATATATCAGTGCAGCTGGACCCTTGCAATCCGCCTAGGCACACGTACATGCTGCCCGAGTGGTGAGGGTGTGCCACACACTCTCAATCGAGCACGCCGACACTGTGTGACGTCACGCTTGCTCCTGACTTACCGGCAACATTTACTGATGCGGTGAATGTAGACAAAGTACCCAGCTCCCCTACTGGACGAAAATGTTATTACTAAGGTTCTTCTAGCGGCCGCTCGTTCGTTTCTGGCGTGACCATCGAAAAGTTCTCAAGGTCAACTTAGAACCGGCACCCTTAAGTTTTACGAATGACCCTAGGACTTGAATTCTACAACGTTTTAGGAATATTCGTTTCTTAGATTTTACGAATGTTCCTAGGCGTGAACAAGGGTAGTTTCACTCAATGTATTTTTCTGTTAGCACCATAGACATATAGAGATAGACTGCGCGGCCTGTACGAAGCTTTGAAGACCACAATGGCGGCGCGCGAGAGAGAGAGCATTAGCCGGGGTCCATAGCGTTCTCTTTCTAATTTATTTGTTGGTGGGGAAAGATTCCCCTACTTGCTTGCTAGATAATGTAGATTTCTACATAGTATTGATTAATTTGTTAATATTTATTTGGATTTTGACATTTATTTGTTTTTTGGTTACCTACCATCGAATTGTAAAATAATAACAATGAGAAAAAATATTTAAACCAGTATACATAAGTGCTTTATTCAAATTTATAATGAGAAATTCAGAATACAACCCAAGTAGCACAGAAATATCCTATTTACGTTCAGAGAAGGCCGGCTTCGGATATTCCGGTGTACGGAAAATGTACAGGCAAATCCCAAATGTTCTAGTAACGGTCTAGTAAGGTTCTACGAAAGTCCCTAGAAAGTTCATGTTACAAAATGGTATACCTTATAAACGTTCAGTGGCGACGTCCCTAGAAAATTTTAGGATATTTGAAAGTAACGTTCTCTGGGAGTTCCTAAAAAACGCTTTTAGGATGTTCGAAAGTAACGCTTTCTGGACTTTTTGTGAACGCTTTCTGGACATTTTGTAAAGGTTTAAAGAAGTAACATTTATTTAAAATTTCATTTACTTTATAATTTTTTTGCATTGGGTATATGTAACAAACAAGATTTTACACGATTATATTGACATTTACGAACATAAAAAGATTGTAAGGAGATTTGCTTCTTATTTCCGACTGCTGCAACCTCTTGGCTCCGCTTCCTGCTGTCTTCTTTCAAACTCTCTGGATCTGTTTAGAGTCAGCAATTCCATGTTGGAGGCAGTAACTAGAAATAAAATATGTTTTTATGAAAAAAGATATACTAATTACAGTCATAGGATGAGATGTATAGCTACGAATGTAATAATTTAATGTTCTATATGTAGAGCGATTTCTTTTTTGTATCTACATACCAATCTTGCTGCAACTTCCTCGCTCCTCTTCCTGCTGCCTTCTTACGTGCACTCTGTGTCTCTTCGGGGGGGATGGCGTATACTCCACTGATAGCAGTAACTAGAAATAAAATGTATTTTCAAGAAAAAAGATATACTAATTACAGTAATACGATGAGATGTATAGCTACGAATGTAATAATTTAATGTTCTATATGTAGAGCGATTTCTTTTTTGTATCTACATACCAATCTTACTGCAACTTCCTCGCTCCTCTTCCTGCTGCCTTCTTACGTGCACTCTGTGTCTCTTCGGGGGGGGGGGGTGGCGTATGCTCCACTGATAGCAGTAACTAGAAATAAAATGTATTTTCAAGAAAAAAGATATACTAATTACAGTCTGTCTCATCCAAGAATAGACTCGTTTCGCGCAGCTCGACTGACCGCGGAAGGCGCTGCGAGCCTCGCAACTCACACTCCACCACCAACTCCCCACTGAGTCTTAATATACGCGGTGTACCGGAATGAAACTGATTAGCATGAAAGTATACAGAATAGAATATCCGCTTCTGTGGAGATACAACTGATGGCTCTCCTTGCTCCATTTTCTTTCGCCAATAAACACTTTAAACAAAAGCGCGGAAAAACTAGCGAAACGAACGTAATAAATAGCGAACGTGATGATGCGTGTAACACAGGACACCTGGTATAACGCAAGTGAGGCAGTTCGCAGCGCTGCACCGCGTGGCGTCGTTTCAGTGACACTTCGCGCATGCGTTGTGCATTGGGAGTTCTACCAATCAGGGCGAACCTGCGCAGCGAACGACGTAAACTGGTCGTTTGCGAAGTCTATTCTTGGATGAGACAGACTTTACAGTCATAGGATGAGATGTATAGCTACGAATGTAATAATTTAATGTTCTATATGTAGAGCGATTTCTTTTTTGTATCTACATACCAATCTTGCTGCAACTTCCCCGCTCCTCTTCCTGCTGCCTTCTTTCAAACTCTCTGGGCCTGTTTAAAGTCAGCGATTCCATGCTGGTAGCAGCGGCTGAAAATAAAATATATTTTTAAGAAAAAAAATATACTAATTACAGTCATCGGATGAGATGTATAGCTATGAATGTAATAATTTAATGTTCTATATGTAGAGCGATTTTCTTCGTATCTACATACCAATGTTGGTTTTCTTCTCCAAACTTAGGGAAGTGGGTAAAATTTTATTTTCTGTCCCACACAATACGGTTTTCCTTCGTTTTGACTTCTTCGCCGCTTGCATATGGTCCAATGGTCACAGCTCGTCACAGACGAGAATACTCCTCATCTTGGATTTCCAGGATTCATCATCTACTTTGTCGATATTCTGCGCGCCGTGTAAATATTTACTACCGTCATTTTTTCTTCTTCAGCATTGACCGCGTTTTCACTTTATAAGTTAGGTTTTCGCGTGAATTATTCACTGTACGGCGTACGGTATGGTCACATATTGTGCAAGATTTCTCGCGCGATGGCGGCGATTTCAGCTTCAGTGAAGTCGATAGAATAGGGTACCTTGAGCACCCCGCAGAATTTTAAAAAATTGTTATTATTTGAATCTGAAAAATGAATGCATAACATGTGTATTTGTGTATATTTTGTAACTCGTAGGACACGTCCTGAAGTCTTTTTGTCCGGAACAGATTAGATTTAACAGATCTTCATATTAATAGATACGTTACTGTTTGGGCCGCGCATGCGCGTGAAATCTTGTACCATATCGGTTGATTCGAACATACGAAGCCGAAAGAATTATTCTGCGGAAATGAAGAGATATTCGCAAGAAACTTCTACGCCCTAGTTCAGACACGGCGGAAACCGCGCGATTTTTGTTTTTGATTGTTCGACCGCGCGGTTGCGTTTGAACGAATACATAAACGCTAATATTTATACATAAGGTACGCGGTTCAAATTGGTTCAAATCGCGCGGATTCCGCCGGGTCTGAACGAGGTTTATTGTTACTGTGTAACATATAATAAATCTAAGCCGTATTTATTCAAATTATTAGTCTAAACAATCTACAAATTCTGGATGACATCTACATACAATGAGAAGATTACATATGTGAACAGAGTGAGTTGTGGTTAGGTCCTCGGAGTGGTGGAGAGGGTCGGCACGACACGCATACAAAAATCCAGGTCAATAGCAATAGTTTTTTGCGAATATCTCGAAAACTAAAAGAGACCCCTCATATGCGAAAAGGAAAATATGTGAAAAAGTTGTTCAAAATGTGTAGCTGCATAACATATTTAAATTTCATCAAAATCGGAGAGGATTTCTAAATAATTACCCCACTTTTTTGCGAATATCTCGGTAACCGTTCATTTTTGCAATATTATTTTTTCGGTTTCATATCACCCCCCTCCTCCCGCACCATACGCGCCTACCACCCACCACCGCAGGCGTTGTCAATATACTAAACCACCCCCGGGTTTTAATCGACAAACTTTGGGAGCATACTCTACAAGTGGAAATAAGAAAAAAATGTTATTTGAAGTTTGCTCAGAAACGCTTTATGTATTACAAAGCTATAAACAAGTAAAGTTGAAACGGAAATTTAAAAAAAAATGTAATTTGTAGATTCTTATCGCAGTTTCGGATTTCGGTAATCATCCGAAGGCTGCGCCGACTTGACCCAGCCACGCGTAGTCGAGACTCTCGACTCCTTATAGTATTATTTAAAATTATTTAAAACTGCTTTCAGATTCTTGCCCATTATTTAAAACTGCTTTCAGATGTTCGCCCAAAGGCAAGGGCCAAGGTAAAAGAATTGCAGTCAGGATTAGTAGAAGAGACTCAATTAAGCAAAAGAAAAATAAAAGCGATGAACGATAGCGATGACGAGTCCGATTCGATGTTGCCTCCGCCTTTGGCATCAAAACGACTGAACGAGTTAGGTATGTGAATACAAAATCAAATATGCTACTAATTGTGCTAATTGTTTAATTATATTCCAATTGTGACAGAAAATGTGAAGGATGGTCTCTGATTGACCAGAATGATTTTGATGGAATGGAGTGATAGATAGAGTGAGAGGATCGATGAGTGAGTGAATGAAAGACGGAATACAAAATTGAGCAGAATGGATATGTATGGTTGTAACGGATGAATTTGAATCAAGGAAAGGTATGCAGGTGGACTGTAACGGGTTAAATTGAGTGAATCGGATCTACAATAAATATAACATGTATTTGCACTTGTCCTGATTATCTTAACAATAAAATGAACTAAGAAATGTATGAAGATGACTAAATAAACTCGATAAAACAATGTATAATTTGACTATGGTTATCAGCTGATCGCTTGACTGAGATAGAGGAGTTATCGAGGTTCTCACTCAGTTTTATTGTCTCGATCCTCCTGGAAGTTCGTCACGCACCAGTGATTCCGGTTGAGCGTTCGAGAACATTCCAGAAGGATCGAGACTGGGTTTGGCCAATCACGGTCTTGGCTCAACGCCTGCGCGAGCCTCGATGGCAGACGCCGATTTACCGTGTTCGGGTGAGGTTGCGCGGCACGTGCGCTGATTCGCTGTCGGATCGCCGGGATCGGTGGGCATCATGGCGCTCGCGCGCGCCAATCTCGAACATGCCGTCCGCCTCGACTTGTCGAATTTCCGCGTGTGTATAATGGTAACGTGAAGTGATATGTATTATTTGTGATACAGTGCAATTGATGGATTATACAGTGAAGCATTGGACAGAAGAACTTTGTTGCGAACAAGAAGTGAGTACATGAAATGATCGCGAGAGAGGTTATTCGTGACGTCACGGCCGGAGTTATGAATGAACCGCGCTTGCGCGTAGTGAATCGTGAGCGTACTACGCAGTTGTATTTGATCAGTGATGTGAATGAGTCGTCCGCGTGGTATGGTGAATCGATGCGATCATCGATCGTTCGCGTTAATCGGTAATACAACTAGTTTGTGGATCGGTCTTACGAACTCGGAGGTTGCAGTGACTGCTTTCACTACACGGACTTTCCCATCGCTTCCTGGATGCACTTCCTTCACCCGAGCAAGTGGCCATTGAGAGGGTGGCGTTGTTTCTCCGGCGATGATGCACAAACGGCCAGGCATTATGTTTTCCTGCGGACGACGCCATTTTGATCGAGTGGTGAGTCCATGCAAGTACTCGCGTTGCCATCTCAACCAAAATTGATCTCTCATTTGGGTTACCAGCTGCCATCGAGTGAGCCGATTGACCTCCTGGTCCAGCAGTGACGGTTCCGGGAGAGCGTTCAAGGGGGTGCCTACAAGAAAATGCCCTGGAGTTAATGCGGTCAAATCTGAAGGGTCATCAGAAAGGGCAACAAGAGGCCTTGAATTGAGGCAGGCTTCGATTTGAGAGAGAAGAGTGGCCATCTCCTCATACGTAAGCCGAGCCTCTCCTACTGTTCGCCGCAGATGATGCTTCGTTGATTTGACTGCGGCCTCCCACAATCCACCGAAGTGAGGCGCAGCTGGTGGGTTGAAGTGCCACTGTGTCCGTAGGTTGCTCAGCTCATCTCTCATGTTTCTATTTTCATGGCTGCTGGCGGTGAAGAGGCGGCGTAGTTCCCGGTCTGCTCCCAGGAAATTGGTTCCACAGTCACTGTACAAATGTGCACAGTGACCTCGCCGCGAGATGAACCGCCGGAAAGCAGCCAGAAACGCCTCGGATGAGTAGCTGGACACCACTTCAAGATGTACGGCCTTGGTTACCATACAAATGAAGACGGCGAAGAAGGCCTTGGTTGCCTTGTGACCACGCCCTGGTGACGTCCGCAGCCAGACTGGACCTGCGTAGTCTACTCCGGTGGAAATGAATGGTCGAGCCGGAGTGACTCGGTGCTCTGGCAATTGACCCATCATCTGCCGTCCTGGTTCCGCCCGCCATCTCAGACAAGTGACGCATCTGTGGATCGCTGCTTTGACCCTTGACCGCCCCTTTGGAATCCAGAACCTCTGGCGTATGACACCCAGCGTGGCTTGCACTCCTCCATGCAACGTCCTGAGATGGCTGTGAACAATGTAAAGTTCGGTAAAAGGGGACTCAGGAGGAAGGATGATAGGGTGAGCCTCATCAGGATTTAGATGGGCCTTGCTCAGACGACCTCCGACTCTCAACAGTGCGTTGCTGTCAATTACAGCTGACAGAGGTGCGAGCATGCTTCGTGGAGGAATGCATGATCCAGCAGCTAACTGTTTTATTTCTTCCTTGAAATAGGTCCTCTGGACAATCTGGATCCAGGTTTTCTCAGCCTCATTGATTTCTGCCGCTGATAGAGCTGAGGGCTGACCAATGCTGGAAGTGTCGGAGCTGATTGTGGTTGATGAAGTGTTGCGTCGTCTTCTGAGCCACCGTTGACACCATGCCGTGACCCGTAGCAGCTTTGTAAACGACGAGAATCTCATCAAGATGTCATTTTCCTCGACATCCTTTCTGGCTGGATTGACCATGGCAACTGTAGGTGCTCTTTCTTCTGGCAGCGGGTCATGATTACCCGGTTGCGCTGCAGTGAAGTGCTCAGTGTGCAGAAGGAACTTGGGGCCATTCCACCACAGCGTCAGATGCAGCAGTTGAGACGGAGAGAGCCCTCGAGAGGCGCAGTCAGCTGGGTTTTCAACGCCAGCCACATGGTGCCACTGTGCCTCGGGAACTCGACGTTGGATGTCCGCCACTCTGTTTGCTACATATGTTTTCCACCTGCTTGGATGTGCCTGAATCCATCCGAGAGCGACTGTGGAATCTGACCATAAGTGCATTGTGGTGTTGGTGAATTCCAGTGAAGTGGCGGTTTTCTGTGCCAGTCGTGCGAGGAGATGGGCTGCACAGAGTTCCAAGCGTGGTAACGACACTTGTTTTAATGGTGCTACCTTGCTTTTTGCTGTAATGAGGGTGTTTGGGATCAGACGGGATGATAAAGCACTGGATTTGAACGAGCACACTTTATTCCACGTCTGGCGATTCGTCACAACAAAAATACTTTGTACAAACTATTTACACGTATCTGGTCAATTGAACGTTTGACTAGATGCAAATAAAGAAATACAATGAATTTACTGTTATGCAGTAGTGATTATAAGTAATTCGAGTATGATTTAGCGAAAGTGAATTCTAATTAACCCGAGAAACCGGTGCTCCGACGCGTGTCGTTTCGTAACGCAGCTAATTAGTAATTGAATCGGTGATCGATTAGATTAACGAATTTCTCTCCGTCGGAGCGATGACTTGCGACCATGCACCGCTACGCCAATAGAAAGGCTGTTAGAAAAATCGATCATCGATCAGGCGGTGTAAGCCTATAGCGCGGAGAGTTGCGGATCGATAATCGATAAGCAGACGACAACCTCTAGCGAGGCGCGCCGCGGATCGATCATAGATCTCGCTACGACTCTATAGGCCACCAATAACCGAGCTGCGTGCTGAATCGTTCGGAACGATCACGCGACACACGCAGCCAATCCCAACCATTCCGCCCGCCTCGTCATTCATTGACGAAATTGAGACAAATGAATGGGTCGGCCATGTGCGGCGTAGTAACTGAATTGTAAGACGCGAGTGAAGATGGAAATTTACAGTGCTAATTGTGACGTGATGATTACAATTTAAGATGAAATGAATCAATGAGGTGAGTGAAAATTAGTATACAGAAGTGTGTAGATAATTGAATTAGTGAAGTGAATTGCGCATTGTAACCTACAATATTAGACTGAACATCGAACATTAATTTTCGTGATTTAGAATTTACTAAAAGTGATTAGGAAGAATCACGTAGACGCCCGGCCTCGGGAACCTCGCCAGCATTTGTTTCAACGTCTACCGGTATCAACAATGGAATCAATTTGTGTACGGGACGAAGAAATTGAGATTTGGCAGTGCGGACCGTAGCTACTCGAACGGAAGCGTCTGGTCCAGGGTGTACTTGCACAACTCGAGCGAGAGGCCATTGAGTAGGCGGAAGAATCTCGCTTTTAATCAGGCAGAGGACTCCGGCCTTGATGAGTGCCTTGTCCTTGTGCCATTTGTTTCTAGTTTGCAATGAATTTAAGTACTCCCGAGACCAGCGCTTCCAGAAATGCTGTTGCATCTGTTGGATCAATTGCCAACGAGATAAACGAGATGCTGGAAGGTCCTCAAGGCTGGGTTCTGGGATTGCGGTTAGAGGTTCGCCTACCAAGAAGTGGCCAGGAGTTAGAGCAACTGGATCCTCAGGGTCGTCTGACAATGGTAACAAAGGTCTGGAATTGAGACAGGCTTCTATCCCAGTCAGAAGCGTGGTCAACTCCTCGAAGGTTAGTCGCTGCTCGCCAATGATTCTGCGCAGGTGATGTTTCACTGACTTAACAGCGGATTCCCAGATTCCGCCAAAGTGGGGGGCCGAAGGAGGATTGAATTTCCATGTGATTCCTTCTCGTGAGGCTGCTGCGAATGGGCCGCCTCCCTGCTGCACGGATTCACGTAGTAGGGCACGCAGTTCCTGGTGAGCGCCAACAAAGTTCCGGCCGCAGTCGCTATACAGTTCAGCGCAATGACCTCGCCGTGCCATGAAGCGGCGTAGAGCAGCCAAGAAGGTGTCGGTGGACCCATCCGATGCAGCCTCCAGATGTACTGCTTTCGTAACAAGGCAGATGAATACTGCGATGTATCCCTTCGAGGTACGTTGACCACGGCCACGACTGGAACGGATCGGTATTGGTCCTGCATAGTCAATTCCAGATCTGTAAAACGGACGACAAGGAGTTATTCTCATGGAGGGGAGATTTCCCATTGTGGGTTGGGCAGTTTGCCCTTTCCAACGTATACAAGTGGTACAAAGCCTGATACATGACTTGACCAAATGACGACCCTTTAGGATCCAGCACTCTTGACGCAGCGTAGCGAGCGTCAATTGCGTCCCACCATGAAGACATCGCTGGTGCGCAGCATCGACCCACAGCCTTGCCAAGTGAGACTCGTCGGGTAATATGGCCGGATGCTTCCTGTCATAGGTGATGTTGGCGACCTGGAGGCGGCCTCCAACGCGCAGAACTCCGTCCTGATCGAGGAAGGGACTGAGCTTAGACAACCTGCTCTTGGGTGGGACAGGTTGGTTTTTTCGGAGAGCTCGGATATCTTCGGCGAAGTACTTTGCTTGCTCCAGCCGCAGGAAGGTGAGTTTACAGGTGTGGATTTCGGAGGCAGTGATTGTTGACTCCGGTTTTCGTTGTCCAGGCCTCCAGCGAAGACACCACGCCATGACTCGGAGTAGGCGATTCAGGTTAGAAAACCGCTCGATTTCCAGGTAAGAAGAGTTTTCTAACCTGTGAGCAACGTGATGTACTTGCAGCTCCGTTGCCTCGTCACTTACTTCCAGGTCCATTTCAGGAGAGGTCTCGAATGTTGAAAGCCACTCAGGTCCTTGCCACCACAGCTTGAAGTTTGACATCTCTGCTGGATACAAGCCCCTGGAAGCGCAATCAGCAGGGTTCTCTGCGCTACGTACATGATGCCACTTGGCGAGAGGCAACATCCTCTGGATTTCGGCGACTCGGTTGGCAACGTAAGTCGGCCAGCGAGATGGATGACCCTGAATCCAGCTTAGAGTGACCGAGGAGTCCGACCAGAGGTGTATGTTGACATCTCGCAGCTCGAGAACCTTGGTGACATGCTCGGTGAGTCGGGTTAGCAGAAATGCGGCACAAAGCTCAAGTCTTGGTAGAGAAACCCGCTTCAATGGCGCAACCCTAGATTTTGCGACAATTAGTGAGACTGTGGAGCCTCCTGCAGCGTTGAGGACGCGAGAGTAAATCACGGCTGCATAGGCTCGCTCTGATGCGTCGGCGAAGCCGTGAATTTCGATAGTCTCGATCGAGCCGCGGATTCCGAGCCATCGTGGGATGCGAATCGTTCGAAGATCAGGTAGCTGCTGCTGGAACTTTTGCCAAATAAGTTCCTCCCTTTCCGGTAGAGGTGCGTCCCAGTCAACCTTGAGAAGCCACAGCGACTGCATGAGAACTTTGGCGACTATCGTTACGGGAGCCAACCAGCCAAGAGGGTCGAAGAGCTGAGCAGCGCCACTGAGTACAGCTCGTTTGGTGTAGCCAGTGTTCCGGACGGCAGTAGCAGCTGAGACCTGAAAGCAGTCAGAGGAAGGGAACCATTGGATACCTAGGACGCTGTGCAACGTAGGAGAGTCCCACTCGACTATCCCCTTTCGTTCGTCGATGGAGAGTCCTTCCAGAAGTTCCCTAGAATTGGAGGCCCACTTTCTCAGTGGGAAGCCGCCCGCCATGAGGAGCTCTCGGACTTCAAGTTGTTTACGTCGAGCTTCTGGAAGGGAGTCAGCTCCGGTGAGGACGTCGTCCATGTAGATGTCCCTCAGTACTGCGTGAGAACCCAGAGGATATCTCTGCTCCTCCAGTTGAGCTAGTTGATGGAGACAGCGAATTGCAAGGTATGGTGCACAGACGAGTCCGTAGGTAACCGTGTTCAGTTCGTAGTCTAATAGATCTTCCTTCTGCTCAGGTCTCCACACGATCTGCTGCCACCTCCGGTCTTCAGGATGGACGAGGATCTGTCGGTACATTTTCTCAATGTCGGCAGAGAAAACGAATCGGTACCGTCGCCACCTCAAAAGAACGTCGGACAGATTCGGCAGTAAATTTGGGCCCCGGAGGAGGAAGTCATTTAGTGACTTCCCATTTGAAGTAGCCATGGAGCCGTTGAAGACTACTCGTAGTTTGGTAGTTTTGCTGCTCTCCCGCAGCACTCCGTGATGAGGAAGATAATAGGAGTTACTGCCTGAAGAGATTTGCGTAGCTGTCATGTGACCCCGCTCTTCGTAAGTGTTCAGGAAGTCATTGTAGGCTAGCCTGAATTTCTCAGAGCGTCGAAACCTGGAGCTGAGACCATCCAGAGTTTTCACGGCTGTGTATCGGGAGTTTCCCAACTCTGGGGTGGCCTTGAAAGGCAGCCGAACCATAAACCGCCCATCCGGTTGACGAGCATGAGTTTTGGTGAAGTGGACTTCCGCTCTGATATCATCCTCCGTGCCTGGAATGGCAACATCTACTTCCTCCTGCTCCCAGAACCTCGTTAGGGAATCCATTAGTTCCTTATCCACCAGACTGTGATGTACCGGAGCCTCGACTCGATTCGCTGCACCATTGGAGTTCGAAAGTCCAGTTCCTCCGGTCAAGATCCAGCCGAAGTGCGTCTCCTGGGCGACTGGAGTGTGTGGAGGCCCCTTCTTGACACCTTCTAGAAGAATAAGGTCGTAGGACTCGGCTCCAAGGAGAATATCGACTGGATCGGAATGATAGAAGATGGGATCGGCAAGTTTCAACCCTTGAATATGCGGCCAAGAGCCGGGAGGAGGAAGATTTCGAGGTTGATACGTCGAGAGTTCGGGAAGAACGTAAGCAGGAACAAGGAATTGTCTCTCTTGCTCGTGATGCGGAGTGATAGTCAACACCGTCTTCCCTCGAGTGAACTGAGCTCTGGTTCGTCCGACTCCACGAAGAGGAATTCGAGCCTGGCTTCTCTGTAGACCTAGTCGCTGTGCTAGTGCCTCTGAGATGAGTGATACCTCGCTGCCGGGATCGATGAGTACTCGGGCCAGACTGCTTTGTCCAAGTGGACCTAGAACTGAGACACGAGCGGTACCGAGAATCACCGAAGAGTTACTCACGTGAGTAGATACCTGCTGCACGCAGGCTCCAGCTGAGCCATTCTCCGGTTTGGATGGAACCGCATCGTGTATCAGGGTGTGGTGTTTGCCTTCACACCGCTGGCATCGCTTCGAAGATCTGCAGTCATTCACTTGATGATTGCCGAGACAGTTGAAGCAGAGGTTCAACTCTCGGACAGTATCCTTGCGGTCAGCGGGAGTCTTCTCGCGGAATCTCTTGCAGTGCGGAATGAAGTGAGGATCCTGACAAAGGCTGCAGGATTTTACAGAGAAGCCGGCCTGGGAAACTTGGTGCACCTTGAAGCCCTTAGTAGAAGATTTCTTGGTGGGTGTGGCCTCTTCCGTATGAGGTGACTCCAACGCCTCGCAGGTTTGTATGCGTCCTAACATAAACTCTCTTAGTTGGTCCAGCGTAGGTATGTCCTTGGAGAGCTTGACTAAGTCTTCCCACTCACGCCGTGACTGACGATCCAACCGTTGTACGGTTAATTCAACGATCCAGTCTTCGGCGTTGTTAACAGGTCGATCTAGGTTGACGAGAGAATCGACGGCGTCAAAGGTTTCGTCGAACAGCCGCTGTATTTCGCCGGAGGACTCCTTGCGGACCGGAGATAGTTTCGAAAGGAGTCTGATCTGAGCTTGGACTAGTAAGCGACGATTCTCATATCGACTTTCAAGTTTCTCCCAAGCAACCTGGAAGTTTTCTGCAGTCGTCTTGACGTTTTTCAATAAGGCGGCGGCGCTCCCCTTCATGCAGGTTTTAAGATAATGAAGGCGTTCTACCGGCGAAAGAGTAGTGTCCTTGATTATCAGGGAAGTAAATAAATCGCGAAAGGAAGGCCATTCCTTGTATTGTCCGTCGAACGTTGGTAGAGGCATCTTTGGTAACACGGCGCGCGACCTTGAAATGACTGTTTCTCCGACCGTTGCGTTCGAACCTTGAACCTCTTTAACGGTCGCGGAGGCTTTCAGTTCAGAGATCATGTCTCGTAGCAATCCGGACTGATCCATGCAGACCTGTTGCGCCTCTTCGTACTCGTCATTCTTGATGTACGAACTTTCCTTTAATTTAGAATCCTTCTCTGCAGCGGATCTGATGGCGGCATCTCCCCTTCGATAGTCAGTCCAGATTTCTTGGAGAGTGCTGAGGCCAGCTTGCAGTATTCCCAACGAAATATTGGCCTTTCCCCGTTTTTTAATGTTTGTAACGATCCTGGACATCCGTTGGCTGAGGAGATGCTGATTTCCGACAAGGTCAGCCATTGTTTTCTTCCCGAAATTGAACTCGCAACGGTCACAATTAATAAACTATGTAATTTCAGTGAACTGCAGCACTGACTCCGGCTCGAAGGACCAAATGTTTGGGATCAGACGGGATGATAAAGCACTGGATTTGAACGAGCACACTTTATTCCACGTCTGGCGATTCGTCACAACAAAAATACTTTGTACAAACTATTTACACGTATCTGGTCAATTGAACGTTTGACTAGATGCAAATAAAGAAATACAATGAATTTACTGTTATGCAGTAGTGATTATAAGTAATTCGAGTATGATTTAGCGAAAGTGAATTCTAATTAACCCGAGAAACCGGTGCTCCGACGCGTGTCGTTTCGTAACGCAGCTAATTAGTAATTGAATCGGTGATCGATTAGATTAACGAATTTCTCTCCGTCGGAGCGATGACTTGCGACCATGCACCGCTACGCCAATAGAAAGGCTGTTAGAAAAATCGATCATCGATCAGGCGGTGTAAGCCTATAGCGCGGAGAGTTGCGGATCGATAATCGATAAGCAGACGACAACCTCTAGCGAGGCGCGCCGCGGATCGATCATAGATCTCGCTACGACTCTATAGGCCACCAATAACCGAGCTGCGTGCTGAATCGTTCGGAACGATCACGCGACACACGCAGCCAATCCCAACCAGAGGGTGACCTTCCACTTGCCATCTTCCTCTTTCGTCCTCAGATAAAGGACTGCTGCATAGGCCCGTTCTGAGGCATCTGCAAAACCATGCATCTCCCTCTGCGTGGGATGTGCGCTGCGAGACAGAGGTCGCGGTACCCTCACTTTCTCGAGAAGCTTCAGTTCCGCGCAAAATGCTGTCCAGTCATCAGCGAGTGAAGGAGGGAGGGGATCGTCCCATCCGAGTCCCAACAGCCATGTCGATTGAATGGCTATTTTCGAACGAGCTATGACTGGTGTTAGCCAACCCAGCGGATCAAACAGTTGAGCTGCTCTCGAGACAATGCTGCGCTTGGTTGGAGGTTGGACTGCGGCATTGTCGATGGAGTATTGGAATTCGTCAGCTTGGGGTGACCAATGGAGTCCAAGGGCAGTATGAGTGCAGTCTGTCCATGTTTTCTGCTCTTCCTCTTTGTTTACGAGCAATGTCGACTGCGTAGCTGATCTCTCGACCCCTTCTGGAGTAACCTGGTGCAGATCGGTTGCGTTTGAAGCCCACTTTTGGAGAGGGAAGCCGCCCGCCATGCACAGCTGCTGAAGTTGGTCGGCAGTCTCCTTCAGTGCAGTGATTGTGTCGGCTCCGGTAAGGATGTCATCGACATACGTGTCCCTTTTGATGGCCAGTGCACCTTTGGGGAACTGCGAGCCTTCATCTTCCGCCAGTTGACGCAGTGTCCGGACAGCTAAATATGGAGCACACGAGAGTCCGTAAGTAACGGTATTCAATCGATACTCACGTACTGGTTGACTCTCAGATTGTCTCCAGAGAATGCGTTGTATATCTCTATCATCCGGATGTACTAATATCTGACGATACATCTTAGTGACATCGGCTGTCACAACATACTGGTGTTTGCGCCATCTTAAGATGACGTCAGAGAGGGCAGGCAGCAAATTTGGACCCACGTGGAGAGCATCGTTGAGTGATAATTGAGAGGGCTCGGACCAGGACCCGTTAAAAACCACTCTCAACTTGGTTGTTGTGCTGCTTGGTTTGAGGACCCCGTGATGTGGAAGGTAGTGAGTCTGGTTCTCACTTGATGGTTCATCAGCCGGGGACATGTGACCAAGTTCGCTGTATTGGGTCAAGAAATCACAGTACTGATTCTTGAATTCCTTGTCCCTAATGAACCGCAGCTCCATCCTTCTGAGCGAATGCCAAGCTGCTGCTCTTGAATGAGAAGTGATAGCCACGTGAGTTTTAAAGGGAAGTCTCACCTGGTATCGACCTTCTGTTGTGCGTGAATGTGTGGCTGCGTAATGGTCTTCGCACTCCTGCTCTTCTGCTGTCCATGGTGATGCTGCATCTGAGAGATCCTCCTGCTCCCAAAATCTACGCACGAGTGAGCTCAGGCTATCCCCTATGGTCGTCTGATGCACTTGAGCGTGCATAGAGCTGGACGATGTTCCTGCCATCCCAGTAATGATCCAACCGAAGATGGTGAGTTGTCCAACTGGCTGGTTCGAAGCTCCCTTTCTAATACCCTCTTTTATGATTGCAGGGTAGACATCGGCACCGATTAACACATCGATGGGTACCCCGTTTCCTGGTGAGGGATCAGCCAGCTGCAACCCTTGCAAGTGCACCCACTCTCGATTCAGTCTGGTTCTGCAGTGAGTGTACGTCGAGAGTTTGGACAAGATCACCGCTGTGACCTTGATTGGATCGTCCTTTCTGGATGCCGAGATGTCGAGCGTCACTCTGCCACGAGCCTTCGCGAGTTGTTGTCCTCCAACTCCGAAGATGTCCACTGTTGCAGCAGTGCGAGGTAATTGTAGCCGTTGAGCCAGCCCTTCGCTTATCATCGTTATTTCAGACCCTTGATCGATGAGCGCTCTGACTGATTGGCGTCGACCGAAGCGATCTGAAACATGTATCATTGCAGTGGCTAATAATACATCACCCGATTTGTTGCAACAATCCTGCGCGTGATGTGTTGTCCTTTCGGGAGTGGAGACGTCTTTGATTGCCTCATGGATTGTCGTGTGATGCCGTTCTCCGCAAGTGAAACAGCCCTTCTTCGATGGGCAAGCAGCAGTGGTGTGATTGCCAAGGCAGTTCCTGCATAGCTGGTGCTTTTCCACAAGGGATTTTCGCTCTGCTGGTGAGCTCTCCTTGTATGCCGAGCAATGCATGAGGTAGTGATCTTTAGAGCATATCACACAGACAATCTGCTGCTGTTTTCTTTCTGCATGATTGCTTCTTGCTATTCTTGTTACAGGTTTCGCCTTGCTGAAACTCGGACCTGATCGAGTTTTGGAGAGTCTGGCTTGGCTTGAATCTGCGCATGAAGGGCTGGGTGAAGCCTGCATCATCTGGAGCCGCCTTATCAAGAAGTTCGTCAGTGTTGTGTAGGAAGGTGGCTCATTGCTGACGGTAATGCTCTCCTCCCACTTATCCCTAGTGGTAGGGTCAAATAAACGAACTAATGAATGCACAAACCAGTCAGCAGTTTTGTCGATAGGTCTTCCTAGCCCTTCCATGGTGTTGACGACGGTGGAGACTCCCTTCTGGATATGGGTCATTTCCCGCACCGAGCTCTCTCTCATCTTGGGAAGTGCTGCCAACTTGTCGAGGCAGGATCGAACGAGAATGCGTTTGTTCTCGTAGTGCTCCATGAGAATGCTCCACGCCTTTTGGTAGTTCTCGTTGGTGGTTGGCAGGTCCTTGATGAGGTCTACAGCCTGATCCTGCAGACAGCCCTTCAAGTAATGGAGCTTGTCTACCTCAGTCATCCCTTTCTTTCGATCGATCATGGAAAGGAAGCGATCCTTGAACGAGGGCCAGTCTACGTATTCTCCGCTGAAATGCGGTAGCGGCATACGAGGGAGCGAGGATGAACTGGAGCCTGAAGCCTCTTCCTCGTGACCCTGTTCTGGCGTCCTGTTGCTGCCTTTGCCAAATATTTTCACCAAGTCGCGAAGCCGGCTTTTCTGCGTCAAATAAGCCTCCTCTACGGTTTCAGCCATGTCACTCTTGACGTAGTCGCTGTCCTTGATTGCGTCTTTGTGACGGTACGTCAACAGATCATGGTTCTCTTGAAACCGGGTCCAGTAGTCTTCAAGGAGCTCAAGCCTGGTTTCAACGTCGCTTTCAGTCATCTTGGCTTGTGCGATTGATTTTTTGAAATTGTCCACGATGCGGGTGATTTTCCCTCCAACTCTTTTCTGTTTGTGGAGTAGATCATCGGCCGAGAGATCCATTATGAGATGCGGCTGATTCGCAGATTGGATTTCTTGTCAGAAGATCACAGAGTCACCACTGCACTAAGCTCTGAATTGTAGATCCTTGGAAGGAAGGTGCCAGGCACGTGGGACTCCGGCTCGAAGGACCAAAAAATGTGACAGAAAATGTGAAGGATGGTCTCTGATTGACCAGAATGATTTTGATGGAATGGAGTGATAGATAGAGTGAGAGGATCGATGAGTGAGTGAATGAAAGACGGAATACAAAATTGAGCAGAATGGATATGTATGGTTGTAACGGATGAATTTGAATCAAGGAAAGGTATGCAGGTGGACTGTAACGGGTTAAATTGAGTGAATCGGATCTACAATAAATATAACATGTATTTGCACTTGTCCTGATTATCTTAACAATAAAATGAACTAAGAAATGTATGAAGATGACTAAATAAACTCGATAAAACAATGTATAATTTGACTATGGTTATCAGCTGATCGCTTGACTGAGATAGAGGAGTTATCGAGGTTCTCACTCAGTTTTATTGTCTCGATCCTCCTGGAAGTTCGTCACGCACCAGTGATTCCGGTTGAGCGTTCGAGAACATTCCAGAAGGATCGAGACTGGGTTTGGCCAATCACGGTCTTGGCTCAACGCCTGCGCGAGCCTCGATGGCAGACGCCGATTTACCGTGTTCGGGTGAGGTTGCGCGGCACGTGCGCTGATTCGCTGTCGGATCGCCGGGATCGGTGGGCATCATGGCGCTCGCGCGCGCCAATCTCGAACACCAATCAATAATCATTGTATCGGTATGACAACCGTGATTATTATTTTCATGTACATGCAGCGACAGGGCTATAGATGCATTAAACAATATCGGACAAATGAGGTTCCGAGGAATTCTGTAATTATTGGTAAGCTATGTAAACGAATCTAAATATGGAAGTATGTATTTCTAAGCATGGAATCTAATAAAAAATTTTTATTTTTAGGAAACTCGCCGACCCAAAAATGACAAGTACAGTGTTTTCTCGATAATTGCCCAAAATACTATCATAGTTATGATATGACAATAGTTATCACCAGATTTCCTCTCTGCTATCACAAAACTTCAACCTCCCAGAGGTGCTTAGTCGTAACCAGTCGTAACCAGTCGTAACACGTCTATAATACACAGTGGGTCCGTGAGACAGGCAGGCCAGATGACATTTGGGACATTTGTCGAGAAAACACTGTGAACAGCATTGGAAAACGACCACCGACAAACAGCGTCTACTACGATTTTCACCACTTTTGATCCTCTATAGCTCGCGTCTAAATCGATTTCAATGACATTTTCAGGACGTGTAAAAAAGTTATCGTCTTTTTTAGAGCGTCCGAATATGAATTTGAGTAACTGTATATAATTAAAGGTACGCTCTAAAAAAGACGATAACTTTTTAAATATTGTACCATACGATTTGAACTTTCTTGGGAAGCTAGAGCGATTAGTTTACTACAGGATGTGAAAAGAAATTTTGATCGGGACAGTAGAAATATTGAAAAATATTGAAAATTTAATAAGTATGCTCTTTGGACTGTGCCAATTATATCCACTGTGAAAGTTTCATCGAAATCAGTTGATGCGGAATGGAACGACAGGCATTGAAAGATGTAAGAATTCTTAGATATACATACAGTGAACCGGATTAATATTCGGATGCTCTTAAAAAGGCGATAACTTTTGTAATATTGCACTATAAGATTTGAACTTTTTTGGGAAGCAATTTGTTTGCTATAAGATCTGTAAAAAGTTTTTCCAAAAGTAGCAATTGATCGAAATTGTAGAAAAAATACTAAAAGTAGCATTTTACAAATTTTTACGTGGGCCTATATCGACAATTTAAAAAATACGTTTTGTATATCTTTGCCTATTAAGCATATTTTGAAAATTTCGTCAAATTCTGTCGACGTTGCAATGAGCTCCAAACGTTTAAAGTTGGTCAAAATTGCAGATTTTCACGATTTTCGGCCTCTAACTGCAATAAATCTAAAGATTCCTACATCTTTCAATGCCTGTCGTTTTTTCCCGCATCAACCGATTTTGACGAAACTTTCTCAGTGCATATAATTCAACAGATCTACAAAACGTATTTTTTAAAATGTTCTGCGATATGCGATGTGTGCTGTACGATCTCGATGTATGTGGATGTGTGTTATACATCGTTTTGCGCTTTTCTTTGAGCCAGTTCATTGTTAATTGCTGTGATATGCATTTGATATATTCTTATTATGAAAAAATTTGTAAATAATGTATAACTTGCGATATTTGTAATGAAACAGTGTTATCGCGCTTGATAATATGGTTTCAATTTATTAATAAGTAGAAAGTTGTACATATACTGTTTATAATTGTTATAATATTCAATAAACTATATTTAAAATGTAGTAAAATGTTTTAATTTGTTTTATTTTTAAATAAATATTATAAATTATCAAGGAATGGGTAGTATGGATTTTAAATTCCCGCGTTTTCAATTCAGATGGCGCTCGATTTCCGTACTAACAGAAAAATACATTGAGTGAAAGTACCCTTGCCAGGGTAGTGTCACTCAATGTATTGTTCTGTTAGCACGGAAATCCAGCGCCACCTGAATTTTGTGTTACACAACTAACGGGTAAAACGCGGGGATTCAAAATCCATACTACCCATTCCTTGCTAATTTATAATTTTTATTTAAAAATAAAACAAATTAAAACATTTTAATACATTTTAAACATAGTTTATTGAACATTAAAACAATTACAAACAGTATATGTACAACTTTCTACTTATTAATAAATTGAAACCATATTATCAAGCGCGATAACAATGTTTCATTTCAAATATTGCAAGTTATACATTATTTACAAACTTTTTGATAATAAGAACACATCACATGCATATCACAGCAATTAACAATGAACTGGCTCAAAGACAAGCGCAAAACAATGTATAACACACATCTACACATCGTACATTTCGTAACACACACCGTAGATCTCGTAACACACATCGTACATATCGTAACACACATCGAGATCTTATAACACACATCGTACATATCGTAACACACACCATAGATCTCGTAACACACATCGAGATCGTATAACACACATCGTACATACCGTAACACACACCGTAGATCTCGTAACACACATCGAGATCGTATAACACACATCGTACATACCGTAACACACATCGAGATCGTATAATAACATCCACACACATCGTACATCTCGTAACACACACCGAAGATCTCGTAACACACATCGAGATCTTATAACATACACCGTAGATCTCGTAACACACAACGAGATCGTATAACACACATCGTACATTTCTTTAATAATAAATTCGAAATGTGCGATGTGTGTTATACGATCGCGATGTGTGTTACGAGATCTACGGTGTGTATTACAAAATGTACGATGTGTGTTACTAGATATACGATGTGTGTTGTATGATCTCGATGTGTGTAACACACACCGTAGATCTCGTAACACACATCGAGATCGTATAACACACATCGTACATATCGTAACACACATCGAGATCTTATAACACACATCGTACATATCGTAACACACACCATAGATCTCGTAACACACATCGAGATCGTATAACACACATCGTACATACCGTAACACACACCGTAGATCTCGTAACACACATCGTACATTTCGTAACACACACAGTAGATCTCGTAACACACATCGAGATCGTATAACACACATCGTACATTTCTTTAATAATAACTTCGAAATGTGCGATGTGTGTTATATGATCTCGATGTGTGTTACGAGCTCTACGGTGTGCGTTACAAAATGTACGAAGTGTGTTACGAGATTTACGGTGTGTGTTACGAGATATACGATGTGTGTGTTGTATGATTTCGATGTGTGTAACACACAACGTAGATCTCGTAACACACATCGAGATCGTATAACACACATCGTACATACCGTAACACACACCGTAGATCTCGTAACACACATCGAGATCGTATAACACACATCGTACATACCGTAACACACATCGAGATCGTATAATAACATCCACACACATCGTACATCTCGTAACACACACCGAAGATCTCGTAACACACATCGAGATCTTATAACATACACCGTAGATCTCGTAACACACAACGAGATCGTATAACACACATCGTACATTTCTTTAATAATAAATTCGAAATGTGCGATGTGTGTTATACGATCGCGATGTGTGTTACGAGATCTACGGTGTGTATTACAAAATGTACGATGTGTGTTACTAGATATACGATGTGTGTTGTATGATCTCGATGTGTGTAACACACACCGTAGATCTCGTAACACACATCGAGATCGTATAACACACATCGCACATTTCGTAACACACATTGTATATCTCGTAACACACATCGAAATCGTATAACACACATCCACATACACCGTATATATTGTAACACACATCGAGATCGTATAATACACATCCACACACATCGTATATCTCATAACACACATCGAGATCGTACAATACACATCGCATATCGCATAACACACATCGTATATCTCATTAGACACATCGAGATCGTATAAGAGACATCGTATATCTCATAACACACATCGTATATCTCGTAACACACATCGGGATCGTACAACACACCTCGTATATCTCATAACACACATCAAATATCGCAGAACATACATCTACATCGTATAACGCACATCATATATCTCATAACCAGAGTAGGGCAATAATCATCTAATATTTAAAAACTACTAATAGTTTTTTTGAATGTCAGTTATAGCAAAATAGTCATCAGTCAAAACTTTTTGATTAGTTAGTGACAGTTAGTCACAGCTCTAAGTAATCGTTAGCTATAGCTTATTAGTGAATTAGTAGTTGATGATCAGTCATCTTTAGTCATCAGTCACTATTATGCGATTAACATACATTAATATTATTAATTTTTTATCGCTAATTAATCAGAAAGTTTTGATGACCATTAGTTATTTTTAAATATTAGTTGATTATTGCCCTACTCTGCTCATAACACACATCAACATCGTATAATATACATCGCATATCGCATAACATACATTGCATATTGCAGAACATACATCAAGATCATACAACACACATCGCATATCGCATAACACATCATATATCATAGAACGTGAGGGTCATCTGCCCTACCTTTGCGCAATCAACGATCGGCTCAAAATACTTACCAAAGCCACAGTTGCACCAAAAGGAGGTCATGGTGATAATTTGGTGGTCTGTGGTCAGTTTGATTTACCACAGCTTCCTGAATCCTGGTGCATCCGTTACAGCTGAAAAGTACCGCCACCAAATCGAGGAAATGCATGAAAAACTTCAAGGTGTGTGCCCAGCACTGGTCAGCAGAAATGGTCCTATCCTTCTCCACGACAACGCCCAGCCACACTTTGCCCGACCGACCCTTCAAAAGTTGAACAAATTAGGCTACAAAACTCTAAATACCTCATCCACCATACTCACCAGATCTCTCGCCCACCGATTACCACTTTTTTAAGCACCTCGACAACTTCTTGCGTGTGAAATGCTTTAAATCCCAGAGAGATGCAGAAACGGCATTCAACGAGTTTGTTGCCTCCAGGACTCCAGAATTAAATTCAACCGGAATAACATTACTTTCCAACCTATTTCATTGAAATCGTATATTTTTGTTTACAACATGCACCAAAATGTAGGGATTTCCCCTAGGCCGTGCCTAGTGTACTCTCCGCCCAAGAGTTGGCCGCCCTGCGCCCAGGCGGAGAAGAAGCGCGAAGCGATCTTCGCCGACACTGCTCATCCGGCCGTTATACGAGGCAGACCTCGTGCCGTGTCTTAAAATAAATAGTGTTTTGTTCACGTTGAACATATATTGTTGTGGTCGATTCGTTACCTCCTTCCTATACATCAGTGTTCGTGCTATCCATACAGTGTAGGCTGTATAGATGCACTGTTAATAGTAGATTATTGTGGACTATGAGAGTCCGTTTCCTACATTGGTGACCCCGACGTGATCATTTCCGTCGCATCATAAATCTGAACAGAAGGAAGGAAGTCGCGTCACCGGGCAGTGACGATCTGCATCGTTCGACCCTGTCGATGACGCCGTTTACCCACGTGGGCCGTTTGCCGCCATCTTGGACGCTCAACGTGGGCCGTTTGCCGTTGGCTGCCAAGCCGCCATCTTTGCTGAAGTTTCCCGCCGTTCGCGAGGCCGATTTCAACATATCATCGTATTCGCGTGAACGATAGTAAGTGCCTAGGATTGCGTACCGTGTCGTGAGCGAATGGTGTTAATTCCGATCGCGAGTGTTTCGCGCGTTCGGCGGGCTCGTGGCCCGTAATTCATTGTAGATCGCCGTCGCGCTTACGTTTTCCTGTAGTCAACATCACCGCGCCGGGCGCGTCGACGGGGCAGGAGGATCTCCTCAAGACCCTCCTTGAGAAACATATAGATTCGTACCGCGTCCCGAAGATACCCGCGTTTTTCCGGGAAGATCCCGCGCTATGGTTCGCGCAAGTGGAATCGTCCTTGGCGGTGTCGCGAATCACGACGCAGAAGACAATGGCTGACGTCGTGGTATCGGCGTTGTCATTCGACGAAATCGCGACAATCAGAGACATATTGTACGCGAAACCGCAGCCCGTAGATTTATACGATCAAATTAGGGATCGCATAATAACAAGTTTTTCTACGTCGGCTGAAACGCGATTGCGTCGCTTGCTGAAGGGAGATGTTCTCGCCACGGGAAAACCGTCCCACATCCTGACGCGACTACGCAATTTAAATGACGGGTCGTGCAACAACGATGTCATTCGCGCGATATTTTTAGAACAACTTCCGACCCAAATTCGTGCGGTTCTGGCGATGTCAAGGGTTGATGACCTCCAGGAGTTTGCCGAATTGGCCGACAAAGTTGTCGAGGCGTCGGGCGCATGTTCGACCACAGTTGCCGCGATTTCTTCGCGTGATCCTTCGGAAGTGCATATTGAATCGCCGATATCGCCTAACGTTTCCGCGATAGCCCCTCGCGTTTCTTCAATCCGGGAGCTCGAAGAAAAGGTCGACCGCCTTGCGAAGCAAGTCGCCGAATTGACGACTATCGTCAAGCGTGATAATCGGAACGCTCGTCGGAGAACCCCATCCCGCGAGGAATTTCGTTCGAGACCCAAATCCAAAACGCGCGATGATAAAATTTGCCGTCTACACCGGAAATATGGCAAAGACGCGCGTTTCTGTGCAAAACCCTGCTCGTGGCAGGCGAAAAACGAATAAGCACCAGCCGCGCGGAGGCGAGCGCGCCGAGTGCGGATTCACACCGCCTCCATGTTTATGATCGTGAGTCACGACTTAACTTCTTGGTTGACACGGGCGCGGACATTTCCCTGTTGCCGACGAATAAGAGGTCGAGTAGATCCGCGTCCAGCCTTAAGCTATACGCGGCAAACGAGTCGATTATAGAGACGTTCGGGGAGAGACGACTCCAGTTAAATTTGGGCCTCCGACGAGTTTTCTCGTGGAATTTCTGCGTCGCCGCGGTCCCTTACCCGATTTTAGGCGCGGATTTTTTAAATCATTTTGGCCTTGTGGTTGACCTGCAACACCGCAGATTAATCGACCCGCTGACACAGATCTCAGCCGTTTGTCACAGCAAGTTTTCTCCGATTCTCTCAGTAAAATCCGTAGATCCTTCATCTCCGTATGGAGGAATTCTTTCCGAATTTCCTAACGTTCTGGGACCTTTGCAACCCCATGTACAGCCTCAGTCACCTCGCGATGTCCTCCATCACATCGTGACTGAGAGTCCACCCGTTGCTGAACGTGCGCGGCGTCTGACACAGGACAAGCTCTTGGTGGCGAAAGCCGAGTTCCGACGGCTCGTTGCCGAAGGGATTTGCCGTCCTTCTAGTAGCCCCTGGGCAAGCCCCATCCATCTCGTACCGAAGAAGGATGGGGGTTGGAGGGTGTGAAGTGATTACCGCCGTTTAAATGCTGTCACAATCCCTGACATGTACCCAGTCCCGCACTTGCAGGACTATTCCGTTAATTTGCACGGGAAGACAATTTTTAGTAAGCTCGATCTACATCGAGCATACCAGCAGATTCCGGTCGCGCCGATGCATATCGCCAAAACTGCCGTCATTACCCCGTTCGGACTTTTCGAATACCTATCCATGCCTTTCGGTCTCCGGAATGCCGGACAAACCTTCCAGAGGTATATTCACCGCGCTCTCGGTGACCTCGAGTTCGTTTTTGCATATATAGACGATATCCTCATCGCCTCTTCGAGTCCCGAAGAGCATGAGAGTCATCTGCGCATCGTTCTGCAACGGTTGCAAGATTACGCGTTGCGACTAAACCTCGCCAAATGCGAGTTTGGGAAAGCCAAACTCGAATTCCTCGGTTACCTAATTGATAGTAACGGGTCGTTGCCGATGCCCGATAAGGTGGAGGCAATTCAGAATTTCCCTAAGCCTAAGACCGTCATGGACCTCCGCAGATTCTTGGGGATGGTTAATTTTTACCGACGTAGTATCCGTCGCGCCGCGGACATTCAAGCACCCCTGCACGAATACCTCCGTGAGTCTAAAAAAAATGACAAACGCGAGATAGTTTGGTCTTCGCATTCTGAGGAAGCGTTTTCGAGAGTCAAAAAGGAACTTGCTAACGCGACCCTACTGAATTACCCCGCCCCTGATGCAGTAACGCGCATCGTTACCGATGCATCCGATTTTGGGATGGGCGCATCATTAGAGCAACAATTTCAAAACATTTGGAAACCATTGGCATTTTTTTCCCGAAAATTCACTCCGTCTCAACGCAACTACAGTGCTTACGATCGCGAATTAACCGCTGTTTATGAAGCCATTAAATACTTCAGACACTTTTTAGAAGGTCAGAATTTCATAATAGTGACTGACCACAAACCCCTGACCTACGCATTTCGGCAACGCGCCGACAAGGCATCACCTCGTCAGTTACGACAACTATCGTTTATTTCACAATTCACGACTCATATCGAGCACCTTCCTGGCTCCGAAAACGCAGTCGCCGATTCATTATCGCGCATCGACACCTTGCACCTCGCCGCGGATATCTCGTTGGAACAGCTCGCGAAGCTCCAGGAAGCCGACGACGAGTTGAGAGGCTTATTGACCTCCACCGATCACTCAATGGCGCTTCGAAAAATTCATTGGGGACCCACACACATAGCGATCGTATGCGATTTGTCAGGAGAGGTTTTGCGTCCTTACGTTCCGGGCCCACTGCGAAGGGCCATATTTGACAAATTTCACAGCGTCGCGCACCCGAGTGCGAAGGTCACGGATCGCGTGATCCGGAAGCGATACGTTTGGCCGCGTTTGCATCGCGATATCACCAACTGGTCGAAGGAATGTTTAGACTGTAGGTTGTCCAAGGTAGCGCGTCACAATCACGTGAAACCAGCGGAATTCGTAGCCCCCGACGCTCGTTTTAAACATGTCCATATGGACATTGTCGGCCCGTTGCCGATTTCGGAGGGGTACCGTTACTGCCTGACCATGCTGGACCGTTTTTCGAGATGGCCTGAGGCGGTTCCGCTCGCAGATATAGAAGCACCGACTGTATGTAGAGCGTTCGCGGATAGTTGGATTTCGCGTTTCGGCGCCCCCGAAACCCTCACGACAGACCAGGGTAGTCAGTTTGAGTCCGCACTCTTTACGGCACTGCAGCAGTTGTCCGGGTGTCACCGCATCCGAACAACCCCGTACCATCCAGCCGCCAACGGGATGATCGAGCGATGGCATCGTTGCCTCAAGACCTCGATCATGTGCCACGCTGGCCCCGTATGGTCACGCGTGTTACCCACGATAATGCTTGGACTGCGAACCGTAGTGATGGATACAGGCTCATCACCCGCGGAGTATTTATACGGCGTTACGCTTCGAATTCCGGGCGAGTTTGTACTCCCTGACGACGTTGCCGCGGACCCTCAAATATTTATTGAGGAATTCCGCGAACACATGCGGAAAGTTAAGCCGGTCCCCGTGGGACAGCGGCATAAGAAGCGTGCATTTCTATACAAGGACATAAACACTTGTACGTATGTGTTCCTGCGCGCAGAGCCGAATAGAAAATCGCTTGAACGACCATATTCCGGACCCCACAGAGTGATCAGACGCCCGAATGATCGCGCGTTAGAGATCGAGGTGAACGGTAATCCGCGTGTCGTTTCCATTGAGAACGTTAAGCCTGCGTACTCCACCCGTGAGGACATTATGGTCACGCCTGGTGAATCCCCACACGTAGTGCATACCAACGCGCCGCGAACATACTCACGCGCAAAAAAGGTTCGTATATGTGCACCAAATGCGTGAACGTATACGCCCACCGCCACTATGGCATATGTAAATATCATGTATCGTAGATTAAGTGCGCAACCATGTGTAAATATTATGTATTGTAGTTTAGTTGCGCAACCAATGTATATATAGTTTTAAGTTACTGTTAAGACGTTTTGTACTGCGTCCGTACACACTCGGGGGGGAGTGTGTAGGGATTTCCCCTAGGCCGTGCCTAGTGTACTCTCCGCCCAAGAGTTGGCCGCCCTGCGCCCAGGCGGAGAAGAAGCGCGAAGCGATCTTCGCCGACACTGCTCATCCGGCCGTTATACGAGGCAGACCTCGTGCCGTGTCTTAAAATAAATAGTGTTTTGTTCACGTTGAACATATATTGTTGTGGTCGATTCGTTACCTCCTTCCTATACATCAGTGTTCGTGCTATCCATACAGTGTAGGCTGTATAGATGCACTGTTAATAGTAGATTATTGTGGACTATGAGAGTCCGTTTCCTACAAAAATGTTGTCATCAATTCCATCTGGCGGACACTTTGAGAATTACTCTTGCAAGTAGTGACATCTTTATTTTGTGTTACGGTACTAAACTTTTGCTAACAGTTCTCCTATTAGAGTGACACTACCCTGCCTAGAACGTCCAGAATTCAAGCCCTAGGGTCATTCTTCAAATGTGAAGAATGGACGTAGGACTTCTGGGCATAAACTGGCCGTGAAACGTACGTTCTACCAGAGGGGAAATGAGAGTGCTCACGCCCGGGTTTTGGCCGTGCCCATACTAGTGCTGCCCCCTACTCTAGTACTTAGCCTGGATCAGCTCCTACATCATCTTTAGCATGGACAAGATCCTACATCATCTTTAGCATGGACAAGATCATACATCATCTTTAGCCTGGATCAGCTCCTACATCATCTTTAGCCTGGATCAGCTCCTACATCATCTTTAGCATGGACAAGATCCTACATCATCTTTAGCCTGGATCAGATCCTACATCATCTTTAGACTGGATCAGATCCTACATCATCATTGGCCAAGATTAGGACAAACAGTTTATATTGTTTTATATAAAATATGTAACTAATATACAAATCTCTAATTATATAAATTATATTCATAGATGTATTTTAATTTTTCTCGAGCCTTTGTTGCAAACTCCAGTTGTAAAAAATAAAAAAGCCGGAAGATTTCGAAGAAACACAGATTTTATATCTTGGAAATTAATTTAATGATGAAGTACTTATTTCTACATTCGTTATTTGAATTATTGTTTCAATAATTAATTGTTCAAATAATTGTTTAAATAAATAAATGTTTATAATTTGTTTCTATATTCATTATTTGAATTGTTATTTCAATAATTTATTGTTAAAATAATTGTTTAAACAAATCAATGTTTATAATTTGTTTCTATATTCGTTATTTGAATTATTATTTCAATAATAATTTATTATTAAAATAATTGTTTAAACAAGTAAATGTTTATAATTTGTTTCTATATTCATTATTTGAATTATTATTTCAATAATAATTTATTTTAAAAATAATTGTTTAAATCAGTGGTGACCCGCGGCGTATTTGGGGCCAAAAGGGGGAACATAAAGGTCGTCGCTCACTAGAACCAGTGATGTCAGAACCGTGTTACTGTGGTACTGAACCATACCCCCTCCATAGCCTACTATCGCCCCTTCGTTCCTTTCCAACGCGCCCGCGCGCTACACTCACCAGCGTACCTCTACTGTATCCGTGTGCGCTGCTCGTACGCTGCTTGTGCGCTTGCGTCAGCCACAATCTATTTTTAGCACCTTCCATGTTGTATTGTTTTGCGGCAACGAAACTGAAATTCGGCTTTCGAGCCGTCCAGCGTACGAATCGCAATCTGGAGCTAACCTTCGAGTCCCCGTGCAGCGATATTTCTTTTTCATTACTTTCTTTATTTTCATTCCTTTTTTTTATTTCATTATTTAACCTTCCAGAAAATTAAAAATGTAAAAACTATGTTAAAAATATGTTTTCATTTTAAATAGACACGTTTTATTGCTATTATTCATTTTAATAGAAACGTTGTATTTATTTGGACTAATTGGAGAATACAAAAATGCAGACAGTATTTTTTAGTTTACGAAACAATTTGTAGATTTATTAGTTGTCAATTTTACAAGCATACACAAGTTTATTTGACCTTCTGTCTTCCTGTAATAAAAAAATACAGTCAAAATTATAATTATAATAGCATTTCATAAAATATCGAGGTTATTGCAAACTCATCTTTTTTCGCAATGAAGCTCTACTTTCATTGCTTCTCTCGAATGTTCATTTCCTTCCGAGGCAGTGGCGTTTCTAGATGTAAACAAAAAATGTTGACATAAAATGTATCATAATTAAACTACAATTATTCTAATCACGTGGAATGTAGTACATATTAAGTTTTAGTTACCTGGATTTTCTTCTTCGACGTTAAGCTTACTGCTAAGTTTACTGCTTCTCCTAAATTGCGTATACAGGGTGAATTCGATAAAGCAGGACACCTAAATATCTCCGTTACTTTTCGTTGTACAAAAAAACTTCGTAGGACAAAGTTACACTGTTTGAAGGACCACATATAACGGTGTAAAGGGAAAAAAAATTTCAAGGTCATTTTTATGAGATTCCAAGGTTATCGATGTTTTTTCAGATGGAATGATATATTTTCGTTAACGTAATGTTGTAGCTGACAAAATAACGAATTCATGCATGTAACACAATATGACCTTCAAATGACCTTCAACCCAGAAAAATGGTATAAATAAAATTCAACGTGTAAGATTCATTTGATGTATTTCTGTTACGCCAAATGTTCAAAAATATTCCCTTGAGCTGCTATACATTCATTCAGCCGTGAAGTTACAGAACGTACTGCTGTGTAATTTATTTCTGAGGAAATCGACGCACAAGCCTGGACGATTCTTTCTTTCATGTCGTCTATAGTCGTTGGTGGTTCACTATAAACATCGTCTTTCAGTTTTCCCCATAGATAAAAATCAAGGGGTGTAAGGTCTGGTGAGCGAGCTGGCCATAATACGGGTCCGTTACGTCCAATCCAACGATTTGGAAACTTGTTATTTAAGAATTGTGTTACGACACGGGAAGAATGGGCCGGATATCCGTCATGTTGATACCACATATTTTCACGAATGTTCAAGGGTGTATTTTCGAGGAGAATTGGTAACGATTCTCGTAAAAATGCAATGTATTTTTCTGCATTTAATGTTCCGGTAATAAAGTGAGGCCCAATTATTTGCTTATCTAAAATTCCGCACCAAACATTGACGGACCATGGTCTTTGTTTGTCGACTGTCCGTAACCACCGCGGATTTTCAGATGACCAATAATACAGGTTTTTTAAATTTATTTGCCCGTGATTTGTAAACGAAGCTTCATCGGTAAATAATTCTTGATTAAATAAAGCTCTATCGTTTATCAATTGTCTCAATCCCCACTGGCAAAAGTTTACACGATTTACAAAGTCTCTACCATGAAGTTCTTGATGAATTGATAGGTGAAAGGGGTGAAATTTGTGTTCTTGGAGTATTTACACTACACATTTTTGACTAATGTCACTTCCTCGTGCGATTTGCCTCGTACTAGCATGAGGGTTTGTATTCACTGCTGCCAGAACATTAATTGTGTTTGCTTCATTCCTTACAGTCCTCACCTTTGTACGTTTTTTATTTTCGACACTACCAGTTTCACGGAATTTATTTAACAAATTAGAGTAAACGGAAACTGATGGACAATTACGATTAGGAAATCGGTCCTTGTACAACTGCACGGCTTCTCTTAAACACTGTCGACTTTCTCAATGAATGAAAATCATATCAATCTTATCTCCCTTCGAGTAACCCATTGTGAAACGTTCATCGATAAATTGATCGAGAAATCTTAGAAACTGTGGAAATCTGATAGCAAGAAGGTCTTCCGAGTAATTAGTAGTGGATAAACACGATTCTGTACGAACGTATAGGTGAAGGCAGTGGCGCACCCAGGATTTAATCTTGGGGGGGGGCCGAGTTGAACGGACAAAATTTTGTGGCCTGGTGCAAGAATTGCTAATGTACAGTTAGCGCGTTGTAACTAGTGATAATAATATGAAATACAATGAATGATCTTTTTTTTCGTTTTTTAGCCAAAATATCCCCTAACGATACCCAGGGCTGTTCCACGATTTTGCTTTTAGGAGCTAAACATGTTTTACATACAGGGAACCGGATTAATATTCGGGCGCTCCAAAAAGACGATAACTTTTTTAATATTGTACTATACGATTTGAACTTTTTTGGGAAGCTAGAGCAATAAGTTTACTACAGGATGTGTAAAGAAATTTTATTAACTTCCCGATTTTATAGGGAAGTTATTGTAATTACCCCGAAAATCGAAAATCGATTTTTTAGCAGATCTTCACGTTTCATGGTCATTGCAGTCATTTTAGACTATTTTCAGCAAAATGTTCGTATGTGTGTGTGTGTGTGTATGTGTGTGTGTGTGTGTGTGTGTGTGTGTGTGTGTGTGTGTGTGTGTGTGTGTGTGTGTGTGTGTGTGTGTGTGTGTGTGTGTGTGTGTGTGTGTGTGTGTGTGTGTGTGTGTGTGTGTGTGTGTGTGCGCGTATGGCCGTTTCTATGTAATCAAATTTTTCGTTAGCGTTTTCAGAAAAAGTAACAACGCGATCAGGATGATGAATGATGCAATCGATGTGCCCTGCTGTAACTTAGAGCTGATTAGATTGTGGTCCATTTTGGTCAAGTAGTTTTTTAGTTTTTTTAGTTTTTTTCGAAAGAAGTTCATTCAACAATGCAATTTATACGAGAGAACGGAAAGTTTCCACCGAAGAAACAAACATAATTACACAAAAAATTTTTTTTTCGATTTTTTTAAAATTAGAAAAAAAATTTTTTTTTAAAATCTTTTTTTGTACCTTACGATGATGTTTTCGCTTACAATAATCGAAAATTATCCCAATGCAAGAGTGAGTTAATCATCTCTACTCCCGAGAATACATTTTCAAAGAATATCGATGAAAGTACAACAAAAAATTTATATTGCAATCTTTAAAAAAACAATCAGTTCAAAACGAATTATTAACTGAGATTAAATTGAAAATTAATATAAACTATATGATAATTATTAATAACAGTGATGTTGAAAACGGATTGGTTAATGGAGCACACATGCGGAATATTAAAATTTATTACTTTTCAAGAAAATACTAAAATTCCGTCTATATTATGGTTAGATTTTCAATTGGCCAGAGTAGGAGTGAAAGTAAGAACTCGTTATCGTGATTATATGAAAAATGCAAATATTGATCAAAATTTAACACCAATAACCTGGTCGCGCTCTGATTGGTCAGTGTTTTTCGTTAATAACTCCTAAGCAAAACCGCGGATAACATTTTTGTAAAGGAAAATGTCGCTTCAAATGACACAAGGAACCTCCCATTTCCGGGAGTTACACTTATTCTGGGACACCCTGTATATAAATGTATGTATTGTAATAATGATAATAATGTACTGCAACTAACGAATCGGGAAGTTCTTTGTGTGGCTCGCGGAGAGTCACACACAAAATAAAAAACATTAATAGCTGTAGGCCCTACTAGCCATGCGTATCACTAACCCTCTCGCTAGAGCAGTCCTACCCGCGAGCTCGCGAAGCGAGCGAGCAAAAACAACCCTACTCGCGAGCGAGCGAAGCGAGCGAGCAACAATAGCCCTCTAGTTAAAAATTGCAATTGATCGTTATTGTACAAATAATACTAAAAGTTGCATTTTACAACTTTTTTATGTGGGCCTATATTGAAATTTTAAAAAATACGTTTTGTAAATCTGTGTCAATTAAAAATATTCTGAAAATTTCGACAAAATCAGTCGGCGTTGCAATGAGTTACAAACGTTCAAAGATGGTAAAAATTGCATTCCCACATCAACCGATTTCGATGAAACTTTCACAGAGCATGTAATTGACATAGACCTACAAATTTTTAAAATTTTCAATATAGGCCCACATAAAAAATTTCATCAATTGCAATTATTGAAAAAATTTCTTTTCACATCCTGTAGTAAACTAATTGCTCTAGCTTCTCAAAAAAGTTAAAATCGTATAATACAATATTTAAAAAGTTACCGTCTTTTTTGGAGCATCCGAATATTAATCCGGTTCACTGTATGTATTACCATAGTTATTTAAGCTTTCTAATATTGTCTGAGATAAGTTTTTTCCTGTAGTATTTGTTACAGGAACAAATTGTAAGAATTGTTCACAAAGCTTGCTATCATTTTCTTCGTCTATATACCTGACACACTAGGAAAGTTGCTCAGTGGTAGAAATGTCACAAGTTTCATCAGCAAGAAGTGAAAAACATTTCGCCGAATTAATTTTTTTAACCAAATGGTTCAAAATGACTTCATTACAAGCATTTATGATTTGATTTTGTATGTTCCAGCTAATGTAGGTAGCGTTTTTAGCAGCATGTTTAAAATGTTCAGTGAGGTTCTCATCGCCCGCATCGACTCTCATTCTTAATAAAGCTCGAAAATTGCCTTCATTAGCGATTGGCTCCTGTTCAAATGAAATTTCTCCATAATCGCGATGTCCTCTCAAAGGTATATTTTGCCGACCACATAAAATTATTGTTTTTATAATCGGTTCCAATCGTTTCCGGTTAACTGCAGCTTGTGATATCTTGCTTGCGTCAATTTGTCGATCAACTGAAAGAATTTTCCATCTCTAATATTTTGTAGTTTTTCGTAAGTCATAACAGCTTCTACGTGATATTTTGTGTTTTGATGCTTATTAAATTCATCAACGGCTTTCTTCCAGTTGTTATATCCTTGTGTAACATGGGGAAAGGTCAGGCCCTTTTCCCATTAACCATCCAATAGCCCAACTATCAGGGTAGCCAACCCACGTATACAAAACTCATGATTCGAAAATTCATTTTTTTAATTTTTGGCCACGTTTTGGAGTAAATCGACCACTGTGCGGCGCAGCGGCGCGGTAGGACACCAATACTGGCGCGTACACGGCCGCAGACGCACAACAATAGGCAGAATTCAGTATTCTAGTATTGGCAGTTTTTGCAAATATCTTGGAACCCAAGCAAGTGCATACCTTATATGTATAGGGTAAAGTTGTTCAAAATGTTGAGTTTTACACATAAAATATCCAAAAATCATCGAAATCGTAGAGGAAGCAGATATTCTACAGTTTGACCAATTTTCCAGTGTCATTATTCTTGGGGGGGGGGGGACTTGGCCCCCTGCCCCCCCCCCCCTGGGTGCGCCACTGGGTGAAGGTATATCATAATTGTCCTCCTGTCAACACCGAATCTATTATTATGTTGTGTATTGCGATACATTTGAATGTATAGCAGCTCAAGGGAATATTTTTGAACATTTGGCGTAACAGAAATACATCAAATGAATCTTACACGTTGAATTTTATTTATACCATTTTTCTGGGTTGAAGGTCATTTGAAGGTCATATTGTGTTACATGCATGAATTCGTTATTTTGTCAGCTACAACATTACGTTAACGAAAATATATCATTCCATCTGAAAAAACATCGATAACCTTGGAATCTCATAAAAATGACCTTGAAATTTTTTTTCCCTTTACACCGTTATATGTGGTCCTTCAAACAGTGTAACTTTGTCCTACGAAGTTTTTTTGTACAACGAAAAGTAACGGAGATATTTAGGTGTCCTGCTTTATCGAATTCACCCTGTATACGCAATTTAGGAGAAGCAGTAAACTTAGCAGTAAGCTTAACGTCGAAGAAGAAAATCCAGGTAACTAAAACTTAATATGTACTACATTCCACGTGATTAGAATAATTGTAGTTTAATTATGATACATTTTATGTCAACATTTTTTGTTTACATCTAGAAACGCCACTGCCTCGGAAGGAAATGAACATTCGAGAGAAGCAATGAAAGTAGAGCTTCATTGCGAAAAAAGATGAGTTTGCAATAACCTCGATATTTTATGAAATGCTATTATAATTATAATTTTGACTGTATTTTTTTATTACAGGAAGACAGAAGGTCAAATAAACTTGTGTATGCTTGTAAAATTGACAACTAATAAATCTACAAATTGTTTCGTAAACTAAAAAATACTGTCTGCATTTTTGTATTCTCCAATTAGTCCAAATAAATACAACGTTTCTATTAAAATGAATAATAGCAATAAAACGTGTCTATTTAAAATGAAAACATATTTTTAACATAGTTTTTACATTTTTAATTTTCTGGAAGGTTAAATAATGAAATAAAAAAAAGGAATGAAAATAAAGAAAGTAATGAAAAAGAAATATCGCTGCACGGGGACTCGAAGGTTAGCTCCAGATTGCGATTCGTACGCTGGACGGCTCGAAAGCCGAATTTCAGTTTCGTTGCCGCAAAACAATACAACATGGAAGGTGCTAAAAATAGATTGTGGCTGACGCAAGCGCACAAGCAGCGTACGAGCAGCGCACACGGATACAGTAGAGGTACGCTGGTGAGTGTAGCGCGCGGGCGCGTTGGAAAGGAACGAAGGGGCGATAGTAGGCTATGGAGGGGGTATGGTTCAGTACCACAGTAACACGGTTCTGACATCACTGGTTCTAGTGAGCGACGACCTTTATGTTCCCCCTTTTGGCCCCAAATACGCCGCGGGTCACCACTGATTTAAACAATTATTTTTAAAATAAATTATTATTGAAATAATAATTCAAATAATGAATATAGAAACAAATTATAAACATTTACTTGTTTAAACAATTATTTTAATAATAAATTATTATTGAAATAATAATTCAAATAACGAATATAGAAACAAATTATAAACATTGATTTGTTTAAACAATTATTTTAACAATAAATTATTGAAATAACAATTCAAATAATGAATATAGAAACAAATTATAAACATTTATTTATTTAAACAATTATTTGAACAATTAATTATTGAAACAATAATTCAAATAACGAATGTAGAAATAAGTACTTCATCATTAAATTAATTTCCAAGATATAAAATCTGTGTTTCTTCGAAATCTTCCGGCTTTTTTATTTTTTACAACTGGAGTTTGCAACAAAGGCTCGAGAAAAATTAAAATACATCTATGAATATAATTTATATAATTAGAGATTTGTATATTAGTTACATATTTTATATAAAACAATATAAACTGTTTGTCCTAATCTTGGCCAATGATGATGTAGGATCTGATCCAGTCTAAAGATGATGTAGGATCTGATCCAGGCTAAAGATGATGTAGGATCTTGTCCATGCTAAAGATGATGTAGGAGCTGATCCAGGCTAAAGATGATGTAGGAGCTGATCCAGGCTAAAGATGATGTAGGATCTTGTCCATGCTAAAGATGATGTAGGATCTTGTCCATGCTAAAGATGATGTAGGAGCTGATCCAGGCTAAGTACTAGAGTAGGGGGCAGCACTAGTATGGGCACGGCCAAAACCCGGGCGTGAGCACTCTCATTTCCTCTCTGGGTATACCTTATAAACGTTCAGTGGCGACGTCCCTAGAAAATTTTAGGATATTCGAAAGTAACGTTCTCTGGGAGTTCCTAAAAAACGCTTTTAGGATGTTCGAAAGTAACGCTTTCTGGACATTTTGTGAACGCTTTCTGGACTTTTTGTGAACGCTTTCTGGACATTTTGTAAAGGTTTAAAGAAGTAACATTTATTTAAAATTTCATTTATTTTATAATTTTTTTGCATTGGGTATATGTAACAAACAAGATTTTACACGATTATATTGACATTTACGAACATAACAAGATTGTAAGGAGATTTGCTTCTTATTTCCGACTGCTGCAACCTCTTGGCTCCGCTTCCTGCTGTCTTCTTTCAAACTCTCTGGATCTGTTTAGAGTCAGCAATTCCATGTTGGAGGCAGTAACTAGAAATAAAATATGTTTTTATGAAAAAAGATATACTAATTACAGTAATAGGATGAGATGTATAGCTATGAATGTAATAATTTAATGTTCTATCTGTAGGGCGATTTCTTTTTTGTATCTACATACCAATCTTGCTGCAACTTCCTCGCTCCTCTTCCTGCTGCCTTCTTAGGTGCACTCTGTGTCTCTTCGGGGGGGATGGCGTATGCTCCGCTGATAGCAGTAACTAGAAATAAAATGTATTTTCAAGAAAAAAGATATACTAATTACAGTAATACGATGAGATATATAGCTATGAATGTAATAATTTAATGTTCTACATGTAGAGCGATATCTTTTTTGTATCTACATACCAATCTTGCTGCAACTTCCTCAGTCCTCTTCCTGCTGCCTTCTTTCAAACTCCTCTCGGCCTCTTTACAGTCAGCGATTCCACGCTGGTAGCAGCGGCTGAAAATAAAATATATTTTTAAGAAAAAAGATATACTAATTACAGTAATAGAATGAGATATATAGCTATGAATGTAATAATTTAATGTTCTACATGTAGAGCGATATCTTTTTTGTATCTACATACCAATCTTGCTGCAACTTCCTCGCTCCTCTTCCTGCTGCCTTCTTTCAAACTCCTCTCGGCCTCTTTACAGTCAGCGATTCCACGCTGGTAGCAGCGGCTGAAAATAAAATATATTTTTATGAAAAAAGATATACTAATTACAGTAATAGAATGAGATGTACAGTTATGAATGTAATAATTTAATGTTCTATATGTAGGGCGATTTTTTTTGTATCTACATACCAATGTTGGTTTTCTTCCCCAAACTTAGGGGAGTGGGTAAAATTTTATTTTCTGTCCCACACAATACGGTTTTCCTTCGTTTTGACTTCTTCGCCGCTTGCATATGGTCACAGCTCGTCACAGACGAGAACAGTCCTCATCTTAGATTTCCAGGATTCATCATCTACTTTGTCGATATTCTGCGCGCCGTGTAAATAGTACCGTCATTTTTTCTTCTTCGGCATTGACCGCGTTTTCACTTTATAAGTTAGGTTTTCGCGTGAATTATTCACTGTACGGCGTACGGTATGGTCACATATTGTGCAAGATTTCTCGCGCGATGGCGGCGATTTCAGCTTCAGTGAAGTCGATAGAATAGGGTACCTTGAGCACCCCGCAGAATTTTAAAAAATTGTTATTATTTGAATCTGAAAAATGAATGTATAACATGTGTATTTGTGTATATTTTGTAACTCGTAGGACACGTCCTGAAGTCTTTTTGTCCGGAACAGATTAGATTTAACAGATCTTCATATTAATAGATACGTTACTGTTTGGGCCGCGCATGCGCGTGAAATCTTGTACCATATCGGTTGATTCGAAACATACGAAACCGAAAGAATTATTCTGCGGAAATGAAGAGATATTCGCAAGAAACTGCTACGCCCTAGTTTAGACACGGCGGAAACCGCGCGATTTTTGTTTTTGATTGTTCGACCGCGCGGTTGCGTGTGAACGAATACATAAACGCTAATATTTATACATATGGTACGCGGTTTCAAATTGGTTCAAATCGCGCGGATTCCGCCGGGTCTGAACGAGGTTTATTGTTACTGTGTAACATATAATAAATCTAAGCCGTATTTATTCAAATTATTGCAAATATATAGATTTGGGTTAGGTCTAAACAATCTACAAATTCTGGATGACATCTACAATGAGAAGATTACATATGTGAACAGAGTGAGTTGTGGTTAGGTCCTGGGAGGGGTGGAGAGGGTCGGCACGACACGCATACAAAAATCCAGGTCAATAGCAATAGTTTTTTGCGAATATCTCGAAAACTAAAAGAGATCCCTCATATGCGAAAAGGAAAATATGTGAAAAAGTTGTTCAAAATGTGTAGCTGCATAACACATTTAAATTTCATCAAAATCGGAGAGGATTTCTAAATAATTACCCCACTTTTTTGCAAATATCTCGGTAACCGTTCATTTTTGCAATATTATTTTTTCGGTTTCATATCACACCCCTCCTCCCGCACCATACGCGCCTACCACCCACCAATGTCAATATACTAAACCACCCCCGGGTTTTAATCGACAAACTTTGGGAGCATATTCTACAAGTGGAAATAAGAAAAAAATGTTATTTGAAGTTTGCCCAGAAACGCTTTATGTATTACAAAGTTATAAACAAGTAAAGTTGAAACGGAAATTTAAAAAAAAATGTAATTTGTAGATTCTTATCGCAGTTTCGGATTTCGGTAATCATCCAAAGGCTGCGCCGACTTAACCCAGCCGCGCGTAGTCTCGACTATAAGGAGTCGAGACTCTCGACTCCTTATAGTATTATTTAACATTATTTAAAACTGCTTTCAGATTCTTGCCCATTATTTAAAACTGCTTTCAGATGTTCGCCCAAAGGCAAGGGCCAAGGTAAAAGAATTGCAGTCAGGATTAGTAGAAGAGACTCAATTAAGCAAAAGAAAAATAAAAGCGATGAACGATAGTGATGACGAGTCCGATTCGATGTTGTCTCCGCCTTCGGCATCAAAACGACTGAACGCGTTAGGTACGTGAATACAAAATCAAATATGCTACTAATTGTGCTAATTGTTTAATTATATTCCGTCAATAATCATTGTATCGGTATGACAATCGTGATTATTGTTTTCATGTACATGCAGCGACAGGGCTATAGATGCATTAAACAATATCGGACAAATGAGGTTCCGAGGAATTCTGTAATTATTGGTAAGCTATGTAAACGAATCTAAATATGGAAGTATGTATTTCTAAGCATGGAATCTAATAAAAAATTTTTATTTTTAGGAAACTCGCCGACCCAAAAATGACAAGTACAGTGTTTTCTCGATAATTGCCCAAAATACTATCATAGTTATGATATGACAATAGTTATCACCAGATTTCCTCTCTGCTATCACAAAACTTCAACCTCCCAGAGGTGCTTAGTCGTAACCAGTCGTAACCAGTCGTAACACGTCTATAATACACAGTGGGTCCGTGAGACAGGCAGGCCAGATGACATTTGGGACATTTGTCGAGAAAACACTGTGAACAGCATTGGAAAACGACCACCGACAAACAGCGTCTACTACGATTTTCACCACTTTTGATCCTCTATAGCTCGCGTCTAAATCGATTTCAATGACATTTTCAGGACGTGTAAAAAAGTTATCGTCTTTTTTAGAGCGTCCGAATATGAATTTGAGTAACTGTATATAATTAAAGGTACGCTCTAAAAAAGACGATAACTTTTTAAATATTGTACCATACGATTTGAACTTTCTTGGGAAGCTAGAGCGATTAGTTTACTACAGGATGTGAAAAGAAATTTTGATCGGGACAGTAGAAATATTGAAAAATATTGAAAATTTAATAAGTATGCTCTTTGGACTGTGCCAATTATATCCACTGTGAAAGTTTCATCGAAATCAGTTGATGCGGAATGGAACGACAGGCATTGAAAGATGTAAGAATTCTTAGATATACATACAGTGAACCGGATTAATATTCGGATGCTCTTAAAAAGGCGATAACTTTTGTAATATTGCACTATAAGATTTGAACTTTTTTGGGAAGCAATTTGTTTGCTATAAGATCTGTAAAAAGTTTTTCCAAAAGTAGCAATTGATCGAAATTGTAGAAAAAATACTAAAAGTAGCATTTTACAAATTTTTACGTGGGCCTATATCGACAATTTAAAAAATACGTTTTGTATATCTTTGCCTATTAAGCATATTTTGAAAATTTCGTCAAATTCTGTCGACGTTGCAATGAGCTCCAAACGTTTAAAGTTGGTCAAAATTGCAGATTTTCACGATTTTCGGCCTCTAACTGCAATAAATCTAAAGATTCCTACATCTTTCAATGCCTGTCGTTTTTTCCCGCATCAACCGATTTTGACGAAACTTTCTCAGTGCATATAATTCAACAGATCTACAAAACGTATTTTTTAAAATGTTCTGCGATATGCGATGTGTGTTGTACGATCTCGATGTATGTGGATGTGTGTTATACATCGTTTTGCGCTTTTCTTTGAGCCAGTTCATTGTTAATTGCTGTGATATGCATTTGATATATTCTTATTATGAAAAAATTTGTAAATAATGTATAACTTGCGATATTTGTAATGAAACAGTGTTATCGCGCTTGATAATATGGTTTTAATTTATTAATAAGTAGAAAGTTGTACATATACTGTTTATAATTGTTATAATATTCAATAAACTATATTTAAAATGTAGTAAAATGTTTTAATTTGTTTTATTTTTAAATAAATATTATAAATTATCAAGGAATGGGTAGTATGGATTTTAAATTCCCGCGTTTTCAATTCAGATGGCGCTCGATTTCCGTGCTAACAGAAAAATACATTGAGTGAAAGTCATGGATATAGGAATATAGGGATGGAGCATGAGCTGGGATCAGTGGCAAGGGGGGTGTTCAGGATTGAGGAGGAGGCAGGGTAAAATTTACGCCTAAATTTGATTGGTGGCATTTCTGCGCATACTCTGTACCGCCAAGTATGAAATATGTTTACAGATTGCTTACATATATCTGACAAGTTGAATATAGAAAAGTGATAGTTAACCCTTTGTCCTATAATAACGTATGACAGTCGCGATACGAATTATGTCCCAAATATTGTAATGAACGTTGTTAAATGATAAAAAGTGAAACAGAATGTAGAAATCTTCTACACTTTTTGATTTTATGCAATTAGTAGTTACATATTTCATGTTTATGTACAATTTCAAATAATTAATAAATCTGTAGTCTGAAAAAAATTTTAGGACGAGGGATTAAAGAAAACTAAAATTAGAGAATATAGAAAAGAAATTAAAACGTGTAACACGAATTAACACGACACTGAAATGAACCGGTACAGAGGCTTGGTGACACTCAGTGACGATTAGAGATGCTTCAAAATGCTCGATGCTCACAGGTTATATCACGCTGTGTGAATCAGTGTGAATGCGTGGCGGCCGTGGCGCTGCATACATAATGACGTACTGCGCTTGCGCCCGGACACAGCCAATGAAAATTAGGCGTCAATTTTACCTCGTCCCCGTCCCTAAATTTGCCACCCCCGCAGCGACACGCTCCATCCCTATATTCCTATATCCATGGTGAAAGTACCCTTGCTCACGCCTAGGAACATTCGTGAAACCTAAGAAACGAACATTCCTAAAAAGTTGTAGAATTCAAGTCCTAGGGTCATTCGTAAAACTTAAGAAACGGAGATTCCTAGAACGTCCAGAATTCAAGCCCTAGGGTCATTCTTCGAATGTGAAGAATGGACGTAGGACTTCTGGGCATAAACTGGCCGTGAAACGTACGTTCTACGAACGACCGTGGCTACTTGGGAAACGAAGTATAATCAAAATTACATAAATACTATGGTTTGTGTTCCATTATTTTTTGCTTTCTAATATTAAATCTTAAAGATGGTAACATACCAAGAAATCGCAGTAAATAGTTATATATATATATACGCTCAGTAAACCACGCCAAAGTACGCTGATTACTAACTGCAATAAAACGGAGTATAATCAAAATCACATATAAATATTAGGCTACTTGTAATGCTTTGTTTGTGTTCCATTATTTTCTGCTTTCTAATATTAAATCTTAAAGATGGTAACATACCTGATAAGTTGTAAACACCACAAAATACAGAATAAACAATGAAAAAACGCTCGTCGAACACACCAAAAGACACCCGAACAAGACACGCTACGAAATAAAATGGAGTCGACGGCGTCTAACAACTCGTGTAGGGGCAACATGCGCTTCCGCGCATTGCCACGGCGCTAGTGTCGCCTGGCAATAGCAGCATGCGAGCTGCATAGCGAGTCGCCCCTCTTGACGATCGTTCGTCCGCTGCCTAGAGCGTTTTCCGCCTAGGCGCCATGCTAGTAGATTCTGCTCTCAGTCGTCTTACTAGGCAGACGTGCTCGTTCCTTAGCCGTTGCTAAGCGTATATATATATAACTTCCGTTATTGCCTCGTGGGCAACACGTGCCATTGTAACAAGTAATAAAGTTCTCGTTGTTAATATTACCAGCAGCAGTGATTTCGATTCAATTGCAATCTATTGGGACTAAACGCGTAGTAGGTCGCCTTCTCTATCTGGTCACCATAGGGATAAAACCTACAACTGGTGACCCCGACGTGATTGCCGTTTTTGAATCCGTGAGGACACGAGGTCTGGGACGCTCGTAATTTTCCCATCCTCCCTGCTGTCTTGCTGCCGTCACGAAGCATGTCCATACAAGAAGAACCTGGCTGCACGTGGTCGGAAGTTCCTGCTGAAGTTCGGTCGGCGCCGAATACCGCAACATAAGAAGAAACTCCTGCCGTCGCAGGCGGCGAGCAATCCGCTCGCTGCATTCATCGCTGCCGTTAGCAGGCGGCGAGCAATCCGCTCGCTGCATTCATCGCTGCCGTTTGCAGGCGGCGAGCAGGCCGCTCGCTGCACGTTGAAGTTGTTCCGGCGTTCCCGGCACCGCGTGGGTTTCACCATCGCCGCCATTGCTGCCGCCATTGCCGCTGCCGTGTAACCGCCGAGTGGAGACCACCATCGACGCCATTGCTGACGCCACGTGGAAGCCACAAGCGGTGATCGTTTATTTTTAAGTCTTTTCGCGTTTCGCATCGTTTGATATTCGCCGTAATTATGTCTGTTCCCTCGACGGATGAAAGAGTCGCGCAGCTGTTACAGGCCGTTCTGGCGGCCCAGCAGGAAGCCGCGTCTTCCAACCGCGTCGATAGCTATCGCGCGCCCAAGTTGCCCGTATTCTTTAAGAATGAACCCAAGACTTGGTTCGGACAGGTCGAGGCATCGTTCAGAATTGCTCGCATCACGAGCCAAACGACAATGGCCGACACCGTGATAGCCGGTCTCGACGCCGAAACCGCGACGGTCATTTCCGACCTTATCGCATCACCCGATCCGATCGCGCCGTATACTCGTATCAAGGAGCGCCTAATGGCGACGTTCTCCACGTCCGCGGAAACGAAACTTCGACAGCTACTGAAGGGACAAATTACATCGCACGGCAAACCCTCACATACGCTTGCAGTCATTCGTAATAAGGATGACGGCGAGTGCTCCGAGGCCGTGCTGCGATCTATTTTCCTCGATTTAATGCCAGAGCAATGCCGCGCGATCCTGGCCGCGTCTAAACAGGATGACCTTCAGGAGCTGGCCCTTCTAGCCGACAAAATCGTCGAAACAATGAACCCCGCGTCCGTTCATACAGTCGCTGCCGCGACATCGATACCTGCCGCCGCGACATTGACAACCGCTGCCGCGACATCGAGACCTGGTTCCGTCCAAGACCAACTCGATCTGATTATGCGTGAGATAGCGAGTCTCAAAGTGTCTCATCAGCACTATTCGCGGCCGAATCAGCGAAATTACAGTCGTAACGCCGCCGGTCCCCGATCTCGGAGACGCTCCCAAAGTCGCGATCCGTCGGGACCTTGCCGAATACATGCGAAATATGGAGAGCGTGCAATCCGTTGCATCAAACCCTGTTCATGGTCCGGCCCTCCGCGAGTGTCGGAAAACTAGAGTCACTCTCCTCCTCGGAGACTGTCGGAGTGTGCCAAACGTCCTCTAAACGTCTCCATGTACGCGATCGTAAATCAGGCCGCATGTTTTTGATTGACACAGGTTCGGATCTATCGCTGCTGCCGGTTTCCGCGGAATCGCGTACCTCCCCCAGCTCGTTCAAGCTGTTCGCCGCGAACGATACCCGTATCAATACTTACGGTGAACTTCGCGTGATCCTCGATTTGGGACTGCGTCGCCCAATCGAGTGGAATTTTTGCGTAGCAGCAGTCCCGTATCCCATAATAGGAGCCGACCTGCTTACGCACTATGGCCTCACGGTCGATCTTAAAGGGCGTCGTGTCATTGATAACACTACGAGCATTTGTATCGCTGCCGGTATCGATGCCGGAATCGCTAATCGTACCCCCTCGTCCGTGAATGTCCTTGGACCGTCATCCAAGTACGCGCATATTTTGGCTCGTTTCCCTCAGGTCATCGGACTAGAGCAGCCAACACCTCTCGAATCGCGCGGTGTGTTCCATCACATTTCCACCACCGGCCCACCCGTGGCCGAGCGCGCTCGACGTCTCACAGCCGACAAGCTGAAAGCCGCGAAGGCTGAATTCAAACATCTGATCGCTGCCGGTATTTGTAGACCTTCTAGCAGTCCATGGGCCAGCCCCATACATCTCGTTAAGAAAAAGTCAGGTGAATGGCGTGTTTGCGGTGATTACCGTCGCTTAAACAGCGTAACCGTGCCCGATAGGTACCCCGTCCCGCATCTTCACGACTTTCCTGCCAACCTTCATGGCAAAACGATATTTACGGCGCTAGACCTCTACAAAGCATATCATCAGATACCCGTTGCCCCCGAAGACATACAAAAAACCGCTGTCATCACGCCGTTCGGACTTTTCGAGTATTGCGCGATGACGTTCGGACTTCGAAATGCGGGCCAAACGTTCCAACGTTATATCAACCGTGCGCTAGGCGATTTGGATTTTGTTTTCACATTCCTCGATGACATTCTCATTGCATCTTCCTCTCCGGAAGAGCACGAGAAGCATCTGACAATCGTCCTGCAGCGCCTACGTGATTTTCATCTGCGCGTGAATTTAGACAAATGCCGCTTCGGCGTGTCTGAGCTTGTTTTTCTCGGCCATCTAGTCAACTCGGAGGGATTCAAACCTACTCCCGATAAAGTTGAGGCCATTAGGAATTTTCCCAAGCCGCGCACGATCGACGACTTACGTCGCTTTCTAGGAATGGTAAATTTTTACAGGCGTTGTATTCCGCACGCTGCCGCCACTCAAGCTCCGTTAAACGCATATATGCATGATGCGCGAAAACGCGATAAACGATTGATTAAATGGCTGCCGGAAGCCGAGACTGCTTTCGCGAAATGCAAGGACGACCTTGCAAATGCTGCCTTGATAACTCACCCTAGTGAAAAAGCCACTGTTCGACTCGTTGCCGATGCATCTGACGTGGCCATGGGCGCAGTTTTAGAGCAGCTATGTGGTGCGGATTGGAGACCACTAGCGTTCTTCTCACGCAAATTCTCCCCGGCCCAGTGTAAATACAGTACGTACGATCGCGAACTCACCGCGATATACGAGGCCGTGCGTCATTTCCGCCATTTCTTAGAAGGTCGCGAATTTAACATATATTCCGATCATAAACCGCTCATCTACGCCTTTTCTCAGAGCTCAGAGCGTGCTTCTCCTCGTCAGACGAGACAATTGTGCTATATAGCACAATTCACGTCTAACATTCTTTACCTGCCGGGCAGTGATAACGTCGTTGCCGATTCTCTCTCGCGATCCGAGGCTATACGGCTGCCGACGCAATTTGATATAAATGAGCTATCTCGCGAACAAGAAAACGACCCCGAACTCAGGGAAATTCTTCGTACGCCCGATCACTCTCTCGCTCTTAAAAGGCTGACATGGGGCCCGGAGCACTCTCCTGTATATTGCAGTGTTTGCGACGAGTGCATTCGTCCGTATATACCCGCCTCTATGCGCGAGCGAGTGTTCACGCTCTTTCATTCACCCGCTCATCCGAGCGCGAAAGTGACCGATCGACTCATTCGACAGCGCTATGTCTGGCCCGACATGCACCGTGACATTGCTCGCCAGTGCAAGTCGTGTATAAGTTGCCAGCAATCGAAAATCTCTCGTCACGTTAAAATGACACCGTCGCAGTTCGTCGCGCCCGACGGACGTTTTATGCACGTGCATATCGACATTGTCGGTCCGCTGCCGGTCAGCGAAGGTTTTCAGTATTGCCTTACTATGATCGACAGATTTTCGCGCTGGGCCGAAGCAGTTCCTCTCCGCGACATTTCCGCGCAGACAGTCTGCCGTGCTTTCTTCGACAATTGGGTGTCGCGTTTTGGCGCACCCGCATTCTTAACGAGCGATCAAGGTACACAATTTGAATCGCAGCTTTTCTCAGCCCTTCTTGCGCTCGTCGGCTGCCGGAGACAACGAACGACTGCGTACCACCCCGCGTCTAACGGTATGGTTGAGCGTTGGCATCGCGTCTTGAAGGCAGCGATCATGTGCCACGCCGATCAGCAATGGTCGCGTGTTTTACCCGCGGTATTATTAGGTTTGCGTACCCATGTCCGTCTCGATACAAATGCGTCTCCCGCCGATTACGTATACGGAACATCACTGCGTTTACCGGGCGAATTCTTCCTAATAGATGATTATAAACCCGACCCGCAGCCGTTCCTAGAAGAGTTTCGACAATATATGCGTGCCGTTAAGCCGGTGCCTGCGGCACATAAGCGTAACGTTAAGACTTTCGTTTATAAGGAATTAGAGTCGTGTTCGCATGTGTTCATGCTTGTTAAATCCGTGCGTAGACCCTTAGAACGGCCTTACACGGGACCACACCGAGTACTCCAGCGCATTTCAGATCGCGTATATTCCATCGAAGTCAACGGTTCACCGCGTAACGTTTCTGTCGAACTCTTGAAGCCTGCGCACATTGTAAATGAAGGACTCGTAGCTCCGACATCGGATGCATCGCTGCCGGTTTCAAATGCATCGCTGCCTGTCCCAAGTACATCGCTGCCGTTTCCAAGTGCGCCGTTACGCACCTACTCGCGCAGGAGAGTCACCTTCGCAGACTCCCCACATTAATGTAAGTTTTTTGTAAGCGTTGCGCGTAGTATGTAAGTTTTTTGTATCTAGCATGTAAGCACCTTTCGTAACATTTCCTTTCCGTAAAGCGTATTGTTAAAAGCGAAATCTTGTATGCTTCCGCTTCTCTTTGGGGGGGAGTGTGTAGGGGCAACATGCGCTTCCGCGCATTGCCACGGCGCTAGTGTCGCCTGGCAATAGCAGCATGCGAGCTGCATAGCGAGTCGCCCCTCTTGACGATCGTTCGTCCGCTGCCTAGAGCGTTTTCCGCCTAGGCGCCATGCTAGTAGATTCTGCTCTCAGTCGTCTTACTAGGCAGACGTGCTCGTTCCTTAGCCGTTGCTAAGCGTATATATATATAACTTCCGTTATTGCCTCGTGGGCAACACGTGCCATTGTAACAAGTAATAAAGTTCTCGTTGTTAATATTACCAGCAGCAGTGATTTCGATTCAATTGCAATCTATTGGGACTAAACGCGTAGTAGGTCGCCTTCTCTATCTGGTCACCATAGGGATAAAACCTACACTCGATTCAAAGCAGCGCCACCTGAAGGGACGCAAACACATGACAAAGTATGGAAGATCACGGGGGTGAAGAGGAGTACGGGGGGATATAGTACGTTTGGCACTACCTAGCGGCGCTGGCGATCAATTCGGGACATCGCCAGGACCCGAATACCGCATCCATAGTATATATATCAGTGTACGGGATCCATGTCCTTGCGCCGCCTGGCGGCGGCCGGGGAATTACTACCCATCTTTTTCAATTTCTGAGGGAAGTCGGCACACCTGTATAATACACCGTGAGCACGGTGTATTATAGAGGTGTTCTGGCTACTCTCGGGAAAGTGAAAAAGATAGCGCTGGGTTCTCTCTGGTCGCCGCCAGATGGATCCGTGTTCCGATTACAGTTTTCGTGTACGTGTGAGAATGAGATTGTGTGTAGCTGCGTGTCCATACTAAGATATGTACCTATGTACATGTTGCCTCCAGTTGCCTCGCACAATCAGTGTACGTATGAGAATGAGATTGTGTGTAGCTGCGTGTCCATACCAGGGAGAATTAGTTCACCTTAAAAGTAGGGGAGGATTAATCCACCCAAAAAGAAGCATATACATGCTATTACCGAAAAATATGTTATAGAGGCAATTTCAACGAGACGATTCGATATACTATATACTATATATGGTCATGTCAAGTATATCGAATCGTCTCGTTGAAATTGCCTCTATAACATATTTTTCGGTAATAGCATGTATATGCTTCTTTTTGGGTGGATTAATCCTCCCCTACTTTTAAGGTGAACTAATTCTCCCTGGTATGGACACGCAGCTACACACAATCTCATTCTCATACGTACACTGATTGTGCGAGGCAACTGGAGGCAACATGTACATAGGTACATATCTTAGTATGGACACGCAGCTACACACAATCTCATTCTCACACGTACACGAAAACTGTAATCGGAACACTGATCCATCTGGCGGCGACCAGAGAGAACCCAGCGCTATCTTTTTCAAAACTTCAGCCTTACAGAGGGCTTAGTCGGAACACCTCTATAATACACCGTGACCGTGAGTAAGAGTAAGGAGATCTATCTGTACAGTTTGGAAGTGGCGACAAAACTTGTTCCCGTTTGGGGAGGTACGCCAAATGGAATGGATTGAACACAATTGAACAGTAAATGTCAGTGTCAAACACGTAATCGATGAAACGGAAAGGTTAGAAATATATGGTTATGTTATGACAGGACGTGCAAATACGCAAAATTTGAAGAAAAATGATGTTATAATTTTTTTAAAAAAGATTTTCAAAATCTTATATTTTTATAAAATGAAGAGGTGTTATATATTTAATAATTAATAAGGATGACACATATAAATGTTATATATTTTTTCTTATAACATAATTAAAAGTAGTTGTAATAAAGTAGGTTTCTTATAATGTAATTAAAAGTACAATAAGTTTTTACACATAATAGGATTATATATATGTATATCTTTATTTCAACGTTTTGGTCAAGAAATGGACTTGGTTTTACAACATAATGGGCTTATACCATGCTTCGGAATTAAGTAAACTTGTAGCAATAGATTTCCACACCACCTATGAGGTACTATTGTTGGCGTGTTTTTTTTTGTCAGTGGTATCCCCTGTAGGCCTATTCCACTTTCTCGCATACTTATATGATTACCTTATATGATGATTTTTATTTTCGTCTTTTTCTAGCTTATTTCCTTTGTATACTTGTTTCAACTGCATTCGTTTCTATTATTTTTGTATTTTTATTTTTATTTGGCCCTTTTCTTGGGGGAATATTTCTACTTGCTGTAACTAATTTTACTTTTTTTCTGGTTTCTTTTATTTTTCCTTTTTCTAAGTTGTTATTTTTGTTTGCCTGCTTAACTAGAAAGAACATACGCGTGACTAAATAAAAACGAATAATGTTCTTTGTGAAATCATGATTATGTTCTTCGCAGCCAATGAGATTAACAGGATTTCTTTCATTATTGATTAATCCCATTATGTCAAATAACGTGTTGACATTAATTTCTCCACAATTTGTTGCCCCCATGATTCCCTTTTCTAAAGTGGATAGCAAATCGAATAGTGCCACTGAAGGATTTATTAAAGATCCTTTTGTTTTTATTTGAATCAATTTGTGAGTTTCTGGGATTTTATCAGTTGGCTGTAAAGCCAATATCTTCAGACACTCTTCACAAATCATCTTTTTATGATGACTTTTATTGTTAAAAAATCGTTTTCCTTTTCTTGCCACATACCCAGCAACGTACGTCAGTATGTAATCTGACGTACTATGTACATGAGAATCGTGGTCTATAAGAATTGACGGGGCATACGCCAATACTTCAGTGTTTCTTCCTCTGTCGAGGATAGTATCTATTTGGTCTACCCACTGTTCTTCTCTTTCTTTTATATTTTCTATATCTCTAATATTAATAAGGACATCCATTATTTCTTCAGTGGATACATTACAACCTTTTGGAGGTTTTATCAGAGAGTACATAGATATTAATCTATACATTTGTATAAATAATTGGGAATCCGGATGATTATTAGATCCACAAGAGTTTCGCATCATTCCAAAAAATCTCTACAACAATAATTATAAATTATATACAACAAGTTTTATTAATATTTGTATTAAAAAACAGTCTTAAAAAGATAATTATACCTCCAAATTGTCTTGATTTAATCTAGATGTCATCAAGTACTCGAATCCACACTTATCAGTTAAAAACGTACAAATTTGAAGAGTGGCTTTTAAAGAAATCCAAAGAGTCCATAGTAAGTTTGCTCAGTTATAAAACTATACCCCATTTCCTTAGCTTTCTGTTCCCACTCAATTATAAAATTTAAAAAGTTTTCAATATCCTGCAAAATTCAAACACACATAATATATATATGATCACAAAAAGAATGTAATTAATCAAATTTTATAATAATTAAAATTCAGAGTCATTGCACTATAAAGTTACTTGCAATGTTTATACTTATATAATTACCTTGTACATTTGGTTGTCCGGTCGTAACGAATTCTTCGGAGTACGACTGTTCATTGCAGTGATCAATGCATGCACTTTTTGGCAAAATTTTATCGATCCATCAGCATCGTTTAAATCATGATGAATATTTGTTTCCTTGAATATTTGCATGGTAGGTGCCACACTGAAAAACTATAAAAAATCGCGTAAGTACATTTCAACGTGAAAATAATCATATCTTTATCGATCCAATAAAATTACGTAAAGCGATACATATAGACACTACATGTAAGTACATACTCGAAATGCCATTGCAACATTCATTTTTTGGTAATATTTGGGTCTAATGTGTGTTCATCCAAATTATGACTACATTTTAAGTTAAATCCGTGAGGATTTTCGATGGCAAGTACTGCATACCAATGTTTCAAAGAAACTACACCATCCGGAGTCTGCATGTAAGAAAAATACACATTTTTCTATTATTATCACTCACATATTAGGAAATATGTGCAATTACAAACGATATGAACACGATCAAACGTTCGTATTGTCTAGCTTCGAATATGCTACTACTAGTGTTCCTGATTTCTCAACATTTTTCATTTCTCGAGAAATAAGAAATAAGAATATATTTCTCGAGAATTCTCTAGAATTTAAGAAAACAAAAAAATATTGGAAATCTTATGATATTTGAAATATTGTTCATAATATTTATCGAAAGCGCAAAAAACATTAACTCAATGTTTATTCCTGTCCAATATGTACATTAGAAAAAGTACATATTGCCGGAAAAGTACGAAACACTCTGTATGAATTGTATGTACTATAAATTTTCGGACTGTTTGTTACTTCTGATTCAAAATTTGACTCACCCAAATTCCTGCATATCGATCAAGCTGAGAAAAATAATTTCTAAGGCACTTGATCAAATGTGGAAAATCGGAAATAAACCACAAACGTCTTTCTGTATCTACTATGTGCTGTATACTAACACAGTCTTCCGTTACTCCAAATATATTCCACATGGATCGATTCCATGAGGCTCCATCTGACACTACAGCATCGATTTTTAATCCAGATTGTTCGGTTAAAATAATGCACTCCATAATAATTTTGTGTAAAATTGATGAACTTGCGCTGCCAATACTTAAGAAGCAAGCCAGAGATTGAACCCATGTACCTTTAAAAGGCTGAAACATAAGTACCAATGCATGGTCCCCTTTTTTTGTTCTTTGATCTTCCCTAGTATATCGGCCTAAATCGACAAATCCCTCAACTTTTAGATTCATGCGATTAAAATATAAAGTTTGCGATAACTTCATTTCGTCTACCAACAAAACACCTAAAAAACATTATTTTGGCTATTAAAATATACAAGGAGAAGGAGAGATGCAAGGATAAAGGAGGGAAGAGAAATGTAGAAATGAAATTGAGAGTTAAATTATAACAACATTATATTTAATATAATAAAAAAAATGTATACAGTGGTAAAGACAGAAAGTACAAACGGACGGATAAAGATAAACGAGTTCGATGAAGTACCGACACGGCGAGGTTTACAAGTTCGGTTGATTACCTCGCCGATTGTCATGAAACGCGCACAGCTGATATCGTCGGCGAGGCAAAAACTACCGAAGCGCGACAGTTCTTGTGCCTCACCGACGACTTGTAAATAAAAACTGCAAAAGTAATAAATAAAAATAAATAATCCCCTCGTGGGATTTTAAACAATAACCATTTTTATAAATTAACAAAATTGATACGTGACAAATTGTAAGCCATGTCCTAAAGGAAGAAATTTCTTCCTTTAGGACACGGCTTGCACCCGAAAGCCTCAACAGAATGACTATACGATACCGGGCCGTGAAAGCCTCAAATCTGTGATAACAAAATTAATTTATGCAACTTAAATGTATTTGTACCTCGTACATCTTCAGATTTCATGTCTGCCGTTTTCTTTGCTAGAATTTCGAATGTACTCATTTGAAACCCGTAACAACCTTTTACGTTCCTCATATAACGCTTTAGTGTTTGAATGGACGGCAATGTTAAGATATTGCGCGATCTTAGGTGATTATAAGTTTTTGTACTTTTGATTCGCAGCAAAATACACTCATATATCCATTCATTGCATATCTCATGCCCTTTTTATTTTTGCATTTCGCTGCTGCAAAGCAAGCTTCAACAGCTAATTGCTGGGTTTGCGGCAATTCTTTAATCATTTCTCTGATCACGTTCTCGTTGCATCTACTGCATTCTTCTTTTAAATGTGCAATTTTGTTGTACAATTTTGAAATCTACAATTCATTGAAATTATAATTGCAATTAAAACAGTCATTTAACTTTGTAAAAAAATGTATTTAATGTACATACTTTACTTCGAAGTCTCTCTTCTCGACGTTTATAGTTAGAATTCAATAACTGTAATTTTCTGTGTTTGTTTTGTAATTTTTAACTTCCCGATTTTATAGGGAAGTTATTGTAATTACCCCGAAAATCGATTTTTTAGCAGATCTTCACGTTTCATGGTCATTGCAGTCATTTTAGACTATTTTCAGCAAAATGTTCGTATGTGTGTGTGTGTGTGTGTGTGTGCGTATGGCCGTTTCTATGTAATCAAATTTTTCGTTAACGTTTTCAGAAAAAGTAACAACGCGATCAGGATGATGAATGATGCAATCGATGTGCCCCGTCGTAACTTAGAGCTGATTAGATTTTGGTCCATATTGGTCAAGTAGTTTTTTAGATTTTTAGTTTTTTTTCGAAAAGAGTTGATTCTACAATGCAATTTATAAGGGAGGACGAAAATTTTCCACCAAAGAACCAAACGCAATTACATAAAAAAAATTTTTTTCTTAATTTTTTTTAGATTAAAAAAAATTTTTTCTTAATTTTTTTTAGATCAAAAAAAATTTTTTTTTTAACTGATGCTAATGTTACCGCTTGGAATAATCGAAAGTTATTCCAATGCAACAGTGAATTTATCATCTCTACTCCCAAGAATACATTTTGGGAGAATATCGATGAAAGTACAAAAAAAAACGATGTTAGCGATGTTGGCGAAGGAGTAACGAATCGGGAAGTTCTTTGTGTGACTCTTGGAGAGTCACACACCAAATAAAAAACATTAATATCAGTAGGCCCTACTAGCCATGCGTATCACTGACCCTCTCGCAAGAGCAGTCCTACCCGCGAGCTCGCGAAGCGAGTGAGCAAAAACAACCCTACTCGCGAGCGAGCGAAGCGAGCGAGCAACAATAGCCCTCTAGTTTTTGAATTGATTTTACATTATGCCCTTTTCTTAATGACATCTTCCAACTTTTTGCACAAGGCAAACACCTCATTTTCCCTGTTCACCCAAATCTACTTTTAATTACAAAACCGCGACAACAATTTGTAATTCTGTAAAAGGAATAAGTACATTTTATTTAAAGTGCATATTATTAGATGTATAACTGCTGCATATATAACTAATTATATGAAAGAAAACTCCCTAAAAAGTAAAAATAGATATTTTTATAAATATAATAAACTAAACTCAAATTTTACTTGTTACTTCCATAAATCATAAAATATAATTTGATACACTAACCTGTTTTCATCATTAACTCCCGCACAAGGAAAATAATCTTGTAACGTCAACAAAATTTGTTTGATTTCTTCCATATTTATAATCATCTTCGGATAAAAAGGAATCTCCTTTTCTCCAACAAATACCTGTTTTATATTTCAATAACATTGTAATGAACATTATAGATGTAAATAGGGGTGTGCGAGAACCCGTAATATCGGGTCGGGTCGGGAACACGAAATTTTTTCGGGATCGGGACGGGTACCCGAAAATTTCGAGATTCTCGAATTTATCGTGATTCCTGAAAATTTTGAGAACCCAGTAATCATTTATATTCATTTTAATTAATACATTCATAGTTTCGGATTTTTTATTCTAGATGTTTTCGAAATTGAAAGAATGTTGTCCATCACGAATTCTTTCAAATTGTTAATATTTCTTTTTCTATGTGTATATTTGTCGATGGTCGACTAGCGTGGAGGATGAGTGATCTTCTAACTAATCTAATTGAATGGAATATATTTCTATACATATATATATATAATAGTGAAAATAAACTTAACATTTCTCTCTTCATATTAAATATTACACAACCGTTAAATCAAATTACACTTTCTGATATACGTCCATCCATCATGGAGACTCGCGCAGAACAAGGAACCGGAACTCTACCAACTCCGCTGAGTTGCCACATATGAGAGAAGAAAATAAGTTGCCAACTCTATAAAACTTAACACCAATTATTTCAGATAGCACGCCGCGCCGGCTCGATTTTGGCCGGGCCCCTGTGCGCGCCGCTGCGCGCATACCACCTACAGAAACTCGATTGGAAAGGAGCGGGATCGCGTTCTCATTGCGTGATAATACAAACACGGGTGATATGCGCGCATTGGCGCGCCAAATGGTCCGTCCAAAATCGAGCAGCTCCAAGCGTTGTGTTGCCCGTAATCTGCAGGTCAGGGGCTCTGCAGGCTTGGCCAGGTGGCAGGCTATGCTGACTGGGTATATTTACCTCTACTTTCATATTTATTGTAACACTGACATGTCTTAAAGGATATGAGAAGTCATTAGTCTAACACGTCCACAACATACGGCTATCACTAATGTTTGCAAGCCAATAAGTTGTCGGAACCTTGATATTTCTTGCAATATTCATTTGTTCTATAGAAAATGTGGTGTTTTCCTCTTCTTGTATTAAACATCTTTCTTTTATTTGTGTTGTCCTCTTTATCGCATGCGATGTAAATGGATTTTGGTCTAGCAATGACTCATAGTTATTAGTCATGTTATCTTCTATCCGCACACAGTATGGTGTAGTTAGGATTGAGGGAAAAATTGAAGGGACTGCTCCCTGTTTTAATAGTGCTCTTTTTCTATGTATACGGTTAACTGTTCCATCAGTTTGTACAATTGCATGTTCCTTGATGATGTCTTCTGGCTTGAAGTGCAGTTCACAAACTGAACTGTTCTTTGTTATTTTTGTAGTGTAACTACTTAAAATATCGTGCCAAGACTGAAAAAATGACAATAAAATTATAAAATTCAGTTGTTAAATATGATGTATATGTTCGAGCCGAGTCGGGAATTCTGAACGGACGTTACATATTATATATTATATAGTATACAGGGTGGTACACGCAACTTGCACATCAATAATAACTTCCAAAGTATGCGTTGCACGAAAAAGTTTTGTATACAGAAGTTGCATGCTCTGAAGGGGTACATTATGTAGTGTATTTATTTTTTTTTTGTAGATGGGCGCGTAAAGGACATATATGAAGGTGACCTGCATTTTTTTTAATGGAATGAGGTATTTTTTAACTTCCCGATTTTATAGGGAAGTTATTGTAATTACCCCGAAAATCGAAAATCGATTTTTTAGCAGATCTTCACGTTTCATGGTCATTGCAGTCATTTTAGACTATTTTCAGCAAAATGTTCGTGTGTGTGTGTGTGTGTGTGTGTGTGTGTGTGTGTGTGTGTGTGTGTGTGTGTGTGTGTGCGTATGGCCGTTTCTATGTAATCAAATTTTTCGTTAACGTTTTCTGAAAAAGTAACAACGCGATCAGAATGATGAATGATGCAATCGATGTGCCCCGCTGTAACTTAGAGCTGATTAGATTTTGGTCCATTTTGGTCAAGTAGTTTTTTAGTTTTTTTCGAAAGGAGTTGATTAAACATTGCAATTTATACGAAAGGCGTATCCACCGAATAAGTAAACGTAACTATATATATATATACATTTAGACATTTAAAAAAAAATTTTTTTTATAAAATAAAAACAAAAATTTTTCTTTTTTTTAATTAAAAAAATTTTTTTTCCAATTATGCAACTAATGCTAATGTAACCGCTTACAATAATCGAAAATTATTCCAATGCAAGAGTGAGTTAATCATCGCCGAGAATATATTTTCAAAGAATATCGATGAAAGTACAAAAACATTTATATTACAATCTTTAAATAAACAATTAGTTCAAAACGAATTGTGAACTGAGATTAAATTGAAAATTAATATAAAATATATGATAATTAATAACATTGATGTTGAAGACGGATTGGTTAATGCAGCATGCGGAATATTAAAATTTATTACTTTTCAAGAAAATACTAAAATTCCGTCTATATTGTGGTTAGATTTTCAATTGGCCAGAGTAGGAGTGAAAGTAAGAACTCGTTATCGTGATTATATGAAAAATGCAAATATAAATCAAAATTTAACACCAATAATAAAAAAATATCGAATCAAGTAAATATTTCGAGTGAAGAAAAATAAGAAATCACACGTAGTCAATTTCCAGTGGTTCCTGCTGAAGCGATTACGATTCATAAAAGTCAGGGACAAACATACGAGAAAGTATGTATGGATTTTAAAACATCAGAAATACGAACTTTACAAATGTTTATGTAGCACTGAGCAGAGTTTCAAAATTGAGCGGTTTATATATTTTGAGAAAATTTAAATTAATAGTATCGAAGAAAACCAAGATCAATACTGCAAACCCGGGTAATGATGAGTTCTATCGTTTGCGAAAAACTAATTAAGACAATTTATTTTGCAACATTAGTATGCTATAACAAGGAACCAAGCGAGCAACGAGCATACGATGTTGGTTTAATGCGACGCCAAATAGCAAATATTTTGATAAGTAGAAAACTATTGAATTTCCCTGAAAACGTATAATCTTCTTAAAACGTACACTTAATAAATAATAATAATAATAATATACAGCAACTAACGAATCGGGAAGTTCTTTGTGTGGCTCGTGGAGAGTCACACACAAAAAGGAAGACATTAATAGCTGTGGGCCCTACTAGCCATGCGTACCACTAACATTCTCGCAAGAGCAGTCCTACCCGCGAGCTCGCGAAGCGAGCGAGCGAAGCGAGCGAGCAACAATAGCCCTCTAGTTAATACATCAATCGATGCAGCTGGACATTCGTTATAAAAAAGTACTAACCTATGTATGTCGAAAAATTAGTAGTTCAGGAGATATTTGAATGTAAATAACTATAAAATACCCTTACTGTCGCGCTAAGACGTTAGTGTTTACTTACTTGTGTAACATCTTAGCACGACAGTAATGGTATTTTACAGTTATTTAAATTGAAATATCTCCTGAACTACTAAATTTTCGACATACATAGGTTAGTACTTTTTTATAACGAATGTCCAGCTGCATCGATTGATGTATTAAAAAATACCTCATTCCATTTAAAAAAATGCAGGTCACCTTCATATGTCCTTTACGCGCCCATCTACAAAAAAAAAATAAATACACTACATAATGTACCCCTTCAGAGCATGCAACTTCTGTATACAAAACTTTTTCGTGCAACGCATACTTTGGAAGTTATTATTAATGTGCAAGTTGCGTGGACCACTCTGTATATATATATGTATATACCCATAGGATGTATTTAGCTTTGGAAGCAATATGAAAATATTATTCTTTGGAACATAAATACTTACTGCGCAAACAGCAAAAAAGCTTTTCTTAGGAGATTCATTTTGGTTTCTCCTTGACATGCATCCCTTGATGCTACAGGCCATTTTAAACAGGAAACTCAAAATGGACTTCTAAAATAAATAAAAATGTTAATAACGTATTTGCTCGCGGACGCGTCAGCTCGCGAATGTAATCGGATAGTTGCACGCCAAATTAATTTTGGGCAGCCAGTTCAATGATTGTCTGACTTGAAGGAATCGCGTTTCTCACAGACTCGTTTGCTTCTTTTTCCGTCACTTCGCCTTGTCTTGATTTATGCAAGGAAAGAACTGCTCTGTTAAGAACTGATAAGTATCACTTTTTTAAAGCAAACAAAAAAATTGAATAAAACAAACAAATTGGATAAAACAAAAAAAAATGTAGCTCAGTCGGACGAACAGATCCCTTTTTTGTGGAGAAATGCAATACGCATACCAGCCCTCATACTAGTCCCCAGCCGTCCTGGGGGAGTGGCGGGGTTACGTGGGGCTCTTCTGGAGTGGCGGGGTTACGTGGGTAGATCAGACGAGCCCCACATAGCTTCGTCTCTCCCCCAGGAGGGCGGGGTATGCGTAAAGCATTTTTCCTACGTTAAAAAAAAGGAAGGGGGAGCTAACCCCTCCCCCAGGATGCATGTAGAGCTAGGAGATGACCTGTTGACCCCCCTCCTTGCTCGGGGAAGAGAACCCAAAGTATTCCCGTCCGGCCGAGGAGGGAGGTTTCCGTACGCAACAACGAGGGGACCGAGGCGAGTTTCGGCTCGCGTCAGTCCCTTCCCCCTGTCCCATCCTCTGGTCGACCCCGTAAAAAGAATAAAAGAAATGAATAAATAATAATAAAAAAACTAAATAAATAAATAAGGAAAGAGGGTGTAAAAACAATGATAAAGGGGGGGATTCATTAAAAACGAATGGGGGTTCGATCGGCAGGCCGCGAATTGTGATAGGAGGGGGGGGGTAGGTAAAATCCCCCATCCCACCCATGGCTAACCCCCATGGCGGCGGTGGGAGTACTACGTAGTCCGGGTCTCATTTCCTCCCATTTCGACTTTTTCTCTTCTTGCTTCGCGTCTATTTCCCTCCAGCATTCTTGGATTATTTTATTCCTGTTGAACCGTTTCGTTCTTTCTTCATATTTTATTGCTCTTTTCTCCGCTTTTATCCTTACTTTGTCCATTTTAGTTTCCTCCAAAATTAGATAGGCTGGTGTATTGAAGTGTAATTCTTAATGTAATTTTTAATAAAATAAAATGAAATAAACAGTACACGCTTATGTACAAGATTTAATGTAAATTTATTATATATAGGTACATAACGTTTATTTACAGGCACGAAAAATAATAAATAAATTAAAAAATAAATAATAAATTAATAATAAATAATACATTTTACACATAAATTAAACATGAAAAATTAGATTTAAAATGAAATATAATTCAACATAAATATAACGCACGATAGACATCAAATGTTCTAGAAAGCGGAGCATTCTTTGACGCGCTTTTTACCGACATTTCATGAGATAAAACGGATAAAACCTAAAGCCGCAGGTTACCGCAGTTGAACCTTGCATTTATTGTTTAATATATAGATATACTTAGCATGGCCGACTTTAAGACGTTCTGCAACAAAGTGAATTTGGATTTTGAACTGATCCATCCTTGAAACATTTTGATTTACTCTCCTACTAGTAAAAAATATAAAAAATTGGGGTTTTTGCCGCTCTCAGACCACTGTGCGCCGTCGGGAGATCCGGGGAGAGTTTTCTTTTCTGTATAAGCGTTCAAGTTTCCTAGAAACCTGTAGCAGGGAGATAGGGTTTCGAACGCGAAGAGCACCGCAATTGCGGCGGTGTCCGGATTTTCCCCTCGGGTCTTGAAAATCCAGGAGAGGGCCACGTGGAGGTGTCGCGTCGGTCGTACCCATATCCGCAGCAGGTCTCCAAGGTAAAGAGCCTCTAGTCGATAGATTAATATTTGTTAATATTTGCAGTGATTAAAATTGATTTTTTTAACGATATTAAAAAAATATTACGATATTACGATATTTTAAGTCAGTGCTTGCCATTAGAATCCTATACATAGAAGCACATAATTTTAACGTATCACTCATTAGTACCAGACGACGCATTAATTAACGTGCAATAACTTTGCCAAAGAAACTTTAGCTGTAAGATTTTAACCTCTATTAATACTATTCTATATGATGTTATTATTACCACTGTGTATTTTCTATTAACCCAATACTACCATTAATATTGTACTTTATATCTTTATTTTTGTACTGTTAACCTAGTTCGTAAGGATAGAATGTATTTAATAAGTTTTGTATCATAATTACCAGTTTATGGACCTAACCTGGTCTAAAGCCTTAGTTCTTCACCGGTCATAACATAACCATGTATTTCTAACCTTTCCGTTTCATCGTTTGACACGTGTTTGACACTGACATTTACTGTTCAATCCATTCCATTTGGCGTACCTCCCCAAACCGGGGACAAGTTTTGTCGCCACTTTTTTCTTCTATACGCTATCGAGATAGGTCTCCTTACTCTTACTTCATGCCCCCGGCTATTGCTCTCTCTCTCACTCTTTGTACCGCGCGCCGCCATTGTGGTCTTCAACGCGCCCATAAGCCGGCGCAGTCTATCTCTATATGTCTATGGTCAGCACGGAAATCGGGCGCCATCTGAATTGAAAACGCGGGAATTTAAAATCCATACTACCCATTCCTTGATAATTTATAATATTTATTTAAAACTAAAACAAATTAAAACATTTTACTACATTTTAAATATAGTTTATTGAATATTATAACAATTATAAACAGTATATGTACAACTTTCTACTTATTAATAAATTGAAACCATATTATCAAGTGCGATAACACTGTTTCATTACAAATATCACAAGTTATACATTATTTACAAATTTTTTCATAATAAGAATACATCAAATGCATATCACAGCAATTAACAATGAACTGGCTCAAAGAAAAGCGCAAAACAATGTATAACACACATCCACACACATCGTATATCTCGTAACACACATCGAGATCGTATAACACACATCCACACACATCGTACATCTCGTAATACACACCGTACATCTCGTAACACACATCGTATATCTCATAACACACATCGCATATCGCATAACACACATCGAGATCGTGTAAGACACATCGTATATCTTATAACCAGAGTAGGGCAATAATCAACTAATATTTAAAAATGACTAATAGTCTTTTTGAATATTAGTTATAGCAAAATAGTCATTAGTCAAAACTTTTTATTAGTTAGTGACAGTTAGTCACAGCTCTAAGTAATCGTTAGCTATAGCTTATTAGTGAATTAGTAGTTGATGATCAATCATCAGTCACTATTATGCGATTAACATACATTAATATTATTAATTAGTTATCACTAACTAATCAAAAAGTTTTGCCCTGTGACTGTTTTGCTATGACTAACATTCAAAAAGACCATTTAATCATTTTTAAATATTAGTTGATTATTGCCCTACTCTGCTCATAACACACATCAACATTGTATAACACACATCGCATATTGCAGAATATACATCGAGATTGTACAACACACATCGTATATCGCAGAACATACGTCGAGGTCACACAACACACATCGCATATCGCAGACATACATCGAGATCGTACAACACACACCGCATATCGCAGAACGCGAGGCTCGTCTGCCCTTCCTTTGCACATATATCGGTTTTCAATTGGTTTTGCAAATGATCCTCGTACAGCTTGTCAAATCTAGCTGTGCGGCTGAATATCCCCCGCACGGGGAAATGACCCCGCTGCGCAATGGTAACTAGGCGGAACTTCGCAACGATAGAGAACTGATCGTCACCTGTGAAACGATGCACGTGACGACAGTTCAGTCAGTTAAAAAGTAAAGTGACACAAGTGTATTCACACAAACATATAAACAGTTGTTTTGTATAGCGGCCCCTACACGGTCAATCAGGAATGACAGTCTGATTGATCAGTCAGACTGTCAATCCTGACTTCAATCTGCTACAATCACGAAGAACCTATCAAATATCTGGAAATTCGTCAGTCCATTTCATCAGTCCGTCAGTATTAATTTTTCACCATCAATCCGAATGTCAATCTTCGACGTGACTGTCATTCCGATTGACCGTGTAGGGGCCGCTTATGTTTACTGCTGTAAGAAATAATGGACAGTACGCACTTTTGACGAGGTGTGTACCTTACCGTTCAAATGTTGCATCCTTCTCTCATCGAGTGCGGTCTTTGTTTTTTTCTGCGCATTCCTAAGTTTTGGTCAACAGCACAGCTAGATTTGACAAGCTGTACTTAATTACATGCAACATTTCATTAAGTAATTATAGTAATTTAAATGACTACAAAGTTGCATTTGAAAACTTTTTCACGAAATTTTCAAAATATGCTTGATAGGCAAAGATATACAAAACGTATTTTTTTAAATTGTCGATATAGGCCCACGTAAAAATTTGTAAAATGCTACTTTTAGTATTTTTTCTACAATTTCGATCAATTATTACTTTTGGAAAAACTTTTTACAGATCTTGTAGCAAACAAATTGCTTCCCAAAAAAGTTCAAATCTTATAGTGCAATATTACAAAAGTTATCGCCTTTTTAAGAGCATCCGAATATTAATCCGGTTCACTGTATGTACATCTAAGAATTCTTACATCTTTCAATGCCTGTCGTTCCATTCCGCATCAACTGATTTCGATGAAACTTTCACAGTGGATATAATTGGCACAGTCCAAAGAGCATACTTATTAAATTTTCAATATTTTTCAATATTTCTACTGTCCCGATCAAAATTTCTCTTCACATCCTGTAGTAAACTAATCGCTCTAGCTTCCCAAGAAAGTTCAAATCGTATGGTACTGTAACAGACCTGCACCGAGCAGGCCTGTCACTAGAAGAACCGCGTGCCAGTGCGTGCAGAGGAAAACCGAACGTAGCCGATCGAGACCGAACCGCGCCGCTACGCATCACCGACGCGCACCCCGCACCGCACGATCACCGCGCCGCGAAACTAGCACCGGTGGGAATCAGTTGCCGAATTTTCCCACGCGCGTGAGAAACCCGTGAGAGACAGTCGCGATTACCGCACCGCACCATCACCCGAGCCACCAACCGAGGGGCTATAAAAGCTGCCACGCAACGACAGAGGGTCTTCTTGTCTGAGACGTGACTCGGAACACTTCGGTCCTGCCACGATCCTCTTGTAAGTATTCCCATCGGTGACGAACTACGTTCCACCGAGCAGAACACGGCGTACCGCCATTCTGCTAACCTTGTTCCTGTTCTATGAGAACATTCCGCCGGTGACGAACTACGTTCCACCAAGCAGAGCACGGCGTACCGCCACTCTGAGGGCCACGGTGCACCACCAGCCATCTCGTCAAGGCGTACCGTCAACGAGAACGACCGACGAGCACGATGTACCATCACTCGTCGCCGTAGAACCGCCCGAGAGGACTTAGACGCACGGTGAACCACCACGTCGACCTCCGACCGACCGACTCGGGCAGGGAACCTCCTTCCTTCCGAATCGTCCTTTCCCGTCCAGAAACAAGAGCACGGCGTACCGCCACTCTGAAAGGCTAAGGTGTACCACCAGCCGTCTCGCCAAGGCGTACCGCCAGCGAGAACGATCGACGAGCATGATGTACCGTCACTCGTCGCCGTAGAACCGCCCGAGAGGATTTAGACGCACGGTTTACCACCACGTCGACATCCAACCGACCCGACTCGGGCAGGGAATTCTCTTCCTTCCAGACCGTCCGTTTGATTTCGCGTCACGAAGTGACACCGCGTCGTATCCGCGACCGCGCCACATTTGTTCCCGGGAACACCATGAGCAGATCGGGCTCACCGAGAGATTGTTCCACCCGCGCTGGAACCCAGAGAACTGTATTCGCGAAACTCGCCGGCAGCGAGCAATAGGCGAGACTATCTGTGTACTTTTCTTTTGAATCCGCGCACCACGTCCAGATCCTCATCGACCTTTCTCTCTCGTCGACATCGAATCCTGGGACGGCGAGCTATCAACGACGGCAGAAAGTCAACAGGACCAGGAGCAGTACGTAGGGGAAAACCGGACCGTTACAGTTCAATATTAAAAAAGTTATCGTCTTTTTTAGAGCGTACCTTTAATTATATACAGTTACTCAAATTCATATTCGGACGCTCTAAAAAAGACGATAACTTTTTTACACGTCCTGAAAATGTCATTGAAATCGATTTAGACGCGAGCTATAGAAGGTCAAAAGTGGTGAAAATCGTAGTAGACGCTGTTTGTCGGTGGTCGTTTTCCAATGCTGTTCACAGTGTTTTCTCGACAAATGTCCCAAATGTCATCTGGCCTGCCTGTCTCACGGACCCACTGTGTATTATACACGTGTTACGACTGGTTACGAATGGTTACGACTAAGCACCTCTGTGAGGTTGAAGTTTTGTGATAGCAGAGAGGAAATCTGGTGATAACTATTGTCATATCATAACTATGATAGTATTTTGGGCAATTATCGAGAAAACACTGTACTTGTCATTTTTGGGTCGGCGGGTTTCCTGAAAATAAAATTTTTTTATTAGATTCCGTGCTTAGAAATACGTACTTCCATATTTATATTCGTTTACATAGCTTACCAATAATCACAGAATTCCTCGGAACCTCATTTATCCGATATTGTTTAATGCATCTACAGCCCTGTCGCTGCATGTACATGAAAACAATAATCACGGTTGTCATACCGATACAATGATTATTGATGGAATATAATTAAAGAATTAGCACAATTAGTAGCATATTAACTTCCCGATTTTATAGGGAAGTTATTGTAATTACCCCGAAAATCGAAAATCGATTTTTTAGCAGATCTTCACGTTTCATGGTCATTGGAGTCATTTTAGACTATTTTCAGCAAAATGTTCGTGTGTGTGTGTGTGTGTGTGTGTGCGTATGGCCGTTTGTATGTTATCAAATTTTTCGTTAACGTTTTCTGAAAAAGTAACAACGCGATCAGAATGACGAATGATGCAATCGATGTGCCCGTCGTAACTTAGAGCTGATTAGATTTTGGTCCATATTGGTCAAGTAGTTTTTTAGATTTTTACTTTTTTTTCGAAAAGAGTTGATTCTACAATGCAATTTATAAGGGAGGACGAAAATTGTCCACCAAAGAACCAAACGCAATTACATAAAAAATTTTTTTCATAATTTCTTTTTTAGATTCAAAAAAAATTTTTTTTTTAATTGATGCTAATGTTACCGCTTGGAATAATCGAAAGTTATTCCAATGCAAGAGTGAATTTATCATCTCTATTCCCAAGAATACATTTTGGGAGAATATCGATGAAAGTACAAAAAAAACGATGTTAGCGATGTTGGCGAAGGAGTAACGAATCGGGAAGTTCTTTGTGTGACTCTTGGAGAGTCACACACCAAATAAAAAACATTAATAGCAGTAGGCCCTACTAGCCATGCGTATCACTAACTCTCTCGTAAGAGCAGTCCTACCCGCGAGCTCGCGGGGCGAGCGAGCAAAAACAACCCTACTCGCGACCGAGCGAGCAACAATAGCCCTCTAGTTTAATTTTGTATTCGCATACCTAACTCGTTCAGTCGTTTTGATGCCGAAGGCGGAGGCAACATCGAATCGGACTCGTCATCGCTATCGTTCATCTCTTTTATTTTTCTTTTGCTCAATTGAGTCTCTTCTACTAATCCTGACTGCAATTCTTTTACCTTGGCCCTTGCCTTTGGGCGAACATCTGAAAGCAGTTTTAAATAATGGGCAAGAATCTGAAAGCAGTTTTAAATAACCCAAGTAGCACAGAAACATTCTATATACGTTCAGACAACGTCGGCTTCGGATATTCCGTTGTTCGGAAAACGTACAGGCAAAGCCCAAATGTTCTAGTAACGGTCTAGTAAGATTCTACGAAAGTCCCTGGAAGGTTCATGTTACAAAGTTGGACATCTTGTAAACGTTCAGTGGCGACGTCCCTAAAAAAGGTTTAGGATATTCGAAAGTAACGTTCTCTGGGAGTTCCTAAAAAAAGCTTTTAGGATGTTCGAAAGTAACGCTCGCTGGCCATTTTGTGAACGCTTTCTGGACATTTTGTAAAGGTTTAAAGAAGTAACATTTATTTAAAATTTCATTTATTTTATATTTTTTGGCATTGGGTATACGTAACAAACAAGATTTTACACGATTATATTGACATATACGAAAATAACAAGATTGTAAGGACATTTCATTTGCTTCTTATTTTCGACTGCTGCAACCTTTTGGCTCCGCTTCCTGCTGTCTACTTTCAAACTCTCTGGGTCTGTTTAGAGTCAACAATTCCACGCTGGAGGCAGTAACTAGAAATAAAATATGTTTTTATGAAAAAAGATATACTAATTACAGTAATATTGTAATAATTTTATGTTCTATATGTAGAGCGATTTCTTTTTTGTATCTACATACCAATCTTGCTGCAACTTCCTCGTTCCTCTTCCTGCTGCCTTCTTTCAAACTCTCTGGGCCTGTTTAAAGTCAGCGATTCCATGCTGGTAGCAGCGGCTGAAAATAAAATATATTTTTAAGAAAAAAAATATACTAATTACAGTCATCGGATGAGATGTATAGCTATGAATGTAATAATTTAATGTTCTATATGTAGAGCGATTTTCTTCATATGTACATACCAATGTTGGTTTTCTTCTCCAAACTTAGGGGAGTGGGTAAAATTTTATTTTCTGTCCCACACAATACGGTTTTCCTTCGTTTTGACTTCTTCGCCGCTTGCATATGGTCCAATGGTCACAGCTCGTCACAGACGAGAATACTCCTCATCTTGGATTTCCAGGATTCATCATCTACTTTGTCGATATTCTGCGCGCCGTGTAAATATTTACTACCGTCATTTTTTCTTCTTCAGCATTGACTGCGTTTTCACTTTATAAGTTAGGTTTTCGCGTGAATTATTCACTGTACGGCGTACGGTATGGTCACATATTGTGCAAGATTTCTCGCGCGATGGCGGCGATTTCAGCTTCAGTGAAGTCGATAGAATAGGGTACCTTGAGCACCCCGCAGAATTTTAAAAAATTGTTATTATTTGAATCTGAAAAATGAATGTATAACATGTGTATTTGTGTATATTTTGTAACTCGTAGGACACGTCCTGAAGTCTTTTTGTCCGGAACAGATTAGATTTAACAGATCTTCATATTAATAGATACGTTACTGTTTGGGCCGCGCATGCGCGTGAAATCTTGTACCATATCGGTTGATTCGAACATACGAAACCGAAAGAATTATTCTGCGGAAATGAAGAGATATTCGCATGAAACTGCTACGCCCTAGTTCAGACACGGCGGAAACCGCACGATTTTTGTTGACCGCGCGGTTGCGTGTGAACGAATACATAAACGCTAATATATGTACATAAGGTACGCGGTTCAAATTGGTTCAAATCGCGCGGATTCTGCCGGTCCAGCCGGGTCTGAACGAGGTTTATTGTTACTGTGTAACATATAATAAATCTAAGCCGTATTTATTCAAATTATTGCAAATATATAGATTTGGGTTAGGTCTAAACAATCTACAAATTCTGGATGACATCTACAATGAGAAGATTACATATGTGAACAGAGTGAGTTGTGGTTAGGTCCTGGGAGGGGTGGAGAGGGTCGGCACGACACGCATACAAAAATCCAGGTCAATAGCAATAGTTTTTTGCGAATATCTCGAAAACTAAAAGAGACCCCTCATATGCGAAAAGGAAAATATGTGAAAAAGTTGTTCAAAATGTGTAGCTGCATAACATATTTAAATTTCATCAAAATCGGGGAGGATTTCTAAATAATTACCCCACTTTTTTGCGAATATCTCGGTAACCGTTCATTTTTGCAATATTATTTTTTCGGTTTCATATCACCGCCCTCTTCCCGCATCATACGCGCCTACCACCCACCACCGCAGGCGTTGTCAATATACTAAACCACCCCTGGGTTTTAATCGACAAACGTTGGGAGCATATCTTACAATTACAAGTTTTTACAATTCTCTCGTAAACTAAAGCCGATCGCAAAAAAGTCTAAAGAGAAATGTTGTTCAGAATCATGGTCTTGACAACATATCCAAAGCTCATCGAAATCGGAGAGGATTCACATTATCGAGAAACTCTTGCTCGTTGCGATGTCGCGGCGTACCACGTACCACTGACACTCGCTTGCCAGCGCGGCGTGGCGCGCCGGGCCAGGACGCGCTCTGATTGGTCCGTGCTTTTCGTTAATAACTCCTAAACTAAGCCGAATTTGACTTTTGTGCAAAGGAAAATGTCTCTTAGAATAGTCTCAGGAACCACCCCCTTTCGGGTCTTCACGAGTTTTGGGTATAGGCTATACTCTATACCAACGTATATGTATTTCATTCTAGTAGAATTCATATAATAATTTGATGCAGTACATCATGTTTCGTATTCTTATACAATAAATCAATGTGTGATTTAAAACATTTTGGTAATTTTATCGTGTTATTTATATATTTATGCGCTTTTGAAAATTTTGTGATTTCATAATTACCTTGTACATACATTAGAAGATAATATATCGATATTGCTAAAGTTCTAAAAATATCACGAGGTTCTACAAATTTTCAAAAAGATTAGGTACTTATCATTTAGTCCTTACGATTAGATGAAAGCAGTTTGTAATCGTTGACTTTTGGCGCCGCGCACAACGAATGGCGCCTCCGTCAACATATGTTAAATAGCCATTTTTAAATCAACACCGTAAGTTTCCAGGGAACAAGTGTTTAAATTCATGTATATATATGTGATGTGTGCTCTCAACTCTCAAAGAAAAGATTTCTTCTGACTCTGACGTATGTGTGTGATACCGACGGCAGGATGTTTGATTACTGATAAAACTGTTGTTCGTCGTGATGTATTTAGTTCTTATATTGCTAGCCAGACTGTGAAAGCGTCGAACACAATTAGCGATAGTGTGTCGAAAAGGAATTGATTTAAGATGGAAATGGCAGAAAACGAAGGGAATCGTCATCACCCTAAGCCTATAAAATTGCCAGCTACAGTTGAGGTATTTGCAAATTTGAAAAATGCTCAAAAATTCGCTATTGACATCGGTACGTACTTTGTTGCATACTGTACATTATAGTGTATTTATACTACTGGTATATTGTATATGTTATAACATTAACTGATTTGTGCCAATTTGAATCCTTCGATAGAAGGACTTGCGAATTCTCGTTAGAAATCAAATCTGCACTGTGTTGCTCTCTATACACATAATTTTTTCATGTTTGTAAGCGTTATCCTTGTATTTTGTTCAATTATAGGCTTATCACTGACGAAAATAGCTTATTATTCAACGGTTAGCTATCGTAAAGCACTTTACGAGGATGTGGGTTTAGGGAATACTGGAGAACGAGCGTACAAAGTATACGAAGGAAACAGACTCCATTTTGTTAAGTTTGAAACCCAACATATCGAGAACTGTTTAGACTTTGTAAAAGAAAATTTAGTTAACGTTGAGAGATTTCATGGGAAAAGTATTAAAGTAACTGGCGGAGGAGCGTATAAATATACTCCTTTGTTGCAAGAAAAATTAGGCTTGATGTAAGCTACTTTGTTATATGTCAGTTTTATCAGTTTGTAATTTATAGATAAAAGCAATTAACGTGTTTCTCTAGCGTCGATAAGGAAGATGAAATAACATGTCTGATCAAAGGCAGCAATTTTTTGCTGAAAAACATACCATGCGAAGCATTCGAATTCGAAAGGCACGGGTCTCCTGAATATAAATTTCAAAAGGCTGATCCTAACATATTCCCATATATGTTAGTTAATATTGGAAGTGGTGTCAGTATTATGAAAGTGAGTATGAACATGCTGAAACGCTTACAAAGAATCCTTTTTTACAAAATTCTAACGTTTATATTCAATTTGCTTAGGTGGAGTCTGATAAAGTATTTGAAAGGGTTGGCGGCACAGCTACCGGAGGAGGAACTTTTTGGGGTCTAGGTTCGTTACTCACTAAGAGAAAGGTATTTGCATCAGTGTTTCAGTATGTAGAATGCTTATGAATTTTTAATGTCTTATTGAGAAACATAAATATTTATTCACCGCATTGCTTTACCAACCTACAGTTTAATATACAGGCTGTTTCGTTTATCTGTAAACGGAAATATCTCGTGACACACTGAAGTTACAAAAAAAATTTGCTGAGAAAGTGCAATACTAAAGAGAGAGAGAGAGAGAGAGTCGGTGTTTTTATGTTTTATACTTCCCGTTTGTTTGAATAAATTAACAATTGTTTGCATCGTTATATCGGCTTTCATCGAGAAGGATGTCATCCGTGAAATTTTGGAGCCACTTCTACATAGGATAAATATCTATCACCAGGCAGACAAACTAATTCGGCTTTCTCCTGAACTGTTAAGGCCATGTTCTAGGATTAAATAACTGCGAAAGCACCAAACAGAACTCAACGAAATTATTACAGTCTTGCACTTTCTCAACTAAAATAAATGAGACTCGAGACAAATAAGGCAACTCTTCGAAACAAACGACAAGAAGATCGATCTTTGGTTACAGCGTCTAGCAGCTAATAGCCGGTAACACGGTCCAACAGCCAAAAATCCTTTCGATTCTCACTATGCGATTCTTATAGACTTTTTCGCGCTGATTCCGAATCTGGCCTTAATTTTTCTCCTAGATGCATAGTTTTTGAGAAATTTGGGTTTGAAAAAAAACATATTTTTCGACTTTGAACAAAGATTGTGATGTTATTATAAAAGATATTGTATTGTTCTTTACATAAAAAGATTCTCTAGACTTTCCCGAATCCAGTGATGTGCAATAGTAATACATTATGATTGTTTAAACATGTTTAAACAATCATTAAAGACGGAGAGGCACCACTTTTGCATCGTCTTTAGCTGATATTTTTGAATTTATCTCAAAAAATAAGGGTCCAGCGGGAAATCGAACTGTACCACGCGATAGAGTATACTTTTATCTTGAGGAACCACGCTGTCAAGTTTGCGTGGTCGACGTTTTTTTCGAACCAGAAAGCAAAATATCTTCGCCCGACATGAGTTGCCGTCAGTGGCGCTCACCACTAGAATGGGCGTTCGCCGCGCCGTATTACACGGAACGCCCGTTCTTGTGGTGAGCGCCACTGACGGCAACTCATGTCGGGCGAAGATATTTTGCTTTCTGGTTCGAAAAAAATGTCGACCACGCAAACTTGACAGGGTGGTTCCTCAAGATAAAAGTCTGCTCTATCGCCTGGTATAGTTCGATTTTGCGCTGGACCCTTATTTTTTGGGATAAATTCAAAAATATCCGCAAAAATTGGTGCAAAAGTGGTGTTTCTCCGCTTTTAATCATTGTTTACATATGTTTAAACAAGCATAATGTATTAATATTGGATATCGCTGTATTCGGGAAAGTCTACAGAATCTTTTGCTGTAAAGAACAATACAATATCTTTTATAATAACATCACAATCTTTGTTCAAATTCGAAAAATATGTTTTTTTTCAAACCCAAATTTCTCAAAAACTATGTGTCTAGGAGAAAAATTAAGGCCAGATTCGGAATCAGCGCGAAAAACTCTATAAGAATCGCATAGTGAGAATCGAAAGGTAAAAAAAAGTTTGAATTTGTTGGACAGTGTAAGCAGATACTACCATTGCCTATTGAAGAAGTTACAAATTTATAAAATAATTTCTAATGTTTTGTAACAGTAAATAACATAATGTGATATGTCGTTGAAATTCGTCTCGAAAAATGCTATGAAAAAGAGTGTTATGACAAAGAGAGTCCTGAAAAAAATTACGCATTAAACAAATTTTTTTGTAACTTTAGTGCGTCACGAGATATTTCCGTTTTTAGATAAACGAAACAGCCTGTACACCAATGTTTTTGTATACTATCCATGCAATATTGCTTATGTTGTTCCTTCTAATATAAAAGATGTTATATCTGAAATTTTGCACTTACACAAACATCACTGAGACAAATGTACACATTTAAACAGTGATTTTAAAAATACCCTGCTAGGGCTTTGATGAATTGCTGCAACTTGCAGAACGAGGAGATCATCGTAACGTTGATATGTTAGTGAAAGATATTTATGGAGGTGATTATTCTTCTCAAGGTTTGTCTGGGGAGCTTATTGCATCTTCATTTGGCAAAGCAACATCTTGCAATAACGATGGTAAGAAACTGAATGGTCACAGATCATGAAATAAAAAAGTTTAATAAATTAAAGAATAATTTGTTTTTTAATTACCTTTCAGGACGATTGAAATTTTCTGAAGCAGATCTTGTCAGAAGTCTTTTATTCACGATAAGCAATGATATCGGACAAATAGCTAGTTTGTATGCAACTGTGCATAAAATGGACAAGATTTACTTTGGAGGCTACTTTCTGCGTAATCACCCTCTATCGATGCATACTATTTCATATTCCATCAAATACTGGTCGAATGTAAGTGACTTGTAGGAGTGTGCGGGTACCCGCATATTGCAAACTTTCGGGATCCCGAAATTTCGGGTACTCGCACACCCCTAGTGACTTGTCTTTTCTTTTTCAATAACATAATACAATAGGTACATGGTCTGATAATTGATATTGTTATTTCCAATCTAGGGAAAAGTAAAACCACTTTTTTTGCGCCACGAGGGCTATCTGGGTGCGATCGGGGCATTTTTATACGGCGCTGAACAGTCAGATGAACATAGCTGGTTAGAAAATTATGCAGGTTCTTCAGGATTCAAGGATTCGGTATTGACCAATCTTGGCATCACGGTTGATCAATTGGAGATCGATCAAGCAGAAAATGCTGTCACGTTTTGTCCATTTTTAAAAGATCCTGCAACTTACAATCCTGATACAACGGATCTTGCAGAAGACAAAGAAGCCAGGTAAATCGTAAGATTTTATTAGAAAGTAGTAGTATTTATTTATTTCGGCTACGCGGCCAAGAAATTGAACTTGGTTTACAATCGTTATATCACCCGGCCTTTCACCCATCCTCATCCATTCATTCACCCATCCATCCATATCCCATATTATACCCTGTACCTTATTTTCTATAAATAGATGCTAATCTATCCTAATACCTTACATCAAATATTGCCTCTCCCTCTCTCCTATTGTTTATTTCTTTCCTTTTTCTCTCGATACTCCTAAGCCAGTCTACTATTTCTCCCACTCTTTTATCTTCTACTATTTTCTTATTCTCTTCTCTACAACTTGACAGTTGTCTGCCAGATGTTTTAGCTTGCCCAGGTGTCTCGTATATCATGCACATTCTCTCTTCCTCCTTTCTCCAATGTTTGTTCCATTCTTTCGTATTTCCACATCTTACACTAGCCATCAGACTCTGACTGTCTACTTCTCCTTTTTCCACTAGATATATCTTGGTACTCTTACTTCATATATACAGGGTGGTCCACATAACTCTGAACAGCTCAATATCTCCGTTACTTTTCGTTGTACAAAAAAACTTCGTAGGACAAAGTTACACTGTTTGAAGGGCCACATATAACGGTGTAAGGGAAAAAAATTTCAAGGTCATTTTTATGAGATTTCAAGGTTATCGATGTTTTTTTAAATGGAATGAGGTATGTTTTAATACATCAATCGATGCAGCTGGACATTCTTTATAAAAAAGTACTAACCTATGTATGTCGAAAAGTTAGTAGTTCAGGAGATATTTCAATTTAACTAGAGGGCTATTGTTGCTCGCTCGCTTCGCTCGCTCGCGAGTAGGGTTGTCTTTGCTCGCTCGCTTCGCGAGCTTGCGGGTAGGACTGCTCTTGCGAGAGGGTTAGTGATACGCATGGCTAGTAGGGCCTACTGCTATTAATGTTTTTTATTTGGTGTGTGACTCTCCACGAGCCACACAAAGAACTTCCCGATTCGTTAGTTGCTGTATATTATTATTATTATTTATTAAGTGTACGTTTTAAGAAGATTATACGTTTTCAGGGAAATTCAATAGTTTTCTACTTATCAAAATGTTTGCTATATGGCGTCGCATTAAACCAATATCGTATGCTCGTTGCTCGCTTGGTTCCTTGTTATAGCATACTAATGTTGCAAAATAAATTGTCTTAATTAGTTTTTCGCAAACGATGCAACTCATCATTATCCGGGTTTGCAGTATTGATCTTGGTTTTCTTCGATACTATTAATTTAAATTTTCTCAAAATATATAAACCGCTCAATTTTTAAACTCTGCTCAGTGCTACATACAACATTTGTAAAGTTCGTATTTCTGATGTTTTAAAATCTATACATACTTTGTTGTATGTTTGTCCCTGACTTTTATGAATCGTAATCGCTTCAGCAGGAACCACTGGAAATTAACTACGTGTGATTTGTTATTTTTCTTCACTCGAAATATTTACTTGATTCGATATTCTTTTATTATTGGTGTTAAATTTTGATTTATATTTGGATTTTTCATATAATCACGATAACGAGTTCTTACTTTCACTCCTACTATGGCCAATTGAATATCTAACCACAATATAGACGGAATTTTAGTATTTTCTTGAAAAGTAATAAATTTTAATATTCCGCATGCTCCATTAACCAATCCGTCTTCAACATCAATGTTATTAATTATCATATATTTTATATTAATTTTCAATTTAATCTCAGTTAACAATTCGATTTGAACTGATTGTTTATTTAAAGATTGTAATATAAATGTTTTTGTACTTTCATCGATATTCTTTGAAAATGTATTCTCGGCGATGATTAACTCACTCTTGCATTGGACTAATTTTCGATATTGTAAGCGGTTACATTAGCATTAGTTGCATAATTGGAAAAAAAAATTTTTTTAATTGAAAACGGATTGGTTAATGGAGCACACATGCGGAATATTAAAATTTATTACTTTTCAAGAAAATACTAAAATTCCGTCTATATTGTGGTTAGATTTTCAATTGGCCAGAGTAGGAGTGAAAGTAAGAACTCGTTATCGTGATTATATGAAAAATGCAAATATTGATCAAAATTTAACACCAATAATAAAAATATCGAATCAAGTAAATATGTCGAGTGAGGAAAAATATCAAATCACACGTAGTCAATTTCCAGTGGTTCCTGCTGAAGCGATTACGATTCATAAAAGTCAGGGATAAAAAACATCCGAGAAAGTATGTTTGGATTTTAAAAAATCAGAAAGGCGAACTTTACAAATGTTGTATGTAGCACTGAGCAGAGTTTCAAAATTGAGCGCGGTTTATATATTTCGGGACAATTTAAATTAACAGTATCGAAGAAAACCAAGATCAATACTGCAACCCCGGATAATGAGGAGTTGTATCGTTTGCGAAAAACTAATTAAGACAATTTATTTTGCAACATTAGTATACTATAACAAGGAACCAAGCGAGCAACGAGCCTGCGATGTTCGTTTAATGCGACGCCATATAGCAAACATTTTGGTAAGTAGAAAACTATTGAATTTCCCTGAAAACGTATAATCTTATTAAAACGTACACTCTATTTCTATTTTTGTCTTCTTGAAAAATTCAAAAGACTACATACGCCATGTGGTTGGGTATACTCTATATGCCCTGGGTTGCTCCTTTAGAAAATTTCGTTATTACTGCGGTAGGACGCACCGTTCTCAGAAATTAGCGTTTACTTACTAGTGTAACGTCTTACAAGGGGAGTCCACGGTAGACGGGAACCGGATTTTCCTGAAACTTGCAGTATTTGAAGATGACGTATCCAAATGTAATTTAGCAAAGCAGTAGCGCGCGCTTCTCAAGATTTCCCGAGAAAATTGCATTTGAAAAATCGGTTTAGGGCGCGATCACAGTGGATCCGATGTCGGACGATTCGGCCGACGTCCGACGTTGTGTCTCTTTTTCACACGCTCGAAAAAAGAATATAAGATGCGTCGGACGTCGGCCGAATCGTCCGACATCGGATCCACTGTGATCGCGCCCTTACCCGTTCATAAGGAGTTCGCGTTAACCTATGAACATGAAGAGCAGTGGCCGAGGGCGCTTCGAGAAAGACTGGTAATCAGTAGGTCGCTGGTTCGAGTTTTGCTGTCGACATTTTTGTTTTAATCTTTTTTTTCAGTTTTATTCCTAAAATTTATGAAATCTGCCATAAACAATTATTTTTTAAATAGAAAATGCATGTTTTTTATTTGTGGGTATTGAAAAAATTCGAACATAAAAATAATACAGTGTTATATTTACTTTATTATTGCTCATTCTTTATTAATAAAAAAAAAATTGCGTGTTAGTATGACACGATCCAGAATGATACCCATCGTAGAAGCATGGGAAACAATAATTAACTTCCCGATTTTATAGGGAAGTTATTGTAATGACCCCGAAAATCGAAAATCGATTTTTTAGCACATCTTCACGTTTCATGGTCATTGCAGTCATTTTAGACTATTTTCAGCAAAATGTTCGTGTGTGTGTGTGTGTGTGTGTGCGCGTGTATGTCCGTTTCTATGTAATCAAATTTTTCGTTAACGTTTTCAGAAAAAGTAACAACGCGATCAGGATGATGAATGATGCAATCGATGTGCCCCGTCGTAACTTAGAGCTGATTAGATTTTGGTCCATATTGGTCAAGTAGTTTTTTAGATTTTTAGTTTTTTTCGAAAAGAGTTGATTCTACAATGCAATTTATAAGGGAGGACGAAAATTTTCCACCAAAGAACCAAACGCAATTACATAAAAAAAGATTTTTTTCTTAATTTTTTTTCAGATTAAAAATTTTTTTTTCAAATTAAAAAAAATTTTTTTTTTTAACTGATGCTAATGTTACCGCTTGGAATAATCGAAAGTTATTCCAATGCAACAGTGAATTTATCATCTCTACTCCCAAGAATACGTTTTGGGAGAATATCGATGAAAGTACAAAAAAAAACGATGTTAGCGATGTTGGCGAAGGAGTAACGAATCGGGAAGTTCTTTGTGTGACTCTTGGAGAGTCACACACCAAATAAAAAACATTAATTGCAGTAGGCCCTACTAGCCATGCATATCACTAACCCTCTCGCAAGAGCAGTCCTAGCCGCGAGCTCGCGAAGCGAGCGAGCAAAAACAACCCTACTCGCGAGCGAGCGAAGCGAGCGAGCAACAATAGCCCTCTAGTTAAATTGAAATATCTCCTGAACTACTAACTTTTCGACATACATAGGTTAGTACTTTTTTATAAAGAATGTCCAGCTGCATCGATTGATGTATTAAAAAATACCTCATTCCATTAAAAAAAACATCGATAACCTTGAAATCTCATAAAAATGACCTTGAAATTTTTTTTCCCTTACACCGTTATATGTGGCCCTTCAAACAGTGTAACTTTGTCCTACGAAGTTTTTTTGTACAACGAAAAGTAACGGAGATATTGAGCTGTTCAGAGTTATGTGGGCCACCCTGTATATATTTATATATATATTTAATATATCTATTACAGAACCTAGATGCCATTATTTTATCGCATTGCCACTGTCCCTATGTTTGTCAATCCCTCTCCGTTAGAGTCTCGATCATTTCTATAGTTTCTTTTCCTTCCTTTCTTTCTTTTTCTATTCCCACTCTCTTTACTATTTCTTGTTATCTCCCAGACCTTTTCTCTTTCCCTCAGGTATTCCTTTACCAAAACTCTTCCCTTCTTTCTCTCCACTCTTTCCTTAAACCTTAACGCTCTCTCTCTCCTGCTCTAATTCGTACCTTCTCTCTCATGGTTTCCTCCAGTACTACTTTCGCTCTTTCTTTAACATGCCTTGTTGTGTCTCCATTCCTCTGTAGTTTTACCCCCAAATACTCGAGTTCTTGAATTCTTTCCCCCATTTGCACCTCTCCCTCTTCTTCTTCCTCCCCCTAGACAACTGATCATAAATAATAGCGGTGCGCTCGACCCGCGTCAATCTGAAACGGGAATACATCGCGTCCTTTCCAAATCTTCTTCAGGGAATATAACCATATTTTCTTAGAAATGTAAATCACTCTGGCCCTCACCGAAAAAAACGTAAAAAAAGAATTTGTTTACATTTTTTGACATTACAAAGTTAATTATCGAGATTGAAAGTTATTTTATAGCTCAATCATTTCCGATGAAAACAAAACAAAATGTAGCTCAATCGAACGAGATAAGAATTCCTAAGTGAGGCTCATTTTCACTAAAATGGGCAAAAATTGCAAATTTTGAAGGCCTGTCATTTCTAAAAAAATTTGAAACCGGCAAAATAATGAAACCCTCTTCTCCCCATCCCCCTCTAATTTGATGTGGACTACAACCTATTTAATTTAGAACAAAATTGACGAGGGTGATGTGAAAAAGTGGTCCATTTGGCATGGAATGACCCCGTTGCAACACTTCAATTAATGGTTGCAGAGATTACTGGCTCCAGTGTTTTGAGGAATCAGTGGACAAATTTGTGGCAAGAGCTATTCACAGTCAACCTCATAGCCCGACTGCGAAAGATAGAGCAACAAAACTTAAGGAGAAATATGTTAATAGACTGCATTATCTACACTCGCAACCATTGTAAGCTTTGAGCGTCAATTAAAATGTAATATTTTGTAATGTTTTACAATACAATACTAACTTTAATTATATTGCAGTGCATATGGAACGCTCACTGTAAGAGTATTGTTGGATACTATTGAACATTGTATGAAGGAATTCGACTTCCCTGACCCCTATTTGCATGTAAGTTACTTCAAAGTTGGAGCTTGCTATCAAATCGTGTCAAATATCGTACCTAATTACCTAATGGAAATATTTCAAATATAACAACAGCAAAAGAAGAAAGAAAACGAAGAAGCTTTGAAGCATTTGAAAGAACGGTTAGCTGTTCTGGATACATTAGAGGGAGTGGAAATGATAAAAGCTTTAATATTAGGCGTCCTGAGCGGTAATATGTTTGATTGGGGTGCAAAAGCTGTTGCTACTTTGATGGAAACAACAGATTTTGGTTTCGCTGAGGCCGAAGCAAAAATACCAGGTATTCGCAGTGAATTTTGAATAAAATATTCAGCTGATCGTGTTAAGGTTGATGATTCAGTTGTTTAAACATAGGTAGGCCTTGGTTGCGAGACGATTTGGACGATTGGATAGAAAGATTACAAGAAGGGCCTCCTCATAAATGCGCAGCCATTTTTGTTGATAACAGCGGAGTTGACATAGTGTTAGGAATTTTACCATTTGCGCGGGACTTGTTAAAACGTAATACAAAAGTAAGTGATAACAGATGATAACAGATATCGAGCCGATGCGATGCTGTGACAAATTAATCTATACAATTGAAATTGCTTCAGGTTATATTGTGCGCTAATTCAATGCCAGCGTTGAACGATGTAACATATCCAGAACTGGTTGTGACATTGCGAGATGCAGCAAAAATATGTAAAGTGATTAGACACGCTCTGAAAGAGAATCGATTGATCCCCATGGAAACGGCCCAGGCAGGGCCTTGTCTTGATTTGAGGTAAGGTGGTTTGAGGTATTACAGGGTCTTCCTGCATGATTGGTTTTCGATATACATATGTAGTGTTTACTATACTATGGAAATCAATTCGAAAGACATTACAGTAAATTCCAATTCTAAGTCCAACGGAGGTCACAACGTTCTAATCGTAAGACAGTTTGCCTACCCCTTCCACTGGGGGGGCATACCCCGCGAGGGGGCCTGTGTTAATATGCCGCGTAATCCGATACCAGGTCGGGTACATCAATGCGAATCACTACTAATCCAATAACAAAACTTCTTTATTTTTCATTATTTTTTATGGGACTCTTTGACCAACACATTCGTAGCATTTTTCGAATGAAGATTATACCAAATATGATATAATTTCGATGATATTTACTTGTGTAATGAACGATGAAAGTTTCGAAAGCAAGAAAGAACTAGAACTAGAACAGCGTATGGGAAATTCTTTGAACTGTGTCGGCGCGTCGCGACTCTCCGCGTCTGTTTTTTTCCCATACACTGTCCTTATTTGCATCAAAACCTTCCATCGTTCGTTACACAAGTAAATATAATTGAAATTTTATCGTATTAGGTAACATTTTCACTAGAAAAATACCACGAATATCGAATTGGTCAAAGTCCCATAAAAAAAATAATTAAAAATAAAGAAGTTTTGTTATTGGATTAGTTATGTTTACACTTTTCGGCGACTGAAGCATCTCGAGCTTCGCTGTCCATCTCCATGTTCGGCGCGTCAACGCGGCCACAAAAAAATAGAATTGATTTAGATTGGGACTTTACTGTATTTTCAGACATACTGTAAATAAAATCAAAATCAATAAAATTTTAAGAATTTGTCTACACTCTGAACACTCACTACATTCGAAGAAAATGCAAGAGAAAAGAAGTTTAGTTTCTTTAAAACCGTCAAAATGGGGAGACCCTCTGAAAAAGATTAATGTTTATAAAATTGCGATATTAATGACGATAAATTATTTAATACTCGATAGCCGCCTGAATCTAGATCTGTGCCTAGCGATGGTTAAACATAACGTTGATCTTATTGTAATCGAGGGAATGGGCAGAACACTTCATACCAATCTTTACGCAAACCTGACTTGCGAATGTTTGAAGCTAGCAGTTATTAAGAATCAGTGGCTGGCGCTTCGTTTAGGCGGAGACATGTATTCGGTAATATGTAAATACGAACGACCACCACCGAAAACGACCATTTACGACATTGACATGGGAGAAAAGTGTCCATCGGAGTGCACAGACACAACAGTGCCAGTTTGTACATGCGAGGACGATGCTCGAGCCAGAAGAATGTAACTACAGACAATAACATTCGAACACTGACCTATTTAAAATAAACTTTTTCATTTGAATCGTAGGGACTGAAAACTAGTTTGCTAGATCAGCGCTTGGATTTACGTACTCGTGACGGCCGAGTTACGATGGCTACGCCCCCTCGACCCAGCCGTGTGGCAGTGTGCCCACATGGGATGCTTTTTTTCGCGCATGCGCGCCCAAAACAGTAACGTAGCTATGATTCGGCCGAGGCGATGATGTAGCAGAGCCCGGAGGCAGCTACAGTCAGCAGCGATAATAAGTGGACACGCTTAAAGATCGCATAACTTTTTAGAAATTGGTCCAAAGGACTTGAATTTTTTTAAGATGTTAGACCGGCTAGTTTGCTAGAGAATAAGTAAACCAAAATTTATTACGATTGCAATTGGTAGGAATTATACAAAATTTTAAAATATGATGTTTTGCCAACTTTTTTATCTGGGCCTGTCACGATAATTTAAAATTATGTATAATAATTAATAATATTTCAATATTTCATATGTATATACGGATATATATACAAATACACTTGTCATTAATTCGTTTTTCATAATCAGTTCATATCAACTTCTTAACATTCGGCATGGCGCTCAAGGTGCCACATTTCCTCGCGAAGCGTACTTTACTGAGGCTGAAAACGCCGCGCATGCGCGAAAAAAAGCATCCCATCTAGGCACACTGCCATGTGCGCGCGTCTCGCTCCCCATAGCGGCCCTAGTTCTCCTAGGCGCCACGGACAGCGAGTATGGAACGCGCCTGAGAAGCTCCGAACTACGACCGCCACGGGGAGCGAGACGCGCGACTGGGTAGCTTTCGAAACTCGGCCGTCGCGAGTAAGTAAATCCGAGTGCTGTGCTAAAGTATTGATCTACATTTAAGTATGTATATAAAATACTTACGAATACTTTTTATAACATTTATGGTTATTTGTTTTTGCAAAGCTTACGATTAATAATGCGAGAAACTTGGTTAATTGCATCACGTATTTTGTTCGGGGATAAGTTCGCGTAGTAAAAAATTATTGGAAAGTTTTTCACGGGTACGAAACATTGGACCTTTTAATACTATGAAGTTAACCAAGTTTCGAGAATTCACTTACTTGTTATTTGACCACGAGGGCCTTAGCGTTGACAAAAAGACTACGGATAAGTAGAAATTAATGCCTACACAATGATAAACTTATTTTTTCTGTGATTTAAAAGAAAAAATTATCATAGATTAGTAATAAAGTAATGACGACCAATTGTAACGATTATGAATATGTATGCGAAGTACCTGTTTCGTGCACATCGGATGCCTCGTACGCGTCTACATGTGCTACATAATACTGTGCAGTACATCTTCTGTGATAATACAACATTCAAGGAAGAAATTATACATTCGTGTGAAATCAAATTCGAGGCAACGTAATGGAGCAATACGTACTTATAAATTGAAATTACTTTAAGAGACATAAAGCATTCCCATTGCGGGAAGATTTTTTTACGAGAATACATTTGCGTTAGACTGGACATCATAAAAAAAGAGTTTATAAAGTACATACGTTATAAGTACATACATACACATACCAACTCTTCTTTTCGCATATTAATCAGATTTTAAAAAAATTGTTTTTATAGATAGTCGAAAATATAATTGAGAACTGGAGAAAGTTGTTCAATTCGTCCTGATAATCCCGAGTTCTAAAGACATAAAATTACCGATTGTATTAACGCTGTTTGCGCAGGAAATACACAAGTATCGTAATTGTACGAGATCGATTGTCGTAACGTTAAGAGAGATATTGATAAAAATTGAAAAGAACAGAGTCTGAACCAGAGAGAAGTTAATGGTTTGTTAATACTCGACTTAGATAGACGTCTATGTGATAAAATTGTTTGTAACGTGTAAATAAAAGCCTCCCTCTTTCTAATCACAATTGTAGGATATATTTATTAAAAATAAATCAAACAAAACCTGCAAAGTCTGTACCATAATATTAGAATAATAGAAACCCGTCGAGATCGAACAAGAATGCAGTATATCTACAGACGTGAGCAGATGCATCGATGTTTCTAGTCTCCGATTTTATACGAATGTACTTAGAAATGTTTCGTGTGAACAGAGTGGTCATATATTTTTTAAAAAATAAACATAGTACAAGACGCATTGATTCCTTTCAACATGTCCAACCGTTTTGCTAGACAAGGGCGCAATAAAGTTCTCAGATCGACGAGATAACAAACGAGAGTCTTCTTGATTTATGTATCCTGGATCTTTAGAAATGGCGCGACAGCCACTAAAATGAGATTCAACATCAGTGTAAACACTTGTCGAGGGCGTGTCCATAAGCTCTAGGACTGCGTTCTCGCAAATCGCGAAGATTCAAGCGTCCAGATAATATGGAAATCCAGGCCAGCTGGGTTCAATTTACAATCGTTTCACCGGTGTGTACCCGTTGCGAACCGACCAGGAGTCAGGAGAGAGAAGCAATCTCTCGAGCTGGAAAGGTGGAAAGGATCGGGAAGAGGAGGTCGGAGTCGTAGGAAATAGAAGAGAGAAGGTATCGGTTAGTGAACCAGTGCCGGGGTGAGAAAAAAACGAGGAGGAGACGAAGAACCGAAGAGAAAAGGAGAGAGGAACGGCTTGGCTTCTATGCATGCTGGACACGCTCCACGTCCATTTCTTTCAGCCACGTCCCACGCAATGTCCGAGTGTTCGGCTTTATTAAATTCTCGTTCTTTGATATTGTCCTGCCGCCTAACTTCAAGCCGGTTCGCGACCCACTTCGAGACCGTTCTAAACCGTCGCGTCGCGTCGTTCCGATTGTTTTTCCACCCTTTTATGATCGATGCACCCCTCGAATAACATTTCGTCATATTCGATCCGGTTTTGCGACTCGACAACCTTTTCGTGTCGTCAACAAGGAAAACTTTACGGAAAACCGATGGACAATCAGATCTCAAAGAGACGCGGTTGTAGATTGACAATGAGAGATTAACGTCGGCGAAAACTCGCAGTAAAAATGTTTGCGCGTATAAATCTCCAGCTCTCACTGAATTTTGCTGTCATTCTCCGTAAATGAGACGCATATCGGTGTGTTTCGATGAGACTACTACTACCATTCTTATTATTGATGTCCTACGATTTCGTCCAGAAATGTTTATTTGTCATTGCTAGGTTTGGTAAATATGTACGCTGAAAGATATCCGCAACGCTCTCACCCTACACGCCGTACAATTGAATACATTTGTACGATAAATTGTTAGAGTATGTGTTTGAATGAGTGCCGAAGTGATAGGAAGTACTACTCAATCCGTGATAAGAAGATTGCAGCATTATATTGATACCAAATACCAATAGCATACTTTCTGTAAATGCAAGTTTATTCCGCATTTTTTGTCATAAATGAACTTTGCTGGGCCTGCAGGCTGCTGCAGGCCGGGCCGGGCCGGAATCCGGGATTCAGCCTGTTTTTGAGAGGACAGCACGGTCACGGTAATGTGGCCAATCAGGCCGAAGCCAGTATACAGAACACAAGGCGGGTCGCATGAATGTGGCAGATGTCGTTAAAGTAAAAAAATAAGACTTTTGAGGGCAATTGCTGCCTAGATTGTTCTTTTATCTGGCGTTTTTGACTACTGACGAAACCCCGTGTTTGTATTATCACGAAATGAGAACGCGAATCCCGCACCCTTGCAATCTTGCAAATGGGCAGAATACCGGCCCGGCCTGCAGGCCCTGGGCTCAAGCCTCTGCAGGTGGCATGCGCGCCCAGGGACTCGGCCAAAATCGAGGCGGCGTGCTATCTGGGAGATTTCGACATTTTCAACATCTTTTTCTTGTTCACATATAGGGGGGTTGCTTTTAGTTTTCGAGGTATTCGCAAAAAACTATTGCTAATGCATGTATATTAAATTTTCTTAAGCGTATCGCAGATAGCACAAAGACATCTTAAAGTACGCCTAAAAGTTGCCTGACGCAAGACGTAACGTACATCTTTAAGTCGTACGTTGCGTCTGTGTCATGCGTCGTTTTCACGTCTTTTCCACGTACTGTGTACAACTTTAACAGGTCTTTGTTACAAAACTGTGCGACTTAAAGTCGTCTCTCACGGGTCTTTTCGACATCTTTAAGATGCCGCTTTAAGACGCAAAAAAGTTGCCTTTCTGGACATCTTTTATGCATCTTTTTTCAGACGTACAAAATCTTCAAATTTAAGAAAAAATAATTAAAAAATTAGAATTATATATATATATATATATATATATATATATATATATATATATAATATATATTACCTACCTACTGTCATGTACTACTTGAGAGAATATTCCATTTTCTCTCTTCGAAAAAACCTTATTACAATTTAGTTTTTATGCAGCATACTGGGCGGGAATCGAACTCGGGACCTACCGTTTAACTTCATGATGGTTTCCTCGCTGAGCCATGCGAACCTTTTCTGTTAGATTCATTACTTTTTATTCTTATAGGCTCAAATCATATTAAATCATATATATTATTATATAAAAAATATTTTAACAGAAGTTTATCTCTTCTAATAATTATATAACCTAATTATTTAATTATTTACCTAAAATATTTTTTAGGTAAAAATCAAACTACTTTTTTTTAATGAAGCATAGTATCAGTATATTAACGATTAAGAGATATACATATTTTCGTAAGTACTTCAATCGTTTCTGCCGTGAAAACGGCATCCCGAAAGAGGCAACTTTCACACGTCCATAAAGGCACCACTGCTGGGACGACGTTTTCACGTTCGAAGGTAGGTGCCCTTTATGCATCTCATTTCTAACCTGAAAACGACGTACCGAAAGAGGCAACTTTTACGCGTCCTTAAAGGCACCTCTGCTGGGACGACGTTTTCACGTTCGAAGGCAGGTGCCTTTTATCACAGCCTACTCTAGTACTAGCCGTGCTGAAGGTAAAAACGGCAACACTGCGAGAGTCCGATTGATATATATATATATATACACCAATATACCTAACCCAACCCACTGAATCAGACTCTCAATCTCCCCTACCGGCCTCTCAGTTTCCGCGTAGTTTTCATATGTTCTCATCAATGTGTAGTACACATCGTGTACTAATTATTATGTAGTATAGCTAATTTTCGAAAATAAAAAAGTGCAATAATGGAGATAAGTACTATTTATTAACTGTTTAGGTCTTTATCTTTTTGTGTAGCACATTTACTTAATAGAATATATTATTCTTTCAATACATTTCAAGTTAGTATTAATAATAACATTCTGAAGTTTTACAAAATCGTATGTATTATATACATAGAGAGTTTTTCGAAAATTTGTTTTACATAGTTCTTTTCACAAGTTTTATAATATATTTATTAGTTAATAATGCCACGGCGTTCCCCACTGGTAAGGGAAATTATGATAGTACGCTGAAAGAAAATAATTATATTTCTATATTTAAATTCCCGAAAAATGAGCAATTGCGGAAACATATGGATGGCTGCTATATTCCCCGTAAAAATTGGACACCAACAAAATATTCTGCAGTTTGTAGTCTGCATTTTGCAGAAACTGATATCCAAAGGTATCAGAATATTCTATCTCCTAACGGTGTACTGGAGAATGTTTTGTTCAAATGTCCAACACTTATTATGGAACATGCAATATCTTTCATTTTTTTTTCCAATTCACCATCAAAACGTGTGTTACTATAAAGAAAAGATCCTATAGAGCGCAGGGAAAGAATAATTGAAAAGCATGAAAATTTAGTTATAGACTTTATTGATTCTGATCTAATTAATGGTTTCTGAAATTTAATAAACAATTATAAAGAAAAGCTTGTAATTTCGAACCATTGGAGTATTAAAATAACAAATTCAAAAATTTATTTTCGCATGCTTGTAATTAGAAGTTTTTCAAGAAGGTAATGAATTATTATTTCATGAATTGCGATGATGATAGTAATGATCTTCATAATCTTCCTGTTGATGTCAGCGGTTTTTCAGTGATTACTTATCCACTTGTATTGTTGATGATTCCATTAAGATTAATATATCCAGTTATGGGTTCTACTCTGTTGCAAAAATATTAGATTTTAATATATGTAAATTATTAATTATGGAGGATAAAGGTACAATTGTAAATAATGTATATTTTGATCATTTACAAAGGGGTGGTCTTTCCACTCCTACAGAAGATGTAACAAATGTATTTACTCACATGTGTGCAATAATGGAAGCCATAATAAATGTTCCCAATTTGGAATCAGATTTTCAAAAATCTGAAAATCATAAACATATTTTATGTAAATTAACATATATTAGTATACAATCAGATATACATCATTTAGCATTTTTAGATAGATGCATTTGTGGTAAAGATTATCACAGTATATTATTTAGATTATTATCAATTTTTTCGAATATTTTACTAAATGATTATGTTAAAACTATAAACAATAGTCAATTAGAAATGAATGCACATACCATTTCTAAAAATCGTAAAATAAAAACTTTCAATAGAACCTAAATTTTCAATTCAACTTTTTTTAAAGCATTAATTTTTATATATTTAACTTATTCTTTCTAATATGTGTTAGTTAATACATCAACAGAGTTTTTTGTTTGTCTTAGTTTATTTATTATCTTTTTATATTTTTATTATTAATGTTAGTATATATATATACAAGATTCTCAAGGTTGTATTAGCAGTATTTCAAGAAAATAGCAGAGTATGGTTTGTTATTAATATTAAAGATTATTTATTATTGTTGAAAACTTTAATATTTTATTTTTGTGTCTATATGTGAACAGTTATTTTTATGTTTTCTAAAAATAATATCTACTAAGATATTATCACATATAAGAGAATATCATAAGATAGAATCATTATCGAGATTATTTTATTTATTGTTATCTATTATAAAATTGAATGTTTTTTCATTTGTATTTTCTTTTTATTTAAAAAAAAATTCGTTTTATTTTCTTCCTATTTTACAAAATGTATTTCATTTTGTAAAATGGGATGATATGGCCATTGGCGAACCACCCATTATGTTAAAAAAAAGGTAACGCGCCACAGTAATACTCCTAAGGTGGTGAGGAAATTTACAACAATTATAAAATTATCATTTATAAGACGATATTATAATAAATATAGTATATTACCTGCACAACTTTTCTCTTCAGTAACTGATTACCCAACCTCTTTGACGTACACCAGGCATGGGCAGAAATAGCACGCGTGCTAGTGATTCTCAAGGAATACCCCCACTTTTCCCGGCCGCGCGTCTCAATCCCCTTGGCAGCCGTAGTTGCACCGAGCACTAGGGCCGCCACGGGGAGCGAGACGCGCGGCCGGGAGAAGTGGGGGTATTCCACGGGTATTCCTTGAACTCCCTAGCACGCGTGCTATTTCTGCCCATGCCTGACGTATACACGCAGTCACCTAGATAACCAGGGCTGCAACGTGCAGCTATGTCGCGTTTTGGATGTCTGCTGCCGCGATGCTGCACGGAAAACGGTGCTGGATTCTGCCTCGCCGTCAGAGGGCAACACGGCCGCACTAATGTAGGGGCAACATGCGCTTCCGCGCATTGCCACGGCGCTAGTGTCGCCTGGCAATAGCAGCATGCGAGCTGCATAGCGAGTCGCCCCTCTTGACGATCGTTCGTCCGCTGCCTAGAGCGTTTTCCGCCTAGGCGCCATGCTAGTAGATTCTGCTCTCAGTCGTCTTACTAGGCAGACGTGCTCGTTCCTTAGCCGTTGCTAAGCGTATATATATAACTTCCGTTATTGCCTCGTGGGCAACACGTGCCATTGTAACAAGTAATAAAGTTCTCGTTGTTAATAGTACCAGCAGCAGTGATTTCGATTCAATTGCAATCTATTGGGACTAAACGCGTAGTAGGTCGCCTTCTCTATCTGGTCACCATAGGGATAAAACCTACAACTGGTGACCCCGACGTGATTGCCGTTTTTGAATCCGTGAGGACACGAGGTCTGGGACGCTCGTGATTTTTCCATCCTCCCTGCTGTCTTGCTGCCGTCACGCAGCATGTCCATACAAGAAGAATCTGGCTGCACGTGGTCGGAAGTTCCTGCTGAAATTCGGCCGGCGCCGAATACCGCAACATAAGAAGAAACTCCTGCCGTCGCAGGCGGCGAGCAATCCGCTCGCTGCATTCATCGCTGCCGTTTGCAGGCGGCGAGCAGGCCGCTCGCTGCACGTTGAAGTTGTTCCGGCGTTCCCGGCACCGCGTGGGTTTCACCATCGCCGCCATTGCTGCCGCCATTGCCGCTGCCGTTGCCGCTGCCGTGTAACCGCCGAGTGGAGACCACCATCGACGCCATTGCTGACGCCACGTGGAAGCCACAAGCGGTGATCGTTTATTTTTAAGTCTTTTCGCGTTTCGCATCGTTTGATATTCGCCGTAATTATGTCTGTTCCCTCGACGGATGAAAGAGTCGCGCAGCTGTTACAGGCCGTTCTGGCGGCCCAGCAGGAAGCCGCGTCTTCCAACCGCGTCGATAGCTATCGCGCGCCCAAGTTGCCCGTATTCTTTAAGAATGAACCCAAGACTTGGTTCGGACAGGTCGAGGCATCGTTCAGAATTGCTCGCATCACGAGCCAAACGACAATGGCCGACACCGTGATAGCCGGTCTCGACGCCGAAACCGCGACGGTCATTTCCGACCTTATCGCATCACCCGATCCGATCGCGCCGTATACTCGTATCAAGGAGCGCCTAATGGCGACGTTCTCCACGTCCGCGGAAACGAAACTTCGACAGCTACTGAAGGGACAAATTCCATCGCACGGCAAACCCTCACATACGCTTGCAGTCATTCGTAATAAGGATGACGGCGAGTGCTCCGAGGCCGTGCTGCGATCTATTTTCCTCGATTTAATGCCAGAGCAATGCCGCGCGATCCTGGCCGCGTCTAAACAGGATGACCTTCAGGAGCTGGCCCTTCTAGCCGACAAAATCGTCGAAACAATGAACCCCGCGTCCGTTCATACAGTCGCTGCCGCGACATCGATACCTGCCGCCGCGACATTGACAACCGCTGCCGCGACATCGAGACCTGGTTCCGTCCAAGACCAACTCGATCTGATTATGCGTGAGATAGCGAGTCTCAAAGTGTCTCATCAGCACTATTCGCGGCCGAATCAGCGAAATTACAGTCGTAACGCCGCCGGTCCCCGATCTCGGAGACGCTCCCAAAGTCGCGATCCGTCGGGACCTTGCCGAATACATGCGAAATATGGAGAGCGTGCAATCCGTTGCATCAAACCCTGTTCATGGTCCGGCCCTCCGCGAGTGTCGGAAAACTAGAGTCACTCTCCTCCTCGGAGACTGCCGGAGTGTGCCAAACGTCCTCTAAACGTCTCCATGTACGCGATCGTAAATCAGGCCGCATGTTTTTGATCGACACAGGTTCGGATCTATCGCTGCTGCCGGTTTCCGCGGAATCGCGTACCTCCCCCAGCTCGTTCAAGCTGTTCGCCGCGAATGATACCCGTATCAATACTTACGGTGAACTTCGCGTGATCCTCGATTTGGGACTGCGTCGCCCAATCGAGTGGAATTTTTGCGTAGCAGCAGTCCCGTATCCCATAATAGGAGCCGACCTGCTTACGCACTATGGCCTCACGGTCGATCTTAAAGGGCGTCGTGTCATTGACAACACTACGAGCATTTGTATCGCTGCCGGTATCGATGCCGGAATCGCTAATCGTACCCCCTCGTCCGTGAATGTCCTTGGACCGTCATCCAAGTACGCGCATATTTTGGCTCGTTTCCCTCAGGTCATCGGACTAGAGCAGCCAACACCTCTCGAATCGCGCGGTGTGTTCCACCACATTTCCACCACCGGCCCACCCGTGGCCGAGCGCGCTCGACGTCTCACAGCCGACAAGCTGAAAGCCGCGAAGGCTGAATTCAAACATCTGATCGCTGCCGGTATTTGTAGACCTTCTAGCAGTCCATGGGCCAGCCCCATACATCTCGTTAAGAAAAAGTCAGGTGAATGGCGTGTTTGCGGTGATTACCGTCGCTTAAACAGCGTAACCGTGCCCGATAGGTACCCCGTCCCGCATCTTCACGACTTTCCTGCCAACCTTCATGGCAAAACGATATTTACGGCGCTAGACCTCTACAAAGCATATCATCAGATACCCGTTGCCCCCGAAGACATACAAAAAACCGCTGTCATCACGCCGTTCGGACTTTTCGAGTATTGCGCGATGACGTTCGGACTTCGAAATGCGGGCCAAACGTTCCAACGTTATATCAACCGTGCGCTAGGCGATTTGGATTTTGTCTTCACATTCCTCGATGACATTCTCATTGCATCTTCCTCTCCGGAAGAGCACGAGAAGCATCTGACAATCGTCCTGCAGCGCCTACGTGATTTTCATCTGCGCGTGAATTTAGACAAATGCCGCTTCGGCGTGTCTGAGCTAGTCTTTCTCGGCCATCTAGTCAACTCGGAGGGATTCAAACCTACTCCCGATAAAGTTGAGGCCATTATGAATTTTCCCAAGCCGCGCACGATCGACGACTTACGTCGCTTTCTAGGAATGGTAAATTTTTACAGGCGTTGTATTCCGCACGCTGCCGCCACTCAAGCTCCGTTAAACGCATATATGCATGATGCGCGAAAACGCGATAAACGATTGATTAAATGGCTGCCGGAAGCCGAGACTGCTTTCGCGAAATGCAAGGACGACCTTGCAAATGCTGCCTTGATAACTCACCCTAGTGAAAAAGCCACTGTTCGACTCGTTGCCGATGCATCTGACGTGGCCATGGGCGCAGTTTTAGAGCAGCTATGTGGTGCGAATTGGAGACCACTAGCGTTCTTCTCACGCAAATTCTCCCCGGCCCAGTGTAAATACAGTACGTACGATCGCGAACTCACCGCGATATACGAGGCCGTGCGTCATTTCCGCCATTTCTTAGAAGGTCGCGAATTTAACATATATTCCGATCATAAACCGCTCATCTACGCCTTTTCTCAGAGCTCAGAGCGTGCTTCTCCTCGTCAGACGAGACAATTGTGCTATATAGCACAATTCACGTCTAACATCCTTTACCTGCCGGGCAGTGATAACGTCGTTGCCGATTCTCTCTCGCGATCCGAGGCTATACGGCTGCCGACGCAATTTGATATAAATGAGCTATCTCGCGAACAAGAAAACGACCCCGAACTCAGGGAAATTCTTCGTACGCCCGATCACTCTCTCGCTCTTAAAAGGCTGACATGGGGCCCGGAGCACTCTCCTGTATATTGCAGTGTTTGCGACGAGTGCATTCGTCCGTATATACCCGCCTCTATGCGCGAGCGAGTGTTCACGCTCTTTCATTCACCCGCTCATCCGAGCGCGAAAGTGACCGATCGACTCATTCGACAGCGCTATGTCTGGCCCGACATGCACCGTGACATTGCTCGCCAGTGCAAGTCGTGTATAAGTTGCCAGCAATCGAAAATCTCTCGTCACGTTAAAATGACACCGTCGCAGTTCGTCGCGCCCGACGGACGTTTTATGCACGTGCATATCGACATTGTCGGTCCGCTGCCGGTCAGCGAAGGTTTTCAGTATTGCCTTACTATGATCGACAGATTTTCGCGCTGGGCCGAAGCAGTTCCTCTCCGCGACATTTCCGCGCAGACAGTCTGCCGTGCTTTCTTCGATAACTGGGTGTCGCGTTTTGGCGCACCCGCATTCTTAACGAGCGATCAAGGTACACAATTTGAATCGCAGCTTTTCTCAGCCCTTCTTGCGCTCGTCGGCTGCCGGAGACAACGAACGACTGCGTACCACCCCGCGTCTAACGGTATGGTTGAGCGTTGGCATCGCGTCTTGAAGGCAGCGATCATGTGCCACGCCGATCAGCAATGGTCGCGTGTTTTACCCGCGGTATTATTAGGTTTGCGTACCCATGTCCGTCTCGATACAAATGCGTCTCCCGCCGATTACGTATACGGAACATCACTGCGTTTACCGGGCGAATTCTTCCTAATAGATGATTATAAACCCGACCCGCAGCCGTTCCTAGAAGAGTTTCGACAATATATGCGTGCCGTTAAGCCGGTGCCCGTGGCACATAAGCGTAACGTTAAGACTTTCGTTTATAAGGAATTAGAGTCGTGTTCGCATGTGTTCATGCTTGTTAAATCCGTGCGTAGACCCTTAGAACGGCCTTACACGGGACCACACCGAGTACTCCAGCGCATTTCAGATCGCGTATATTCCATCGAAGTCAACGGTTCACCGCGTAACGTTTCTGTCGAACTCTTGAAGCCTGCGCACATTGTAAATGAAGGACTCGTAGCTCCGACATCGGATGCATCGCTGCCGGTTCCAAATGCATCGCTGCCTGTCCCAAGTACATCGCTGCCGTTTCCAAGTGCGCCGTTACGCACCTACTCGCGCAGGAGAGTCACCTTCGCAGACTCCCCACATTAATGTAAGTTTTTTGTAAGCGTTGCGCGTAGTATGTAAGTTTTTTGTATCTAGCATGTAAGTACCTTTTGTAACATTTCCTTTCCGTAAAGCGTATTGTTAAAAGCGAAATCTTGTATGCTTCCGCTTCTCTTTGGGGGGGAGTGTGTAGGGGCAACATGCGCTTCCGCGCATTGCCACGGCGCTAGTGTCGCCTGGCAATAGCAGCATGCGAGCTGCATAGCGAGTCGCCCCTCTTGACGATCGTTCGTCCGCTGCCTAGAGCGTTTTCCGCCTAGGCGCCATGCTAGTAGATTCTGCTCTCAGTCGTCTTACTAGGCAGACGTGCTCGTTCCTTAGCCGTTGCTAAGCGTATATATATAACTTCCGTTATTGCCTCGTGGGCAACACGTGCCATTGTAACAAGTAATAAAGTTCTCGTTGTTAATAGTACCAGCAGCAGTGATTTCGATTCAATTGCAATCTATTGGGACTAAACGCGTAGTAGGTCGCCTTCTCTATCTGGTCACCATAGGGATAAAACCTACACTAATGTTTCGAATGCCGTACGCCGCGCCGTATAGGCACGTACAGACCTTGTACTACATGGCAAGGGGGGGGGGGGTCTCTCGCCCCGGTGCGGTGATACAGAGCTGGTCGAGCTGATATGGATCTTCCACATTAAGATGTCGGTAAAGTAAATGTCTATTGTACAAATGTGTAGCAGCAGCAGCAGCAGTCTTTCTTTTTACCGACAAAATTAATATTTATTTAAATTACATACTACGTACTATTAGATCGTTCGGAAAGTAATTTCGTTTTTCGTGTAGCGATGGCAATGCTTCCGTTTATCATTACTAGACTGCGGATCTTCCTGCAAAATAAAAATTGACTACATCGATTGCAAGAAATAGAAATCAAATTGCATGTTATTTCTTCAGTAAAGGAGAGAACGAAATGACTTTCCGAACGACCTAATACATTAACATATTACAATAGGAGAGCTGTACAAAGTCTAAATAAAATCAATCTTACCATTTTTATACAAAGAAACATTTACCAGTTCCTTTTAAGGTTCGGTAGGTGTACAGTGTTGAAATGTCTTTGTGCAAAAAAAAGTGTCGTAGAAGGGAAAAGAAACTTTATAATTTTCGGTTAGAGCGTTTCAAGCTACCCGGGTGCTTAGGGCTGCCAAGGGGTTTCGAGCTGCCCGGGACTGACTCGATCTCGTCGGGCGGGTTCGGAAAGAATCGGACAAGTTCGGGCGAGCGAGTTTTCGCGATACCCGAGATTGAACTCTGCGTTCGCACGAACTTGTCCGTTTCTGTACGAATGCGCTCAACGAATTCGAGCCACTCTCGGGCCACTCGAATTATGCAAAATAAAAAATGTCAGCATCGATTACAAGAAATTGAAACTAAATTGAATGTCATCTCTTCCCTTGATGATTTTAATAGAGGAGAACTCATATATTGACACCTTCAATTTTAAAAATTTTCCAACAACTATTAATTTCATCTACTCAATTTTGCTATAAATACATAAAGATCCGCAGTCTATCCGTGACACATCAGGCGGTCCGAGAGTGGCTCGACTTCGTCAAGTGATTTGAGGAGTTGGTGATTTGAAAATTACAGTCAACACGTGTTGGCCGAGAAAGTGTCGACTTCCAGCTCAATAGTAATGACCTGTCATAAATCTCTCCATAGAGAACAGCCCCGGGAACGGCACTGAAATCGAAAGAAATCGAGCCTTTCGGGTTGGGTCTGCCTAGTCTCACCACAGCCACGCGCCCGTAGTCTCAATGTGTTGCCTTTCGATGGTGCACGCTACGTAATATGTGTGGCCGCTGTAATAAGTATTTCAACACAGCCGAAAATGCGTGTGAAACGAGTCCTGTCTCTTCCACTCTGATCCAATCGGCCGCGCATTCGCACCTAGACACGTCAATCCTGCCTGGGAATCTTCTTCTCAGGTTTGCATCAATACAATGTCACCAGTTCGAACCCATGCGTGTTGGTGCCTTCCCGCCACTCTCTACAAATGCGTAGTAGTGGGCGGTAGTGGTCTCGTATCTTAACCTACTGTTGTTCCGCTATCGCTCGTACTTACGAGGCAGTGTATTGGATTACTTGTTGGACATAGACCAATCTAAAATGTTTTTTCACTACGTGAATGAAAGGTGTAATTTCAGGACAGTTGCTGTCGATCCTTACGTCAGAATGTCTGTTCCAGGGTTTTTACCTTTCACTTCAAAAGGTATCGTTGGCCAAGACTGGTTGCTATTATTGTTCTCGAGGTGTAAATGGGGTTATTTAGTCGTATACAGCATCCTTTACAAGCTCCATGTGACGCCGATTTTTATATCTCCATCCCTTTTCAAGGGCTCATTTTACAGGGGAACTTCAAGGAATATAACCATATTTTTTTCAAAAGTAAAAAAAGGGAATTAGCTTACATTTTTCGACTTTATACAGTTGAAGGTCGAGGTTAAAAAAATAATTTTGCAATAGCCCAATCCTTTCCGAATAAAACCATAAAAAAAGTGTAGCTCAATCGGATTTCAACGAAAATATGATTTCATTTGTTTTGTTGACAAAAAATTCGATTTTTTGCAAAATTCTGAGATAGTAGACAAATTTTGAAACCAGATTTGAAATAAGCGTGGAAGAATCTACGGGAAATGATGTAAAGCATGTTGCAAAAAAATCTGTTCCGCTCGTGGTATTGTGAAAATCAAAGTTTTATTGAAATTGTGCAGGTTTAACGAATTATCATAATTTTCCTACTTTTCCCATATTCTGCATAGTTTCAGCTTTAATTTTTAAAAAAATTCATCGTTCTATCTCTTTCCTATCGACAGTTATTTGATTTTATCACAGAATTCATCGGGTCGTCGCGCTGTGGCGACCCGGCGGTGACGATCCTTGCAGCGACCCTTGCAGCGACCCAATAGCTGCACGGGTCGCTGCAAGGACCGCTTCCTGGATCGCGACGGAGTGGCTAAAAAAGAGATTTGTCAGCTCTGACCGACCGTCCTAGACCGCTAGAGGACATCCAGCGGGCCCTGCCCGAGACGCTGCTATATCGGAAGGCGGTTTAAGACTGTATATGTAGGGATCGGTGACGGATCAGGTAGCAGCGAGAGAGGTCTTTCTTTGACTATCTGTCCAACTTGTGGCGAGTAAAAGGAGTTTGCCGCCACAAAAGGTTACAAAATTCATCGATCTATCTCATTTTTATCGAAAGTTCTTTCGATAGAAGAAGAGAGCGAGTAATCGCGATACTCGAGATTGAACTCTGCGTTCGCACGAACTTGTCCGCTTCTGTCCGAACGCGCCCGACGAAGTCGACCACGCTTGGGCCACCCGCCCGATGTGTCACGAATAGACTGCGGATCTTTATGTATGTATAGCAAAATCGAGTAGATGAAATTAAGAGTTGTTGGAAAATTTTTAAAATTGAAGATGTCAATGTATGATTTCTCCTCTAATAAAATCATTAAGGGAAGAGATGACATTCAGTTGAGTTTCTATTTCTTGTAATCGGCGTTGACATTTTTTATTTTGTAAAGTCTATCCGTGACACACCATCGGGTGGCCCGAGAGTGGCTCGACTTCGTCGAGTGATTTGAGGAGTTGGTGATTTAAAAATTACTTTACAGCAGAGTTGGACAAAATATGTATCTAGATGCAAATTTCAGATCACGAATAATAGATACAAAATTTTTAATTCGTTACTCGAATATTTAGACACAAAAGTATCTTGTGTTCGACGTTTAATTAGATACTTTTGTATCCGAAGCAGAAGGATCCGAAGCTACGGATACATTTGTAACTAGTATCTGTATCTAATTAAAGGACCCTCTCGGATCCTTTAAGATCTTTTTGGCCAGCTCGAGGCTCGAATGAACACGTACCGAGGCCCGAGGCCCGAGGGTCAAGCCCCGAGGCCTGAGCCCAGAACACAATTGTAATGCCATAAACCCGGGTAACCCGACGGCCAGCCAGGTATATCGGTGTGAAACCGCTAAAGGCGCAATTGCTGAACTTGGTCATTTCACATAATTCTTTTATGGAGTTATGCTAGCAAGGTCCGGAGGCGTTCCTCCGATTAGAACAAGACTAAATTCGATAGAATTCGAGCTGTGTCTAGTGGTTTTATTCGTGGATTTATTCGAAGTTTTCGAACAATAGATAAAAATAGTAGTTACAAATTGCATTCGAAGCAACAGGTTTCGACAAACAGTGTTTCGAAACGCCGAAAAGCTGGTCAAGCATTAAAAACAATAGAAGAACACCAGAAACCTTTCTAAAAATACTGAGTACTAAGGTTTCTGGGGCCGCTGATCACAAATGTAATAATAGATTCGTATTTCAATTAACCGTTCGTTAATAAAAAATTAAATTTTTATTAAAAAATTGGAAACATCAATGTTTTAAACAAATGTTCATACACAACAAAAAGTTTATATTCTTAAGATTGGTAAGGTATACAAATATACACGAACGATAAGTACTAGACGTTGGCCCTGTATAACACGGAACTTCTTATTTAAATTGGTTTTCGATAAAATTCAGAAAAGACAAGTATAACTTTGGAAAAACGACGAAAAAAGTGGACTTCCTTTTTTATAACTATGACGCACCACTCTCAGGAATTTGAAAAAAAATTAAAAATTAAAAATTAAATTAAATCTGCGATAGTGCTCTTCCCATTTCTATGTGAAATCTGCGTTTTTTCGATTTTATACGTGTTGTTCATTTTTTCACAACCAGAGTTTGCAATGGAATAATCTGAAAATGATAGCTAGTATGTATCCGAAATGTGTCAGATTTTTTCAGAATTTTGAATTGTCAATAAATAGGGAAAATGGGCAAAAACTGGTTTATCGATTTTTCTCAATAACCTCAATAACCACCCTTACGGATGACATGTGGGGCTGAAACTTGGCAGAGAGGGTTCTTTTTTGGGTAGGCTATTGAATGGTCCAAGCTCGATTAAATTCCCGCCGCGGGCGAATTTCACCACGAAAACCAGGTCTAGCCTCATTTAAATTCGGCGAGGTGTAACCTTTTGTGGCGGCTAACTCCTTTTACTCGCCACAAGATGGACAGATAGTCAAAGAAAGACCTTTCTCGCTGCTACCTGATCCGTCACCGATCCCTACATATACAGTCTTAAGGGTGCTTTTACGCTGAGCTCGCCGCGGACGGCCACGGGAAGAAGTCATAAAATTCGAGCGGGCCGACGGGCCCGCTCGCTGTGCCCCGCTGTACGTGGCACAAAAAAAAGGTCTCTATGGGATCCACGGTTTCACGGTTCGTTTAGGTAAACTACCAATAGCTTCTCCTTAAGGCGGGGTAGGATACCTTCAGATTCTAAGTAGCAAATAACTAGAATCTTATTAGAAAAATTGGGTTTGCAAATTTTCGCTTTTTGTCCTTATACCAGCAAACACACCATGTAAAAATTTCTTTTATTTGGTCATAAAGTAATTCATGCTCGTCAAAGCAACTAATCTTTACAACAGCCTCATTTTCAAAGTCAACCAGTAGCCATTCTTACCCGTAATAAAATTGACGGGCAGAGGCTAACGGACAAACGGTACAACGCCTTTTCTACCTTAATTATTACCACGTGCCTCATACCTCGCCGAGTGGAAGAATTTACCTGAATAATATCAAGGCATTACTCCTTTTCGGAGCCATTGATTTTTAACAATGTAGGAGATAAATAAACTGTTAGGTCTTTGCGAATAGGAATTGTGATGTCGAATGTTTTCACTATAAACTCCAAAGAACCCATTTTCATCGATTTGCTAAATCAACATTTCATCAAAAAATCATTTCGCGTCCGGCGATTTCGGCAATTGTAAGTGCACGAAAAGAACAAAGTGACATGCACTTACTATGGACGATATTAACCTGTGCACCGCAGGCTCGGAGTGTACGACACGCCAACAACAAGTTAGGTAAAATAAACGACATCTCGCGTACTCCTTCCCCGCGTTCTGTTTTTTCCCAATGTGAAAGTTGCGATTTTAGGACAAACGCTGTCCTAAAGAATATTCAGCAATCTTATGGACCCGGAATAACAAACAATCCAAACCTAACAGCTGTTTGTGATTACTGGAGTGTTTCACATCTCATGTCTGCCGCACAGTGGCCAATTTGGACGAAATCTGTGCCACAATCAAAGAACTTTCTATTAGAAATGAGATATAGAGCGATGAAATTTTTTTTCAAAATAAAACTGAAACTGCAGAATATAGGAAAAATGGGGAGAAAGTTCTTTCATTTTGACACAGATTTCGTTCAAATTGCTCACTGTGTACCGTATGAAATTTTTACATGGTGTGTTTGCTCGTATAAGGACAAAAAGCGAAAATTCGCAAACCCAATTTTTCTAATAAGATTCTAGTTATTTGCTACTTAGAATCTGAAGGTATCCTACCCCGCCTTAAAGAGAAGCTATCGGTAGTTTACCTAAACGAACCGTGAAACCGTGGATCCCATAGAGACCTTTTTTTTGTGCCACGCACAGCGGGGCACAGCGAGCGGGCCCGTCGGCCCGCTCGAATTTTATGACTTTTTCCCGTGGCCGTCCGCGGCGAGCTCAGCGTAAAAGCACCCTAAGGGAGCGTTCATACCGAACCCCCCGCGTGACTTTTACCGCGGGGTTTGGGACTTTTGCCGCGGGGATGGAGCACGCGGATAATAAATTTCGAGCGTGTTGACGGGCCCGCTGTGCCCCCGCTGTGCGTGGCACAAAAAAAAGGTCTCTAAGGCTTTCCTTTAAGGAAAGCTATCGGTAGTTTACCTAAACGAACCGTGAAGCCTTAGAGACCTTTTTTTTGTGCCACGCACAGCGGGGGCACAGCGGGCCCGTCAACACGCTCGAAATTTATTACCCGCGTGCTCCATCCCCGCGGCAAAAGTCCCAAACCCCGCGGTAAAAGTCACGCGGGGGCTTCGGTATGAACGCTCCCTAAACCGCCTTCCGATATAGCAGCGTCTCGGGCAGGGCCCGCTGGATGTCCTCTAGCGGTCTAGGACGGTCGGTCAGAGCTGACAAATCTCTTTTTTAGCCACTCCGTCGCGATCCAGGAAGCGGTCCTTGCAGCGACCCGTGCAGCTATTGGGTCGCTGCAAGGGTCGCTGCAAGGATCGTCACCGCCGGGTCGCCACAGCGCGACGACCCGATGAATTCTGTGATAAAATCAAATAACTGTCGATAGGAAAGAGATAGAACGATGAATTTTTTTAAAAATTAAAGCTGAAACTATGCAGAATATGGGAAAAGTAGGAAAATTATGATAATTCGTTAAACCTGCACAATTTCAATAAAACTTTGATTTTCACAATACCACGAGCGGAACAGATTTTTTTGCAACATGCTTTACATCATTTCCCGTAGATTCTTCCACGCTTATTTCAAATCTGGTTTCAAAATTTGTCTACTATCTCAGAATTTTGCAAAAAATCGAATTTTTTGTCAACAAAACAAATGAAATCATATTTTCGTTGAAATCCGATTGAGCTACACTTTTTTTATGGTTTTATTCGGAAAGGATTGGGCTATTGCAAAATTATTTTTTTAACCTCGACCTTCAACTGTATAAAGTCGAAAAATGTAAGCTAATTCCCTTTTTTTACTTTTGAAAAAAATATGGTTATATTCCTTGAAGTTCCCCTGTAAAATGAGCCCTTGAAAAGGGATGGAGATATAAAAATCGGCGTCACATGGAGCTTGTAAAGGATGCTGTATACGACTAAATAACCCCATTTACACCTCGAGAACAATAATAGCAACCAGTCTTGGCCAACGATACCTTTTGAAGTGAAAGGTAAAAACCCTGGAACAGACATTCTGACGTAAGGATCGACAGCAACTGTCCTGAAATTACACCTTTCATTCACGTAGTGAAAAAACATTTTAGATTGGTCTATGTCCAACAAGTAATCCAATACACTGCCTCGTAAGTACGAGCGATAGCGGAACAACAGTAGGTTAAGATACGAGACCACTACCGCCCACTACTACGCATTTGTAGAGAGTGGCGGGAAGGCACCAACACGCATGGGTTCGAACTGGTGACATTGTATTGATGCAAACCTGAGAAGAAGATTCCCAGGCAGGATTGACGTGTCTAGGTGCGAATGCGCGGCCGATTGGATCAGAGTGGAAGAGACAGGACTCGTTTCACACGCATTTTCGGCTGTGTTGAAATACTTATTACAGCGGCCACACATATTACGTAGCGTGCACCATCGAAAGGCAACACATTGAGACTACGGGCGCGTGGCTGTGGTGAGACTAGGCAGACCCAACCCGAAAGGCTCGATTTCTTTCGATTTCAGTGCCGTTCCCGGGGCTGTTCTCTATGGAGAGATTTATGACAGGTCATTACTATTGAGCTGGAAGTCGACACTTTCTCGGCCAACACGTGTTGACTGTAATTTTCAAATCACCAACTCCTCAAATCACTTGACGAAGTCGAGCCACTCTCGGACCGCCTGATGTGTCACGGATAGACTGCGGATCTTTATGTATTTATAGCAAAATTGAGTAGATGAAATTAATAGTTGTTGGAAAATTTTTAAAATTGAAGGTGTCAATACCCAGATAGCACAAAGACATCTTAAAGTACAAAGTACAGTTGTACTGTGTACAACTTTAACAGGTCTTTGTTACAAAACTGTGCGACTTAAAGTCGTCTCTCACGGGTCTTTTCGACATCTTTAAGATGTCACTTTCAGACGCAAAAAAGTTGCCTTTTCGGACATCTTTTATGCATCTTTTATGCATCTTTTTCCAGATGTACAAAATCTTCAAATTTAAGAAAAAATTATAAAAAAATTAGAATCTTATATATATATATATATATATATATATATATATATATATTACTACTTTTTCATGTACTACTTGAGAGAATATTCCATTTTGTCTCTTCGAAAAAACCTTACAATTTAGTTTTTATGCAGCATACTGGGCAGGAATCGAACTCGGGACCTACCGTTTAACTTCATGATGGTTTCCTCGCTGAGCCATGCGAACCTTTACTGTTAGATTCATTACTTTTTATTCTTATTGGCTCAAATCATATCAAATCATATATACTATTATATAAAAAATATTTTAAAAGAAGTTTATCTCTTCTAATAATTATATAACCTAATTATTTAATTATTTACCTAAAATATTTTTTTAGTAAAAATCAAACTACTTTTTTTTAATGCAGCATAGTATCAGTATATTAACGATTAAGAGATATACATATTTTCGTAAGTACTTCAATCGTTTCTGCCGTGAAAGCGGCATCCCGATAGAGGCAACTTTTACACGTCCATAAAGGCACCTCTGCTGGGACGACGTTTTCACGTTCGAAGGTAGGTGCCTTTTATGCATCTCATTTCTAACCTGAAAACGGCGTACCGAAAGAGGCAACTTTTACGCGTCCTTAAAGGCATCTCTGCTGGGACGACGTTTTCACGTTCGAAGGCAGGTGCCTTTTATGAATCTCATTTCTAACCTGAAAACGGCGTCCCAGAAAAGATGCCTTTATGGACGCCTAAAAAGCGGCTTACTGAGACGTGAGACGTAAAGATGTAGAACGGACATGAAAACGGCAACTTAAAGTCGTCCTGTGCTATCTGGGTAGAACCACAAGTGTTGTCTTTGATCAAGTATCACCTCAACCTACAAAATCGGACTCGCGATCATCATCGTTCAATCCAGATTCGGCAGACACGAGACGTTACAGTAGTCTTACAGGAAGACTACTCAATTTCTATATAAATTGAGAAGCCCAATGGAGAGTAGAAGTCGCGAAAAACTGTTCTTATTGGAACATGATAGGAGCTATGTACGCTCCTGATGGGCTCGAAACGCACATTGCGGAACGGCGCATGCGCCGAGGAACGGTTCGGGTTTGAGATAGAGAACTCTCGCGCACGTGATATTAAGGAGAAACGATTATAGTAATTTTACCAAGAGTTATAATAATGTTAAGTCGTATGCAAGTGTATATAGTTGTCGATAAATAGTAGGTTAAGCAATAACCTATGTTATTTATTGATAATCCACGCCCAACATATGGTAGCAGAGCGTTGCGGCGAATTAGAGAAAGTGAGGTTAGAAAAGACACGTGGTGAAAAGAAAAGAAGAGGCATTCACAATGGAAGAAGCAGGTGTTTCAAGCCGACGAATAGAGCAATTGACGGATAAAAATTATCACGTGTGGGCTTTGAAGATAAAAGCAGTATTAAAAGCGAAAAAATTATACAGAGAAATAATAGAAGGTGACGAACTGCCAATACCAACAGATGGGAAAGCGGACGAGGTGAGAAGGCGACTAACATGGGAAACGAAAAACGATGAGGCCTTCGGAATAATAATTACCACGTTGTCCGACCAGCAAGCGGGGCAATTCCTAGTAGAAGAAGACGCAAAAAAGGTATGGATGGAACTAAAAAGAATACACGAAGGAGACATAGAGAATAAACGAATAGATACAGGGCTTGAATTAAAGAATATAAAAATGAACAATCACGAGTCAGTTGTAGAGTACATTACAAGAGCAAGAAACATTGCTTCCCGAAGCGCATCTCTTGGTTATGTTATACAAGAGCGTGAGATATGTTACCACGTGGTTAGAGGAATTCACGAGGGTAGTGTCACTCTAATAGGAAAACTGTTAGCAAAAGTTTAGTACCGTAACACAAAATAAAGATGTCACTACTTGCAAGAGTAATTCTCAAAGTGTCCGCCAGATGGAATTGATGACAACATTTTGGTGCATGTTGTAAACAAAAATATACGATTTCAATGAAATAGGTTGGAAAGTTTTGTTATTCCGGTTGAATTTAATTCTGGAGTCCTGGAGTCAACAAACTCGTTGAATGCCGTTTCTGTATCTCTCTGGGATTTAAAGCATTTCACACGCAAGAAGTTGTCGAGGTGCTTAAAAAAGTGGTAATCGGTGGGCGAGAGATCTGGTGAGTATGGTGGATGAGGTATTTAGAGTTTTGTAGCCTAATTTGTTCAACTTTTGAAGGGTCGGTCGGGCGACGTGTGACTGGGCGTTGTCGTGGGGAAGGATAGGACCATTTCTGCTGACCAGTGCTGGGCACACACCTTGAAGTTTTTTGTGCATTTCGTCGATTTGGTGGCGGTACTTTTCAGCTGTAATGGATGCACCAGGATTCAGGAAGCTGTGGTAAATCAAACTGACCACAGACCACCAAATTATCACCATGACCTCCTTTTGGTGCAACTGTGGCTTTGGTAAGCGTTTTGAGCCGATCGTTGATTGCGCAAAGGAAGGGCAGATGACCCTCACGTTCTATGATATATGATGTGTTATGCGATATGCGATGTGTGTTGTATGATCTTGATGTATGTTCTGCAATATGCGATGTATGTTATGCGATATGCGATGTATATTATACGATGTTGATGTGTGTTATGAGCAGAGTAGGGCAATAATCAACTAATATTTAAAAATAACTAATGGTTATCAAAACTTTCTGATTAATTAGTGATAAAAAATTAATAATATTAATGTATGTTAATCGCATAATAGTGACTGATGACTAAAGATGACTGATCATCAACTACTAATTCACTAATAAGCTATAGCTAACGATTACTTAGACCTGTGACTAACTGTCACTAACTAATCAAAAAGTTTTGACTAATGACTATTTTGCTATAACTGCAATTCAAAAAGACTATTAGTTATTTTTAAATATTAGTTGATTATTGCCCTACTCTGGTTATGAGATATATGATGTGCGTTATACGATGTAGATGTATGTTCTGCGATATTTGATGTGTGTTATGAGATATACGAGGTGTGTTGTACGATCTCGATGTGTGTTACGAGATATACGATGTGTGTTATGACATATACGATGTCTCTTATACGATCTCGATGTGTCTAATGAGATATACGATGTGTGTTATGCGATATGCGATGTGTATTGTACGATCTCGATGTGTGTTATGAGATATACGATGTGTGTGGATGTGTATTATACGATCTCGATGTGTGTTACAATATATACGGTGTATGTGGATGTGTGTTATACGATCTCGATGTGTGTTACGAGATATACAATGTGTGTTACGAAATGTACGATGTGTGTTATACGATCTCGACGTGTGTTACGAGATCTACGGTGTGTGTTACACACATCGAGATAATACAACACACATCGTATATCTCGTAACACACACCGTATATCTCGTAACACACATCGTATATCTAGTAACACACATCCTACATTTCGTAACACACACCGTAGATCTCGTAACACACACCGTAGATCTCGTAACACACACCGTATATCTCGTAACACACATCATACATTTCGTAACACACACCGTAGATCTCGTAACACACATCGAGATCGTATAACACACATCGTACATTTTGTAACACACACCGTAGATCTCGTAACACACATCGAGATCTACGGTGTGTGTTACCAAATGTACGATGTGTGTTATACGATCTCGATGTGTGTTACGAGATCTACGGTGTGTGTTACCAAATGTACGATGTGTGTTATACGATCTCGATGTGTGTTACGAGATCTACGGTGTGTGTTAGGAAATGTACGATGTGTGTTACGAGATCTACGGTAAGTGTTACGAAATGTACGATGTGTGTGGATGTGTGTTATAAGATCTTGATGTGTGTTACGAGATCTACGGTGTGTTACGAAATGTACGATGTGTGTGGATGTGTGTTACGAGATCTACGGTGTGTGTTACGAGATGTACGATGTGTGTGGATGTGTGTTATAAGATCTTGATGTGTGTTACGAGATCTACGGTGTGTTACGAAATGTACGATGTGTGTGGATGTGTGTTACGAGATCTACGGTGTGTGTTACGAAATGTACGATTTGTGTGGATGTGTGTTATAAGATCTCGATGTGTGTTACGAGATGTACGATGTGTGTGAATGTGTATTATACGATCTCGATGTGTGTTATACATTGTTTTGCGCTTTTCTTTGAGCCTGGTCATTGTTAATTGCTGTGATATGCATTTGATGTAGTCTTATTATGAAAAAATTTGTAAATAATGTGTAAGTTGCGATATTTGTAATGAAACAATGTTATCGCGCTTGATAATATGGTTTCAAATTAGTAATAAGTAGAAAGTTGTACATATACTGTTTATAATTGTTATAATATTCAATAAACTATATTTAAAATGTAGTGAAATGTTTTAATTTGTTTTATTTTTAAATAAAAATTATAAATTAGCAAGAAATGGGTAGTATGGATTTTGAATCCCCGCGTTTTACCCGTTAGTTGTGTAACACAAAATTCAGATGGCGCTGGATTTCCGTGCTAACAGAAAAGTACATTGAGTGACACCACCCTGGGAATTCACCCAAGGCTGGAGAAAACAGCTGCAGTGCTGAGAACACAAAGAGGAATAAGTTTGGACGAGGTGAAACAATCTCCAGAAGAAGAAGAGGCCAGGCAGAACAAACATATGAGACAAGAACAACCCAATGGCAATAATGAAACTGCATAAAAAGCAACACGACAGGTCGTAAAGCAATCGAGCTTTGGTGGATGTTTCAACTGTGGAAGAACAAACCATAAAGCTAAAGATTGCTTCTTCAAGAGAGATACATGGCCAAATGAAAGAGGTCGAGGAAAAATATATAGACCATGGGGCAGAGGATACCACAGAGGAAATTATAGAGGAAACTACAGAAGCGGCAGAGGAGAAACCAGCTGCATGGTAACCGAATGTCGAGAGAAATATAGTCTTCTAATAGGAGAACACTGGAAAACAGAGGGGCACAGGAATGCTGACGAAGAGGAACAATTATGGATTCTTGACTCAGGATCTACGTCCCACATGACTTCAACCGAAGAAAACATGGAAGACAGTGTACCGTTTAAAGTGAAAGTGAATCTAGCGGAGAGTGGTAGAGTTATAATGTCTGAAGCCAAAGGGGATGTTAGAGTTGTTACGTACGGAGGCTTTGCCTACGTGACTTTTGCTCCCTTCTTGAAACCACGTGTCCATGCAGGAGGTCCAGCTCGCATGCCCAAATAAACAGTTTTTCTCCTTATGGGAAGTAGTGCATACATCTGGGGAAACATAGACGAACCTCCAGATTTTCTGTTTACCCCCACTACCATTTTCTGAATAATCTGACTGATATATAAAGGGCTCGAGCTTGGCCTCCATGGGCTTAGTTGAAGTTTGAAAGAGAACCTGCACGCGACTATAGTGAGATTGGGTTTCATTCCCTCTCGATCGTTATAACTTACAAGAAGTTTAGAAACGCGTTTAAGAAAAGGCAAGTCAAATTCATTTACCCCCGCATATCTCAGTGCGTGAAAAACGAGAGTTCGGGAATTAGCTTCCGCGAAACCATATAATACAATACATTTGTATTTCCCTTTACCAAAGAATATATTGCACTCTTTACATTTAGATAATTGAGAGTTTCCAATATCTTTTCTACATCCTGTAAACTCCAGTAACTAGCATTTCACCCATTTCGATAAACCTTTATCGCTCGAGGTTTATCAACTATTTTATATAGAGTTACGAGAGCTGAATTTCCCAATACCTTACCTCTTTCCGAAATCCTGTGACACCCGGTGATGAAACAGGCATCGGCTAGTTCACAAATTCCTATCTAGTGGCGACCCTGTGGTGAAACAGACATAGGCTAGTCCATGAAAACCCATTTCCTATCTAGTGGCGACCCGGTGGTGAAACAGACATCGGCTAGTCCACGACTACCCCTTTCTCCTAACCTAGTGGCGACCCGGTGATGAAACAGGCATCGGCTAGTCCACGAAAACCCATCCTGTGACACCCGGTGATGAAACAGGCATCGGCTAGTTCACAGCCTTCCATCTAGTGGCGATCCGGTGGTGAAACAGACATCGGCTAGTCCACGACACCCTCTGTCTTTCCTAACCTAGTGGCGACCCGGTGATGAAACAGGCATCGGCTAGTCCACGAAAACCTATCCTGTGACACCCGGTGATGAAACAGGCACCGGCTAGTTCACGACCATCCTGTTCATAAGAACAACCCTCGGCCACGTCTATCCGCCAGCCCTCGGCTCGTAACAGAGTAAAGGTGAAAACTCATGAAGGGGAAAAGAATTTAGTTATTAGAGATATTTTATACATACCCTCGCTCAGAACAAATTTACTATCTGTGAGTCGTTTAAGTGACCAAGGATACAAAGTGATCTTTCATAATGGTAGTGCAAAAATAGTCAGTAGAAACGGAGACACAATAGCAATCGCGTTTAATAATAATGGTGTGTTTGTGCTAGAAAATAAGATTAGAAGTAAGACTGCGATGAATATCCAAGAAGTTAGAGACACTAAGGTAAATATAAGTGACAGCGAAAAGAAAAACCTCAGGAATTATAATAGAGAGCCAAACGATAGGTTGAGTAAGATACTTTGGCATAGAAGATTAGGGCACGTGTGCGATAAGTACTTAGAATATATGAAAAATAAAAACATAGTTAGGGATTTAAAATTTATTTCAAAACCGATGCAATTGTGTGAACCATGTGTGATGGGGAAACTAGTGCAAAAGCCACATAGATTAATAGAAAATAAATATACCAAAGAACCATTAGAGTTAGTACACATAGATTTATGCGGACCGATGCCAGTAGAATCATTAAATGGAAGTAGATACATGTTTGTAATTGTGGATGATTTCTCAAGGTATGCGAGTGTATATATTTTAAAAAATAAGAGTGAAGCGTTTGAGTGTTTTGTGGATTATATGAATAGAGGTGAAAAACAATTGGGAAAAGTATTAAAAAATGTAAGATCAGATAACGGGAGAGAATTTGTGAACGAAAATTTTATAAAATTATTTAGAAACAAAGGGATAATTCATCAAAGAACGGTAGCATATAATCCACAAAGCAACGGAGTAGCTGAGAGAATGAATAGATCATTATTAGAAAAAATACGTGCAATGTTAATTGATGCAAAATTACCAAGCGAATTTTGGGCCGAAGCAACTATGACGGCAGCTTGGTTAAAGAATCTAACGCCAACAAAAGAGACATGTGACAAAACGCCAATGGAAAGGTGGAGAAATGTTAAAACCACCATATCATACTTGAAGGTCTTTGGGTGTATGTCATACTATTACATCCCAAAGAACCTTCGAAATAAACTACAACCGCAAGCGGCCAAAGGAATATTTGTTGGATATTCCAAAGAAAGTAGGGCGTATAGATTGTATGATCCTAAGAGTGGGAGAGTAAGTGTCGTAAGGACAGCAAAATTCGACGAATCCATTAGAGGATCTACTCTGTTAGAAGCAAAAGGAACGGACAATGAAAGTATAGATAACTTGAGATATACCACGTTAGGATCAAGACAGCATGTAGATAGAGGGGAAATGTTTGAAATACACAACCCACGAGATCAAGAAAGAGGAGAAGAACAGGATGAAACAGGAAATAGAGAGGATCAAGATCCAACAGAAAACAGAGAAGAACAACATCCAACAGAAAATAGAGAAGAACAAGATCCAACAGAAAATAGAGAAGAACAAGATACAATAGACAATAGAGAAAAGCAAGACGAAATAGAAGAAAGAGAAACACAAGAACAACAAAGACCAAATATACAAAGAGGGAGACGAAAGGCAGAAGAGATAAGAGAAGAACATAATAGGAAGCGCAAAGAAGAGGAGGAAGAGTTGAGACGACAAGGAGTGAGGAGATCAAGGAGAATAGAAGAAAGAAGAGAACAGGTGAACAATGTTATGAAGTATGAGGACAAGATACACATGAAGATACCAGAAAACCATAAGGAAGCTACGGAGGTATCAGAAGCTGGTGAATGGTTAAAGGCCATGAAAAAGGAACTAGAGTCAATGAAGGAACACCAAGTATGGAAATTGGTGCCGAGACAAAAAGGAGAGAAAGTAGTAAAAAGCAGGTGGGTGTATACTGCAAAGAATGACAAACAAGTCGCCAAAATGTAAAGCCAGACTTGTAGCTATAGGGTGCCAGCAAAGACAAGGAGTCAATTTCATGGAATCGTTTGCACCGGTAATCAAGGTATCAACGGTGAGGATCATACTTGCGATAGCCTGTATACGCAATTTAAAAATCAGACAGTACGACGTAAAATCAGCGTACCTGAATGGAACACTGAACGAAAGGGTGTTGATGGAACAACCTCCAGGGTTCCATAATGGAAAGGATGAGGTGTGTCTGCTGAAGAAGAGCATTTATGGACTACCTCAGTCGGGTCATTATTGGAACAATAGACTAAATGAAATAATGGAGTCTACTGGATTAGAGCGTATGAAAGAAGATCCTTGCGTATACGTATACAATAGAGGAGGAGAGTTTGTGATGATTGGCGTATATGTAGACGATTTTTTAGTTATAGGATCTAGCAACGATATTATAGATAGGATAATAAATAGGATTAGGATTATCTCAAAATAACAGAAATAGAAGATAAGTGTTTTCTAAATATTGAAATAATAAAGACACAGGAGGGGTTAGAACTATCTCAGGAAAATTATATAGAGAAGATAATAGACAAATACGGGATGAAAGACTGTAATGTGGTAAAAACACCACTAGATCCACAGCAGGATTTAGATAATGTTGCGGATTCACCGGAGATAGATAAAGTAATATATTAAGAAATGATAGGGTCATTAATGTACTTAGGTGTAGCCACGCGACCAGATATATCGTACAGTATAAGCAAATTATCACAGTATTGTAGTAGTCCATGTCAAATTCATTTAACAGCAGTAAAGCGAGTTTATAGATATTTAAAGAAAACTATTGGATATAGACTCAAGTATGATAATAAATGTGATATATTAAATATGAGTACGGATGCGAGTTGGAACTCGAGTGCGGATGCGAAAACGTTCGGTGGACATGTAACTAAAATAGGGAACAACGTAGTTAGTTGGAGAAGTAAGAAGCAAGATCTGGTAGCTCTTTCAACATGCGAGGCGGAGCTTATAGCAATCTGCGATGGTACGCTAGAGCTAAAATGGGTTCAAAGTTTACTAGCAAGCGTAGATGCAGGGATAGGAGACAAACCACCGATAGTACTTAAAACAGACAGTAAAGCCGCGATTAGTTGGATACACAAAGAAAGAGTAACGAATCGAACAAAGCATATAAATAGGAAATACTATTATATTAAGGATGAAGTAAAGAGAGGATTTGTAAAATTGGTTCATGTTGCGTCCGAAAGCATGGATGCGGATATATTCACGAAAGCGTTAACCGAGGAAAAACTAAGAAGGAACAGAGAGCGATTGAGCTTATACGATGCTCGAGCGTTCGAGTCCCAGACGGGGATATGATAGGAGCTATGTACGCTCCTGATGGGCTCGAAACGCACATTGCGGAACGGCGCATGCGCCGAGGAACAGTTCGGGTTTGAGATAGAGAACTCTCGCGCACGTGATATTAAGGAGAAACGATTATAGTAATTTTACCAAGAGTTATAATAATGTTAAGTCGTATGCAAGTGTATATAGTTGTCAATAAATAGTAGGTTAAGCAATAACCTATGTTATTTATTGATAATCCACGCCCAACAGAACATGATGAAAATCAGATAATTGGCGCTAAGTTGCCATCGAAACGACAAGTTTTAAGAGTGCTATTTTATAATTTGCGGAAAGTGAAACTGAACCTTCGGTCTAGTGCACACTTTGTTGTTAAAGAAGTGGAAGTGTTGTGGGAAAAGGCCAGAATTCCAGTTTAGTTAAACAGTCGCTGCGTCGAGAAATTGGAGTCATTATACCACAAGTGGAAGGTCATACAAAAGAGTTGTAAACGACGATCCCAGATACAAGATCAACGGGAACAAGAGTTTCTTGATCAATTAGATGATCTTTTCGATATTGCGCATGCTGATGCTTTAGAGGTGATCACGATAGAGGAAGACAAGCAATTTCTTTTGAATCAAAGGAAAAAAGGACGACCAGGATCGATGATTGGAGGAGATCGCAGTCTTTACGAAAAAGAACAGAGACAAGCGCTTCGTAAAGAAAGAAAAGAATTACATCAAGTTCGAGTGCGAGCAATATCCTGACGCAACGAAAAGTACAATATCGAAAAACGTGTAAATATAAAATAGAGTTCTTTAGTGTAAGAAAAATTGTACGTCGAGGGTCCGCAGCACAGGCCGACCACACAGCTACCACCCTCTCAGGAAAAACCCAGAGGGGTAGCGTCATAAAATACGCTGGCAGCGCGGGTCCTTACAGCCACTTCGGGCATGAGGACCAGTCATGCCGTAGGCCGTTTCCCCTCCGCTAGCACAGCCGGCGCGACCCCCCACTCTGACATACCGTCGTCGTCACGTTGCTTCTACTGCGCACGCGTTACCCACGAACGTACCTCTACTCTGCCAGTGTGAGCAGTGATGCCAGAATCGTGGGCCGTGGGCCGTTTCTCCTCCGCTGGCTCAGCCGGCGCGGCCCCCCACTCTGACATACCGTCGTCGTCACGTTGCTTCTACTGCGCACGCGTTACCCACGAACGTACCTCTACTCTGCCAGTGTGAGTGTCTGCTCGATTGCACGCGCGTTACACTCACCAGCGTACCTCTACTATATCCGTGTGCGCTGCTTGTGCGCTTGCGCCAGCCACAATCTATTTTTAGCACTTTCCATCCACATCCACGCCTGCTTTGCGGGAACGAAATTGAAATTCGGCCGTCGAGCCGTCGAGCCGTCGAGCGTATGAAGCGCAATCTGGAGCTAGCCTTCGAGTCCCCGCGTGCAGCGATTTTTATTTCTATTTTTTATTACTTTTTTAATTACATTTCTTAACCTTCTAAAAAATATAAAATCTATGTTAAAAATATATATTATATATTCTTAAGTTTGAACCCTTTATCTCAACCAGGAAGGTAGTTAAAGGGTAAAAACTAATGGTTTTTTCCACATTTTCCCTATTTAATGGTATACTTAAAAATTCTAGAAAAATTCTACAATTTTGTAGATATTATTCCTTATGATTGTGAATTTTTTCAGATTTTTTGCAAATAGTAAGTATGAAAAATCGTATAGCCGGATAAGATGGTCAAAAGCGTTCATCCAAATTAATTTTTAATCACACCATGTTTAATAAAAAATTACGAAAAAATTCATGCATATTCTACCTAATAGCATACACGATTGAGACCATTTTCAAACTTTTTGGTTGTACAATCGATTTTTAAACAAATCGGAAAGCATAAAATAGCCACTATTATATTGAAGTTTTCAGCTGAACACGTTTATATTATTGTGTTAGTTGCGTCGCATCGTGATTATTAACGTGTGTTTTTCAGATTTTTCGGATTATGCAAACATAGTGAAAAAATTAGAAATCTCCAAACATTCTAAGAAAGTGCATATTTCGTACTGAAATTTTAGAGATACCAATTTTAGAAAAATTCAGTACTTAGATACTATTGTTAGTAGTAAGGGCACCGAATGGAAAGTTCAACTAATCACAGTTTTCACACATTTATTTTCAACTTAAAGGATTCATGCAATTCGCGTTAGGCGAAATTTCCCCTGCAGCTGACACACGCGCGATTTGAAAGAGTCTTCTGCTTTTCTAAAATTAAAAGAAGAATATAAACACATGGTTAATGTTCACAAATATTAAGGCAACCTCAACTTATCTTTTTACTATTTGCAAAAAATCTGAAAAAATTCACAATCATAAGGAATAATATCTACAAAATTGTAGAATTTTTCTAGAATTTTTAAGTATACCATTAAATAGGGAAAATGTGGAAAAAACCATTAGTTTTTACCCTTTAACTACCTTCCTGGTTGAGATAAAGGGTTCAAACTTAAGAATATATAATATATATTTTTAACATAGATTTTATATTTTTTAGAAGGTTAAGAAATGTAATTAAAAAAGTAATAAAAAATAGAAATAAAAATCGCTGCACGCGGGGACTCGAAGGCTAGCTCCAGATTGCGCTTCATACGCTCGACGGCTCGACGGCAGGCTTGTGCGAGAACTCGAAATCTTGGGATCGGGACGAGTCGGGAATTCTCGGGCGAGAACTGACGGGATCCCGAACGTATGATACGCTTCGGTTTCCCGAAAGTATCCTGCTGCCTATGTCTCTTCGGGATCCCGAAGCTATCCCACTACATACGAACGTATCGAGATCCCGAGAAGGAGAGCGAGTATCAACAAAAAGACACGGCGCGCGGCGCGGCGCTCGCCACAGCAGCGCAGCGTCTTTGACACGCCGAAACGATCTAACTACAATGTATGTATGTACCTACATAATATCTACATCTATATAGGTATACAATCTCTATATATATACAGTATACATACGATGCATATGATGAATCCATGAATCCCACAAGCACTACATATTATTACGAACATATATATATTGTATATTATATATTATATATTATATATTATATATGTATAAATTACATATGTGTGAATTGAAAAATATCAACAAAATGCAACTAGCGTAATGATATTAATATTTATTTTATGTAAAGAAAAGAGATAATTACTTTCCAATGTTTGACAAGAAAAATGTAATCCACATAATCGAATTACTAATTAACTATAATTAAATTAACAGTATATTATTCTATTGAGACAATAAGTTAACAAATTTGTTACACGAACAAATGTAACGCGAGAACACGTGTAACGTATTTACTAAATATTTACGAAATAATAATAAATAATAAATTTACTAAATACATATTAAAGAAATATTAAATTTACTATTTAATAAATTTACTAAATATTTAGTAAATACGTTGCACGTGTTCTCACGTTACAAATTTGTTAAGTTATTGTCTCAATAGAATAATATACTGTTAATTTAATTATAGTTAATTAGTAATGCATAATTCGATTATGTGGATTACATTTTTCTTGTCAAACATTGGAAAGTAATTATCTCTTTTCTTTACATAAAATAAATATTAATATCATTACGCTACTTGCATTTTGTTGATATTTTTCAATTCACACATATGTAATTTATACATATATATATATATGTTCGTAATAACATGTAGCGCTTGTGGGATTCATCATATGCATCGTATGTATACTGTAGATGTACATAGATTGTATACCTATACAGATGTAGATATTATGTAGGTACATTCTGGTACATACATACATTGTAGTTAGATCGTTTCGGCGTGTCAAAGACGCTGCGCTGCTGTGGCGAGCGCCGCGCCGCGCGCCGTGTCTTTTTGTTGATACTCGCTCTCCTTCTCGGGATCTCGATACGTTCGTATGTAGTGGGATAGCTTCGGGATCCCGAAGAGACATAGGCAGCAGGATACTTTCGGGAAACCGAAGCGTATCATACGTTCGGGATCCCGTCAGTTCTCGCCCGAGAATTCCCGACTCGTCCCGAGCGTCGGGTTTCCCGAGATTTCGAGTTCTCGCACAAGCCTGCTCGACGGTCGAATTTCAATTTCGTTCCCGCAAAGCAGGCGTGGATGTGGATGGAAAGTGCTAAAAATAGATTGTGGCTGGCGCAAGCACACAAGCAGCGCACACGGATATAGTAGAGGTACGCTGGTGAGTGTAGCGCGCGTGCAATCCAGTGATGGGATATTCGTGGGCCGTGGGCCGTTCCCCTGACGCGCTGGTTTCCCCTTCCCTGACGTACCGTCCTATCCGTGTCGACCGCGCATGCCTGTGTTGGTGCCTGCTCGATTGCACGCGCGCTACACACACCAGCGTACCTCTACTCTGTCCGTGTAAATTACCTGCTCGACTGATCGACGCTGAAGCGATCCTTCGGTTTTCACGTTTCCGAAGTTTCGAAAGCATGAGGCGAAAAGTCGGAATCTGGAGACGGCGCGCATTTGAATCCCGGCACAGCGCGGCGCGACGCGGCGCACATTTTGCTATAACTTTTGATCTGAAAGAGATATCGAAGAGAAATTTGGACTAAATTTTTTTTCAAAAATTGGGTTTAATGATGTAAAGAGAATAATATTTTGTTTTTAAATAATGTTTTCATTGATTCTAAAGGTATATCTTGATAAGATGGTCAAAAGTATCCATCTAAATTGATTTTTAGTCACGTCATGTTCAACAGAAAATTATGAAAAAATTAATTAATATTCTACCTCATAGCATACGCGACTGAGATTTTTTTCAAAATTTTTGGTTGCAAAATCGATTTTTAAACAAATCGGAAAACATAAAATTGCCGGTTTTATATCAATGTCTTCAGTTGACCACATTTATATTATTACGTTAGGTGTGTCTCATCCTGATTATTAATGTGTATTTTTTTCAGATTTTTCGGATTATGAAAACATGTTTTAGAAAATTGAAAACCTCCAAACATTCGAAGAAAATGCATATTTTGTATTGAAGTTTTAGAAACACCAGTTTTATAAAAATTCAGTACTTACAAGGAGAGTGCAAGGCTTTCGGGTCACCGATTCAGTTGAGATTGTGTATACTAATAGAACTCGATGTACCTTTTACGAATATATACCATAATAGGGGCAAACACTCAATATTTGTTGAGATATTCATAAACAAAATTTTTTCATAACCATTAGTATAAATATGATATTGTAGAGGAGTTATACAACGAATAATTTCCTGGTGTAGTGGCAACATGCTCTAGACTTACAACTCAGTAGTCTGGGGTTCGATTCCCGTTCGGGAAAAAACATTTTTTTACTTATTTATTTATATTATCTATTCGCTGTGTAACATTGACTTGTTCATAAGAGATTACAAATTCATTACAAATCAAAGAACAAAAGTTTTAATAAATTATAAATAAATTAACCGAAATGAATAAAACAGTTAATTACCCTCTGGATACAGAAGAAATAAAATAAATATAAGAAGAGAAAAATATGGTAGACGATAAATTTAATAATATTGTACTTACAATTACATATTTTTAATTATAACAGTGGTACATGTCGTAAAAGCATACGAAACATAATATATAGAAACAGATTGCACATCGAATAAGTGCAGTATTATTGCATTGGCACCTGCTTCCTTGTACATTTATGGGAAAACAGATATGATTGACGTTTTTAAAAATTTATCTCTGCTGTAAATCGGGCTACATACCGTGCATGTTCCAGCATAGATTGAAAAATTAGATCACATAATTGTTTGTATTTTATTAATTTCGGTTAATTTATTTATAATTTATTAAAAATGGTAATCTCTTATGAACAAGTCAATGTTACATAGCGAATAGATAATATAAATAAATAAGTAACAAAATATTTTTCCCCGGACAGGAATCGAACCCTAGCCCAGCGCATTGTAAGTCTAGCATGTTGCCACTACACCAGGATATTATTCGTTGTACAGTTTCTCTACAATAGCATATTTATACTAATGTTTATGAAAAAACTTTGTTTATTAATATCTCAAAAAGAGAGAAAAGTTATAAAGGATAGCTATACATTTGTGGTTGTTTTATGAAATAGCGTACCCGCCAAAATAAGAAATAAAGATTAAACGATCTACAATACTACAAATTTTGCGTACGCGACGAACTTGCATACAAATTGCTTGATGTCACTAGAGATAAATGTCTATCGTCGATAGACATGGTGTGACTATACTAGAATTAGACTAGAATGGGTTATTTTATTCCTTTTTTTCGTCTTGATATCGGGAGTCAATGAGAATATCCTTTCGGCCTCGGCATTTTAATGCGGCAAACATCTTACAATGCTGCACAGCCGGCGCAAGTTCGTGAAACGAAGAACTTGTTCCGCGTTTTCTTATCTATCCACATATTGTCGAATGATAAATTCGACCATTGGTTTTTTATGTAATATAAGGCATTTATTTTGCTCAAGAATTAATCTCATCGATGAATAGATGAGATAAGTATACGTTGTGTTAATATTGTGTCCTATAATATTGCAATTAGAATTACGATTCTAATTATATTTGTTCCTTCTTCGAATATAGGAACACAGGGGACCATCTGTAGCGGAATTTTCGAATACATACCTCGAAACCATTCTGCACTTCGCAATCATAACTTAAATTGTTTCTTTTTTTTCAATTACAGAAAGTGGACAGCGAAAGTCGACAGCGCGAACTGCATCAATCCTTTAAGTTGAAAATAAATGTAGACAATTAAAAAATGGATTTTTGGTTAAACTTTTCATTAAAACTCGAAGCAATAATTATTTAATGATAAAAAAAATTATTAGGTGCGGGATTCGATTCGGGGCCAGAAGATTCCCGGCCGTATAGCTGTCCTTTTAACGAGTATGCAATCTCTAAATAATTATAAAAAAATTAAGAACAATTGCTTCAATAATATCTAAGTACTGAATTTTTATAAAACTGGTGTCTCTAAAACTTCAATACAAAATATGCATTTTCTCCGAATGTTTGGAGGTTTTCAATTTTTTAAAACATGTTTCCATAACCCGAAAAATCTGAAAAAAATACACATTAATAATCAGGATGAGACACAACTAACGTAATAATATAAGTGTGGTCAACTGAAGACTTTGATATAAAATCGGCAATTTTATGTTTCCCGATTTGTTTAAAAATCGATTTTGCAACCAAAAATTTTGAAAAAAATCTCAGTCGCGTATGCTATTAGGTAGAATATTCATTAATTTTTTCATAATTTTCTGTTGAACATGACGTGATTAAAAATCAATTTGGATGGATACTTATGACCATCTTATCCGGATATACCTTAAGAATCAACGAAAACATTATTTAAAAAGTTATAGCAAAATGTGCGCCGCGTCGCGCCGCGCTGTGCCGGGATTCAAATACGCGCCGTCTCCAGATTCCGACTTTTCGCCTCATGCTTTCGAAACTTCGGAAACGTGAAAACCGAAGGATCGCTTCAGCGTCGATCAGTCGAGCAGGTAGTTTACACGGACAGAGTAGAGGTACGGTGGTGTGTGTAGCGCGCGTGCAATCGAGCAGGCACCAACACAGGCATGCGCGGTCGACACGGATACGACGGTACGTCAGGGAAGGGGAAACCAGGGCGTCAGGGGAGCGGCCCACGGCCCACGAATATCCCATCACTGGTGCAATCGAGCAGACACTCACACTGGCAGAGTAGAGGTACGTTCGTGGGTAACGCGTGCGCAGTAGAAGCAACGTGACGACGACGGTATGTCAGAGTGGGGGGCCGCGCCGCACTATGGTCTGGAAACCCGTTTTTCATGGCCAAAAGTATTTTAGCGTTATTTAAAGTTGAAGCTTATAGTATGATAGGTCGTTGAATTCGTTTCGACACCAGCAATAATATTATAAAGTCAGAAATATATGGTAACATTTAAAAAATTGACGTGATTACCATTTTTATAAACAAAAAAAAATTTTTTTTAATTTTGTATATTGAAATTTATAGATATGTAAATACTGATCAACTTTTGTTGGAAACATTTTTTTGGCAGATCGTAGGAAATGTCTTAAAAATCGTGTTAACAGTACTATTCTGCCGCAGGAATAACATAAGTAATAATACTAGCACAAATAAGATAAATACATAAATAAAATCACTAATGTATTAATATATATCATATATATGCATTATTTATAAATGTACATAAACTATAAAAATATATAAAATATAAATATGAATGATATAATCAATAAATGTACATACATATACATTTAGAGTGGACCTTATTTTTTGACCAAAGAATTTTTTCCCTTTGACCCCTCAGAATTGTGACAAATGTTGAGAAAATGGGAAATCGGCGCGCAACGAATTTGAAATTTTTTTTTAAATCTTCACAAATATATCGTTGAATTTCGTTGCGCGCCGGTTTCCCATGAACCAATCTTAAATTGATCACACTTACACACAATAAAATTATCACTTTTCGCCGTTTGGACACACTGCACTGTGCGACGATTCTTCGACATATTACGAATTTAACAAAAGACGATCGGTAAACAATCGAACGGAGATGAGGCTAAACAAAATTGAAAACAAGCCAAACCCGTGGCAATTGTTCTGCATTGTTATGCCGCCAAATGGTTCTGCAGTAACGGGCAACGATGAAAAACTACTTACAATAATTGTATATACAGTGTGGACCACGAATTGTAAGCAGTAGAGATTACTCTGTTATTAGCAGTCCGATAAAAAATGTTTCTATTACATATAACATGGTTTCAAAAGAACTTTCACACGATTATAGCAAACTTTTTGTACAAAAATTAAAAAAACAATTTTTGCAATATTCTTATGTTATGATACTTACCGAATTCGCCTTGACAATTCGAGATAATTCTCTAACAAATAGGCGTAAAAATAGATCTTAAAAAATTATGAAAAAAAGAGTTGACAAGAAATTTGCTATAATCACGTGAAATCTCTCTTGAAACCATGCTATACCTGATAAAAACATTTTCGATAGGATTGCTAATAGCAGAGTAATATCTACTGGTCACGATTCGTGGTACGAATCCGAGCTACTTGTTCGGAAAAATGCAGGCTACTTAAAAAAATCAGAAATGTCTACAATTTCATATGCAAAAGGTCCCATTTATGCCGATTTGTGCCGTTTTTGTAAAACCGTTCTCAAAGTTAGTCAAGCGGCTGCAAGCGAACGCGTTCGGAACGCCTGAAAATCCCGGTTACTATTTATTAAAAACGTTGTACAACTAAAACGGGCAGAAACGGGTAAATGAAACTTTATACACTATATTCAGAAATGTCTATAATTTCATATGCAAAAGGTCCCATTTATGCCGATTTGTGCCGTTTTTGTAAAACCGTTCTCAAAGTTAGTCAAGCGACTGCAAGCGAACGCGTTCGGAGCGCCTGAAAATCCCGGTTACTATTTATTAAAAACGTTGTACAACTAAAACGGGCAGAAACGGGTAAATGAAACTTTATACACTATATTCAGAAATGTCTACAATTTCATATGCAAAAGGTCCCATTTATGCCGATTTGTGCCGTTTTTGTAAAACCGTTCTCAAAGTTAGTCAAGCGGCTGCAAGCGAACGCGTTCGGAACGCCTGAAAATCCCGGTTACTATTTATTAAAAACGTTGTACAACTAAAACGGGCAGAAACGGGCAAATGAAACTTTATACACTATATTCAGAAATGTCTATAATTTCATATGCAAAAGGTTCAATTTATGCCGATTGCTGCCGTTTTTGTAAAACCTTTCTCAAAGTTTATATTGTTTAAATTTTTCACTATTTGTTTATGGATAAAAAGATGCTAACAACAGTATTACATACCTAAAATATACCTGCTGACATACGAAATTATCATTTAAACTTGTATTTTGATAGTCTATGATGACTATTTTAAACTTTTTTTTGAATCTGAATTTTAGGATGTTTGTCTTCAAAACGTTATATCTCAGCAATGAATAATCGGAAAGGATTAATAATTTGGATTTGGAAGCTTTGAATGGTTGTTACTCTGTTCCAAAAAAAATTTTTTGAAAATCTTTATCTTGAAAAATTGACTTTTGGCCACGAAAAACGGGTTTCCAGACCATAGTGCGACGTAGCGAGTTTCTCGCAAGCAGTGTTGCGCGGGCTAACCGTTCCAGAGATACATCCATCTTCCGCCGCGAGAGGGCCGTGATGAAAAAATGTTCATATCCCAGATAACCAATTGAAATAAAACATTTCTTTGTTTTGAGTGTGTACATTAACATCGATTTTGCAATCGAAATCGAAATGTAAATAAAACACCTCGAGATTTATTGTGATTTCAAAGTTAATACAAGAAAATAAATCATTTGGTTGACATGAAATTCTGTCCATGCGAAAGTCCAGTCGTTCAAAAGTTGTGACGTCATTGGTGCGGCGCCCGCAAGGGCAACCCGCCCGGAGGGCCGTTGGCCTGCCTGCGGCACGCCCTCGCAGCTAGTTATATATAATTTTAAATTATCGTTACAGGCCAGATAAAAAAGTTGGCAAAACATCATATTTTAAAATTTTGTATAATTCCTACCAATTGCAATCGTAATAAATTTTGGTTTACTTATTCTCTAGCAAACTAGCCGGTCTAACATCTTAAAAAAATTCAAGTCCTTTGGACCAATTTCTAAAAAGTTATGCGATTTTTAAGCGTGTCCACTTATTATCGCCGCTGACTGTAGCTGCCTCAGGGCTCTGCTACATCATCGCCTCGGCCGCATCATAGCTACGTTACTGTTTTGGACGCGCATGCGCGAAAAAAAGCGTCCCATCTGGGCACACTGGCGCTACACACACCAGCGTACCTCTACTATATTCATGTGCACTGCTTGCAGCTGCTTGTGCGCTTGCGCCAGTCACAATCTATTTTTAGCACTTTCCATCCACATCCACGCCTGCTTTGCGGAAACGAAATTGAAATTCGGCCGTCGAGCCGTCGAGCCGTCGAGCGTACGAAGCGCAATCTGGAGCTAGCCTTCGAGTCCCCGCGTGCAGCGATTTTTATTTCTATTTTTCATTACTTTTTTAATTACATTTCTTAACCTTCTAAGAAATATAAAAACTATGTTAAAAATATATATTATTGTCACGTCCGGTGGTTCAGCCATCATTAATAATTAAATATAGTCAATGATGTATTACATATGCTTTTGAATTTCTTTTATGTTTAATCTAATAATGTTGTACGAGCAATTAATATTCAATACTCTTGTTAAAAATCAAATCGAACTATCGTATATTATACCACATTGCGTGCGATAGAATTAAGAAATTCATACTTCATTCGAATCGTCTTGAGCGAAAGAACTGCGTAGCGAAATTATTTCATAAAATGACCAGATCACTTCCAAAAATAAATCATGATCTAAAATCCGCTGAAGACTGTCCATCGAGAATCGATGAGTAATAATTGTTCGTCACCCCATGTGCGACATAAATGTAATTCGATCTGGCCAGGGGAGCTACAGATAAGAAAGCAGCTGAGAAGAAATCGATCTAGGAGATGCGCAGGGTAATAAGATCTAGCTATGACGATTATGACGACAATAATCACCTGACAAAATTGACGAGACGAAGGATTGATTAATCTATAAAAGGGATGGCTCTTGAAGAAGTCCAGTCCAGTCTATATTCAAATTTGTTCAGTTGCGGTTGAGAGACATAAAAGTTCAGAGTCTGAGTTCAATCTTGGAGGTTCAACGAAGTTATATAGATATTCAAGGCGTGTACACCCGCCGGATTTATAAAGTTACTAACATCAACATCGTCATCTTGTCATCATCATCTTTTTAAATTTTGTTGCTGAAGCGATACACTCCGCCAGCGAGCGAAACAGCGAGCGATTTCTGCAAACCAAATTCTGAGCGAAACCAGCTAACGGTAAATACTAACAATTTATTATAAGATCACAATAACTCTATGTATCCGAAATTTGACGCTTAAAATATAGTTTTGCTTATTTTTATTCAAACAAATCAAAACTTCAAATCATTTTTAAAGAGTATACCCATCTTCGATCTCTTCGTACCAGTTCCACAATCAAAAATCACTTAGAATATTAAGAAATCCTCGATTACCCGAACCGAAGCCGGTGAATGCAGGTAGGTTAAAAACTGCGTTATATCTCAATTATAATCATTTCAATCATTTTAATCTATTTAAACGTAATTTCAATTTTTACTATTCAAAATCTAAAATACGTCCACCTCAGGACGTAACATTATATATTCGTAAGTTTGAACACTTTATCTCAACCAGGAGGGTAGTTAAAGGGTAAAAACTAATGGTTTTTTCCACATTTTCCCTATTTAATGGTATACTTAAAAATTCTAGAAAAATTCTACAATTTTGTAAATATTATACCTTATGATTGTGAATTTTTTCAGATTTTTTGCAAATAGTAAGTATGAAAAATCGTATAGCCGAATAAGATGGTCAAAAGTGCTCATGCAAATTAATTTTTAATCGCACCATGTTCAATAAAAAATTACGAAAAAATTCATGAATATTCTACCTAATAGCATACACGATTGAGACTATTTACAAACTTTTTGGTTGTACAATCGATTTTTAAACAAATCGGAAAGCATAAAATAGCCACTATTATATTGAAGTTTTCAGTTGAACATTATTGTGTTAGTTGCGTCGCATCGTGAAAACTCTTTCAGAAGAGAAAGCAGAAAACTCTTTCAAATCGCGCGTGTGCCAGCTGCAGGGGAATTTTCGCGTAACGCGGACCAACGACCAACAGCGTGGAGGATAATTTAGAAAAAAAGATAAGTTCTGATTATATTAATATTTGTGAGCATTAACCATGTGTTTATATTCTTCTTTTAATTTTAGAAAAGCAGAAGACTCTTTCAAGTCGCGCGTGTGCCAGCTGCAGGGGAATTTTCGGGCAGCGCGAATTGCATGAATCCTTTAAGTTGAAAATAAATGTGTGAAAACTGTGATTAGTTGAACTTTCCATTCGGAGCCCTTACCGTCTGCACCAACCCAAACTGTCGAGAGTCATTCTCATGTATTGAAATATGATATCTAACAATAGTATCTAACTACTGAATTTTTCTAAAATTGGTATCTCTAAAATTTCAGTACGAAATATGCACTTTCTTAGAATGTTTGGAGGTTTCTAATTTTTTCACATATGTTTGCATAATCCGAAAAATCTGAAAAACACACGTTAATAATCACGATGCGACGCAACTAACACAATAATGTTCAACTGAAAACTTCAATATAATAGTGGCTATTTTATGCTTTCCGATTTGTTTAAAAATCGATTGTACAACCAAAAAGTTTGTAAATGGTCTCAATCGTGTATGCTATTAGGTAGAATATTCATGAATTTTTTCGTAATTTTTTATTGAACATGGTGCGATTAAAAATTAATTTGCATGAGCACTTTTGACCATCTTATTCGGCTATACGATTTTTCATACTTACTATTTGCAAAAAATCTGAAAAAATTCACAATCATAAGGTATAATATTTACAAAATTGTAGAATTTTTCTAGAATTTTTAAGTATACCATTAAATAGGGAAAATGTGGAAAAAACCATTAGTTTTTACCCTTTAACTACTCTCCTGGTTGAGATAAAGTGTTGTAACAGACCTGTCATTTCGCAGGCCTGTTACTAAGCCCGCGCGCCGAGTGCAGCCGAACGAACCCGATCGGAGCCGAACCGAATCGGCAACGAACCGCGTAGCGAACCGACGGCTCCCCGCTACCGTATCGAATCGTCCCACCCGCGCTGCCCCCGCGTCTACAATCCACCGAGCCGACACCGACACCTCCGCGCGTGCCCCTCGCCTAGGAACCGCATTTGGCGGGAACCGGATACCGAATTCCTATACATCCGGCGGAAAACGGAAAACCTACGTCACCATGAATACCCTTCCTCACTTCACCTCCCCACCTACAAGCTAGGCCTATAAAAGGCGCTGCGACCACGAGTCGCTCTCCTATTCCGTCCGAAGATTCCATATAGGAGACACCGACCTGGATTTCCACTCTCTTGTAAGTATCTCCTGGTTATCGTGGTCCTGATCCCGAGCCTACGACGACGAGTTAGTATCGCTGCGCGAGCTTCTCCTTGTCGTGGGGAACCCCGATTTCCGCCGGTGACGACTGCGTTGCACCGAAGCAGAGGAGACGCGCCGTCCCTCTGGAACCTCGACAGCGTCGACATCACTGGTTCCCGCCGGTGACGGCCGCGTCGCACCGAAGCAGAGGAGGCCCGCGGCCCCGCTGATATCCCGACCGCGTCGGAGTCGGCTTGACGGAAGAGATGCGCCATCCTTCTTCGTCACCGAATGTACTGCCCGGGAGGCCGTAATGTCAGGTACGCTACCGGCATTACGCACCCGAAAAACCAGACCCGGGCAGAGTGTCCTTGCCGACGTCCTAGTCCTGACCCGGAACAATTCGCGTACACCAGGTCCTCGCGAATTACCGTCGTCGTAACGATGACCGCCGTACGTCATCACCGCGAATAGCATCTCCGAGAACGTCCGTCACCGGGAATCATCGCCGCGAGCACCGACGTCGCGAAGCGTGCACAGCGAGGTTCGATTAAACTACACTCCGAGGTTGTTATTTCACCCCGTGCACCGAGTCTTCCGATCCTGATCCGCTTCCTCGTTCCCGACCTAACCCTGGCACGGCGAGCTTCTACGGCCGAGGAAGCTCCGACGCGAATTTCACCGCGTTCCGGAACGAGAACCGTTACAGTGTTCAAACTTACGAATATATAATATATATTTTTAACATAGTTTTTATATTTTTTAGAAGGTTAAGAAATGTAATTAAAAAAGTAATGAAAAATAGAAATAAAAATCGCTGCACGCGGGGACTCGAAGGCTAGCTCCAGATTGCGCTTCGTACGCTCGACGGCTCGACGGCTCGACGGCGAGACGGCGAGACGGTCGAATTTCAATTTCGTTTCCGCAAAGCAGGCGTGGATGTGGATGGAAAGTGCTAAAAATAGATTGTGGCTGGCGCAAGCGCACAAGCAGCTGCAAGCAGTGCACATGAATATAGTAGAGGTACGCTGGTGAGTGTAGCGCGCGTGCAATCGAGCAGGCACTCACACTGGCAGAGTAGAGGTACGTTCGTGGGTAACGCGTGCGCAGTAGAAGCAACGTGACGACGACGGTATGTCAGAGTGGGGGGTCGCGCCGGCTGTGCCAGCGGAGGGGAAACGGCCCACGGCCCACGATTCTGGCATCACTGCTGAGGACCCACTCTTCCCGTGATCGCGAATGGTGCAACATCGCTCTTCCACTGACTATTGTCAAGTTTGGATTATCTCTCTAACTTTTGTATTGTTTGTCTGTTCATTTAAAAAAACGCATTCTTGGCGAGCGGCTTCATCGTCGATCGGCGTATGATTTGGTGACCCGCTCTGTCCTTCCCATCCTAAAGGCGGATAGTCTTACATTAGAATATAACAAATAGTTCCTTATTACTATTCTGTAGAATATATGTATTCATTCACATATATAGTATGTTGCGGAGTAGAAGGGGTAGAACAAAGCACTTCTCTTAGAATTAACTTTATTTCCCCAACTGGGGTTCGTTCAAAATTATGTCAACGAACTATGTACAACTGTGAGATGTAACAAGCCAAAACACAAGCTCGTTTTGGCTCGAAAAGTAGAATAAAGATAGTTAGATAAAACCTAGTTGTTTTATCCCTTTGTAGCGTGAGAGATATTCACGTGTAGCGTACGTGAATGCAGATACCGAATCGTTAGTTTACTCGCGACAAACCGGTCAAGAGACGCGCGACGTTTACCGTGAGCAAGAGCGAGAACGATTGATGTACGTTGAGATCGGAGTCGAACAGCTGGCAGTCTACCGTCACCGTCAAACTATTGATTGGCAGATCGATAGCGCGATCAACCAATAGTAATCTCCCTTTTGGGGTCGATAATCGATATCAATCGACGTTCGACGGTGCTGGTCTAAGCTACTGCTAGCTGCTTATCGAATCTCGATCTCGCGGTTACGTGCGGGTCCGCCAATAGCGGGGCGGCGCAGTAAATCGGCGCGTTGACGCTGCCGACTCATTCAGCCAATCCCAAACATAGTACAATACAAAATTAAATATCTCTGTTATTTGTTTTTATACGAAAAAAGGTTAGAGGAGAAAGTTGCACTGTACAATATGGTAAATATAATGGCAAAAAAAATTTTTTTTTAAATCAAATTTTCGAAATTTCAAGGTCATCGTTATCTTTTTTTAAATTAAGGTCATATAATTTTTCCATATTCTTATTTAGAAAAAAATTACAAATCCAACGATATATAATACTTCATAGTTACGATGAATTTCAAAATTTTCAAAATTTTCAATTTAAATGCGCCACGTGATCCTTTTTCCGATCGATCTCAAACTTTGCACAAATTTTTTTCTCACCAAAGAGAACCATTCTGGGGGGCGCCGTGCTTTGTATCTCTATAAAAATTTTTCGCCAAGTATAGCTTAGGTCCACCCTACTGTACACCTACCGAACCTTAAAAGAAACTGGTAAATGTTTCTTTGTATGAAAATGATAAGATTGATTTTATTTAGACTTTGTACAGATTTTATTTACTTTGTGCAGCTCTTCTATTGTAATATGCTAATATATTAGGTCGTTCGGAAAGTCATTTCACTTTCTCCTTTACTGAAGAAATAACATTCAATTTGATTTCTATTTCTTGCAATCGATGCCCAGATAGCACAGGACGACTTTAAGTTGCCGTTTTTATGTCCGTTCTATGTCTTTACGTCTCACGTCTCAGTAAGACGCTTTTTAGGCGTCCATAAAGGCATCTTTTCTGGGACGCCGTTTTCAGGTTAGAAATGAGATTCATAAAAGGCACCTGCCTTCGAACGTGAAAACGTCGTCCCAGCAGAGATGCCTTTAAGGACGCGTAAAAGTTGCCTCTTTCGGTACGCCGTTTTCAGGTTAGAAATGAGATGCATAAAAGGCACCTACCTTCGAACGTGAAAACGTCGTCCCAGCAGAGGTGCCTTTATGGACGCGTAAAAGTTGCCTCTTTCGGTACGCCGTTTTCAGGTTAGAAATGAGATGCATAAAAGGCACCTGCCTTCGAACGTGAAAACGTTGTCCCAGCAGAGGTGCCTTTAAGGACGCGTAAAAGTTGCCTCTTTCGGTACGCCGTTTTCAGGTTAGAAATGAGATGCATAAAAGGCACCTGCCTTCGAACGTGAAAACGTCGTAACAGCAGAGGTGCCTTTAAGGACGCGCAAAAGTTGCCTCTTTCGGTACGCCGTTTTCAGGTTAGACATGAGATGCATAACGGCACCTACCTTCGAACGTGAAAACGTCGTCCCAGCAGAGGTGCCTTTATGGACGTGTAAAAGTTGCCTCTTTCGGGATGCCGTTTTCACGGCAGAAACGATTGAAGTACTTACGAAAATATGTATATCTCTTAATCGTTAATATACTGATACTATGCTTCATTTAAAAAAAGTAGTTTGATTTTTACCTAAAAAATATTTTAGGTAAATAATTAAATAATTAGGTTATATAATTATTAGAAGAGATAAACTTCTGTTAAAATATTTTTTATATAATAATATATATGGTTTGATATGATTTGAGCCAATAAGAATAAAAAGTAATGAATCTAACAGTAAAGGTTCGCATGGCTCAGCGAGGAAACCATCATGAAGTTAAACGGTAGGTCCCGAGTTCGATTCCCGCCCAGTATGCTGCATAAAAACTAAATTGTAATAAGGTTTTTTCGAAGAGACAAAATGGAATATTCTCTCAAGTAGTACATGAAAGTAGTAATATATATACAGGGTGTCCCAAAATTCGTGAAGTACCCGAAAGGTGGTGGTTCCTGAGACCATTCTAAGAGACATTTTCCTTTGCACAAAAGACAAATTCGGCTTTGTTTAGGAGTTATTAACGAAAAACACGGACCAATCAGAGCTCGTCCTGGCCCGGCGCGCCAAGCCGCGCTGGCAAGCGAGTGTCGGTGGTACAACGCGACATCGCAACGAACAAGAGTTTCTCGATAATGTGAATCCTCTCCGATTTCGATGAGCTTTGGATATGTTGCCAAGACCACATGATTCTGAACAACATTTCTCTTTAGACTTTTTGGCGATCGGCTTTAGTTTACGAGCGAATTGTAAAAACTTGTAATTGTAAATCGATCGATGTACTATCTCCTCTCCGATTTCGATGAGCTTTGTGTTCTTGATAGAGGGCACGGCGTGTTAATATCTCCGAAACTAAAGCCGACGCTAACTATTTCAAAGGAAAAAGATATTTAAAACGTCTAGTTTTAAAACACATTCAAGGTCATTAAAATCGTTGAGGACCCACATTATCTTTACTCGACTTACGGCAACTTTACTCGAATGAGAGGAGAAGCAGAAACTTATTGTATTAAAAACTCACTTATTCAGCCGTAAATCCATTTGCTGCTTCGAAATATGTGTCGCTGGGTCACTCGGTGACGAACTGCACAGATGTCATCAGGTATACGACAGTACCGAAAGTTAAGGGACGTACGGTCAGGTGAACGAACTGCACAGCTGGTGGTAGATAGCAGGTATACGACACCCTGACGGATACGCGGTCAACGATCTGGACTTTTCAATTTCACTTTCAAATCGATAAATAAATCACATGTCTTTTTCACACAGATGCACTAATAACAATTGCAATATCATTTTATTGCAGCACAATAAAATTTAAATCACAACTTTCTAAAAGAAGAACATCCTGAATTTTTCTTTCACTTTTCACTGTACGGTCAAACGTACGTTTCCACACTGGGAATATTTCACGGCGACAGTCGATGCACTAAAATCCTTCGAAATCGACGAACTGATCGACGAACTCACAATTATTTGGCACGTATACGGTGTCGGATGTATGGCCGCTCTCGCCTGATATACCTGAACGTGGCACAGCATCGCGCCCACAGAGGCCAGAATGATATAAGGCGAGAATGATATAAAAATTGTCTTGCGAACTGAGCATGATGCGACAGAGACTTAGACTGACTGCAGCTTCCCAAAAAAGCCGCGAACACCCCCGAATATCCCCACCACGAAGGAAAACTGAGGATACAGGAACATTACAAAAAAACACGTGTTTTGCAGGAGTTGAAAGTGCAGCAGTGTGACTCTTGCCTTTCCTCTACGATAGAAAACAGGCATCCTCGTCTCCGCGGAAGGGATCGTGCCATAAATCAGAAATCTGCAGTTACTCGGGAGTGTCCGCTGGATACCGGAACGGAAAAATTTTCTCCTGCACATGTCGAGTTTACGAATTCTTTTTCGGCCGTGCAAATAAGTCCAAAAAGATTTCTGGTATGCGCCGCTTGATCTTTACCCGCGACGTCTGAGGTACGATGCAGGACTTTCGAACGATAGAAAACAGGGATCCTCGTCTCCGCGGAAGGGATCGAGCCATAAATCAGAACTCTGCAGTGTCCGTGGGACACGGTAACGAAATAGTACCAACAGTGCAATTCGACATGCGTGGAAGAAAATTTACGAGTGATTGCGAATATTGACAATTTTAATTTTCCATAAAGATACGCAGTCTATTCATTACATTTGCATGCTTAAATTGGACATTTCCTTATTTCTAGACAAAGCAAAGATGGGGTTTTCATTATTCATTTTATTCAAATGAAAAACAAAAAAAACATTAGAAAAATTAAGGATGCTACTATGACATTTTTCACTTTTTAAAATGATTGCGAGAAAAAATACATCTTTGGATTTTTTCAATTGACTTGGAGAATTTTTATTTTGTATTTATGTCCACAGTCTAGTCAAAATTATAAAAATAATATTAGATTCTTAGATATGAAATATCCAATTTAAGCATGCAAATGTAATGAATAGACTGCGTATCTTTATGGAAAATTAAAATTGTCAATATTCGCAATCACTCGTAAATTTTCTTCCACGCATGTCGAATTGCACTGTTGGTACTATTTCGTTACCGTGTCCCACGGACACTGCAGAGTTCTGATTTATGGCTCGATCCCTTCCGCGGAGACGAGGATCCCTGTTTTCTATCGTTCGAAAGTCCTGCATCGTACCTCAGACGTCGCGGGTAAAGATCAAGCGGCGCATACCAGAAATCTTTTTGGACTTATTTGCACGGCCGAAAAAGAATTCGTAAACTCGACATGTGCAGGAGAAAATTTTTCCGTTCCGGTATCCAGCGGACACTCCCGAGTAACTGCAGATTTCTGATTTATGGCACGATCCCTTCCGCGGAGACGAGGATGCCTGTTTTCTATCGTAGAGGAAAGGCAAGAGTCACACTGCTGCACTTTCAACTCCTGCAAAACACGTGTTTTTTTGTAATGTTCCTGTATCCTCAGTTTTCCTTCGTGGTGGGGATATTCGGGGGTGTTCGCGGCTTTTTTGGGAAGCTGCAGTCAGTCTAAGTCTCTGTCGCATCATGCTCAGTTCGCAAGACAATTTTTATATCATTCTCGCCTTATATCATTCTGGCCTCTGTGGGCGCGATGCTGTGCCACGTTCAGGTATATCAGGCGAGAGCGGCCATACATCCGACACCGTATACGTGCCAAATAATTGTGAGTTCGTCGATCAGTTCGTCGATTTCGAAGGATTTTAGTGCATCGACTGTCGCCGTGAAATATTCCCAGTGTGGAAACGTACGTTTGACCGTACAGTGAAAAGTGAAAGAAAAATTCAGGATGTTCTTCTTTTAGAAAGTTGTGATTTAAATTTTATTGTGCTGCAATAAAATGATATTGCAATTGTTATTAGTGCATCTGTGTGAAAAAGACATGTGATTTATTTATCGATTTGAAAGTGAAATTGAAAAGTCCAGATCGTTGACCGCGTATCCGTCAGGGTGTCGTATACCTGCTATCTACCACCAGCTGTGCAGTTCGTTCACCTGACCGTACGTCCCTTAACTTTCGGTACTGTCGTATACCTGATGACATCTGTGCAGTTCGTCACCGAGTGACCCAGCGACACACATTTCGAAGCAGCAAATGGATTTACGGCTGAATAAGTGAGTTTTTAATACAATAAGTTTTTGCTTCTCCTCTCATTCGGGTAAAGTTGCCGTAAGTCGAGTAAAGATAATGTCGGTCCTCAACGATTTTAATGACCTTGAATGTGTTTTAAAACTAGACGTTTTAAATATCTTTTTCCTTTGAAATAGTTAGCGTCGGCTTTAGTTTCGGAGATATTAACACGCCGTGCCCGCTATCAAGAACACCCATATGAATTTACAAATAATGTTTTTTACAATTCGCTCGTAAACTAAAGCCGATCGCCAAAAAGTCTAAAGAGAAATGTTGTTCAGAATCATGGTCTTCACAACATATCCAAAGCTCATCGAAATCGAAGAGGATTCACATTATCGAGAAACTCTTGTTCGTTGCGATGTCGCGTCGTACCACCGACACTCGCTTGCCAGCGCGGCTTGGCGCGCCGGGCCAGGACGCGCTCGGATTGGTCCGTGTTTTTCGTTAATAACTCCTAAACAAAGCCGAATTTGACTTTTGTGCAAAGGAAAATGTCTCTTAGAATGGTCTCAGGAACCACCACCTTTCGGGTACTTCACGAATTTTGGGACACCCTGTATATAGATTCTAATTTTTTTACAATTTTTTCTTAAATTTGAAGATTCTGTACGTCTGAAAAAATACGCATAAAAGATGTCCGAAAAGGCAACTTTTTTGCGTCTTAAAGCGACATCTTAAAGATGTAGAAAAGACCTGTGAGAGACGACTTTATGTCGCACAGTTTTGTAACAAAGACCTGTTAAAGTTGTACACAGTACGTGGAAAAGACGTGAAAACGACGTGCCACAGACGCAACGTACGACTTAAAGATGTACGTTACGTCTTGCGTCAGGCAACTTTTAGGCGTACTTTAAGATGTCTTTGTGCTATCTGGGATTGTACAATCAGTTTGAAATAAAGATAACTTTGAAAACTTCAGAAGGAATCGCTTGGTATGACGTGGATCAGCTGATCGTTTGTCGCAGAGAGAGTTAGTCGCAGAGAGAGCGAGGCGACGGTTGTCACTCTCTTTTATTGTCTCGATCGTGCTAGTCTTGGCGGGGTCGCGCGGTGCCAGTGTAGCAATATGGCGCTCGTGCGCGCCAATCTTGAACATACCGCCCGCCTCGACTTGTCGAAGTTTCCCGTGCTCGCGTGACAATGATCGGTGGACTACGTAAATGCGAAGACTGGCATGACAACGTGATTTGAAGAAAGTGAATTGAGCAAAATGATCGCGAGTGCAATGGAATTCGCAGGAACATGAAGAATGCGATCGTACTATTGTGCTGACTTAGACGAATTCGCGGATTGTTGTCAATGAAAGGCGCCGGTGTGTTGATGCGTCGTGTCGCGTACTACGCAGTTGTAAGCTGCGCAATGAGTGTGCGCGCGGTGACTGTATCGACGCGTTCATTGATCAGTCGCGTCGATCGATGAAACAATGATATTTCGCATGGCGTTCACGAATTTGGTGATCGCGGTGATCACTTTCGCGACACGAACGTTTCCGACGTGACTGACGGTCCCGAAGTGAAATTCCGTCACGCGCGCGAGTGGATGTCGCGAGAGAGAAGTCGGTTTTCCGACGACGATACTGCGACGGGCGGGCGCGAGGAGTTCCTTCGGGCGACATCTTGGACGCGTGTTGAGTGCTGGAGGGTGACGGATCATCGTGAGTCACCTTGCCTACGCCATGATTTGGTCTGCAGCGATGTTGAATTGGCATGGGCGACATCGGCAGGGTGGCAGGAACGTACAGGAGTGACAGACGCTCCAACAGCTCGTCCATGGGCTGGCGAACTGGCTCCGCCCGCCATGGCAGATCTGCTGCACGTCCTTTGCTCGACCCTATGGATGTCAGAAGGCCCTTGGACGCCCTGAGGTGAGGCAGCAAGGCTGGATGGGCATGGTCCCCATCGATGGCGTGAAAGGAACGTGCGGGAGTGACCTGGCGCTCCGACAGCTCGTTCATGGATTGGCGAGATGCCTCCGCCCGCCCTGGCGGACTGGATGCATGACCTTGTACTGACCCCCTAGTGTTGGAGTGCCCTTTGTGGTTCCGACAGTGCTGTCGAACGACCCTGGTGTCGTAATGGACGCCTCCTGGTGCGGTACTGGTAGAAGAGAACATAACCTGCAAAAGATTGAGGTTAGGTTCTGAGGGAAAAACAATGGATGAGCCTCGGATGGACTCGGAGGTATCTTGCCCAGTTCTTCTCGACTCTCTGCGTGCTGATGGTATCTGGTGTGGGCGACAAAGGTGAGAGGCTGCTCGCGAGTGTTGACCATCGGTTGTTCCATAACCTCTCACTTTCCTTGTTGCAGGTGGTGTTTTGGCAGTGGCGCATTCAGCATCTCTCAGTTTTTATGATCTCCGCTGCTGCGGAGGCTGGTTGCTGCGTGCTGGTGATCGCAACCGCGCCGTTCGTAGTCGCTGGAGTGTGGCATGGACTACGACTGCCTGGTGCCCTTTGACATTAGGAGCTGAATGCACGCCCTTGGATTACCCCGTTGGATGTGGAACGCTCACTGGTGTTCCAGAGGTGATGCTGTGCGACCCTGGAGGTGGATTGAACGCCTCCGTTCGAGGTTCTCCTGTGCGTCAACATAACCTGGAAAATATTTAGGTTAGATTGTGGGTGCAGGACAATGGTTGAGCCGCGTGGGAACTCGATGGTACCTTGCCCCTTTGACTCTCGACTGTCAGCAAGCTTGTGAATTCTGGCGTGAGTGTCAGTGGTGAGTGACTGCTCTGTGTTGGTAGTGCACTCGCCGATGGTAGCGTGGTGCATTTGGGCATGCACGGAACTGGAACGCGAGTGCACCATACCAGAGTTGGTCCAGCCGTGAACGTTGTATTGTCCCACTGTGTCATGTTGAGCACCTTTCCTGACTCCGTTCCTTTTTGGTTGCAGGGAGCACGTCGGCTGATCGCTCGGATTTGATGTGATCTGCCCCAGCAGATGCTTCGCGGCGACTGGTGTGGCTGTAGCTGGTCTCTGATGTCGTTTCCGTGGAACTGTAGGAAACGGCATCGATGGAAGGCCTGTCCACGCAGTCTCGATGATGTTGAGACGTCTGAGGTCTCGATGGCGACCTTGAACCGGAGCGTGGAACGGTCTCAGCAGTTGGTTTAGCAGACGTGGAGAAGCCAGGTTGTCGCTGTTCCTTCTGGGCGTGATTGGACACGCTGAACAGTCGTTTGGAGATCGCACGATCTGCTTCAGAAGGAGTTTCGACGGAACTGTTGTGAATCAGACTGGTCCTTTGCGTCGTTTTCGTAGACCTGGAGCCAACGACATTGCAGGAAGGACAGTCCACGCAATCTTGTTGACGTGGAGACGTCTGAGGTCTGGACAGCGACCTTGAACCGGAATTTAAAGTGTTCTCCGATGATGGTTGAGTACACGTGGAGATGCTCGCCTGTCTCTGTTCCTTCTGGGCGTGATTGGCACTGGACACGCTGAACAGTCGCTTGGAAATGGCACGACCTGTTCCAGAAGGCATTTCGAGAGAACTGTCGTGGACTGCACTGGCCCTTTGCGTCGTTTCCGTGGATCTGGAGGAAACGGCACTGCTAGAAGGACAGTCCACGAAGGCCTCACGTAATGTAGACGGCTGAGGTCTGGACAGCGACCTGGAATCGGAGCTTGAAGTTGACTCCGCTGACGATTGAGTAGGCGAGAAGAAGCCAGTTAGTCCTTATTCCTTCTGGGCGTGATTGGTCCTGGACACGCTGCACAGTCGCTTGGAAATGGCACGACCTGTTCCAGAAGGCGTTTTGAGGGAGCTGTCGTGGATGGTACTGATCCTTTGCGTCGTTTCCGTGGACCTGGAGGAAACGACATTGCTGGAAGGACAGTCCACGAAGGCCTCACATGATATAGACGGCTGAGGTCTGGACAGCGACCTTGAATCGGAGCTGGAAGTTGTCTCCGCTGACGTTTGAGTAGGCGAGGAGAAGCCAGATTGTCTGTGTTCCTTCTGGGCGTGATTGGTCCTGGACACGCTCAACGATCGTTTGGAACTGGTACGATCTGTTCCAGAAGGCGGTTCGAGGGAACTGTCGTGGATGGCACTGATCCTTTGCGTCGTTTCCATGGACCTGGAGGAAACGACATTGCTGGAAGGATATTCCACGAAGTTCTCTTGGGCTGGAGACGTCTGTGATGTGGGCTCTGAGACGGTTTGAATGCTGAGAGCATCCCTTGACTGAGTTTGCGGCGGCGGATGTGTGACGCTTTCGCCGTGTTGAGGAGCCAGATCCAGATCTGTCAGTCTAACTGATTGCTGTAGATAGGACTCCTCGACGGTGTCGTAGAATTCATTACGTACGTAGTCACTGTCCTTGAGTTCTGCTCTGCGACGGTACATGATTATGTCGTGATTCCCTTGAAATTTGTTGTAGAAGTCATCTCTTATGATTTGCATCCTGGTTTGGATGGCTTCTCTCGGGACCTCGGACTGGGATACTGACTTCCAGAAGTTCTCCATTGTACTGCTGATTTTCTCTGCTAGAGCCTGTTGCATGTTGAGCAGTTCCTCAGGTGAGATTTCCATTTTGAATGCGGCTGGTTCGCTGGATGAGATTCTCACTGGTAGAACTGCGTTGATCACTGGTTTGATCATTGATTTGACACTGATCTAAGCACTGGTTGTAGATCCGTGGAAGGAAGGTTGCCAGAAACGTGGATATCCGGCTCGAAGGACCAAAAATGTACAAGGGATCCGGCTCGAAGGACCAAAAATGTACAAGGGATCCGGTTTGAAGGACCAACAATGTACAAGGACAAAATGTGGAGGAGGCGGTCTTGATCGACCAGAATGAAAGGAATGTGTAATTGAAAGAATGGAATGACTGAGAAGAGTGTGACAGGACTGCAGAGTGGTTGGTATGAGAGACAGAATGCAAGATTAAAAGAAATGGATAAGTGTGGTAACGGATGGATTTGAACGGGAAGAGAAGTGGACTGTATTAATGATATTGTGAGCACGAATGTGTGAATCTACGTATAAATAAACTGTATTTTGCACTTTATGATGTTTGTCAGAAGGTATTACACTCTGTCGCGGAACTATTGTACAATGAGTTTGAAATAAAGATAACTTTGAAAACTTCAGAAGGAATCGCTTGGTATGACGTGGATCAGCTGATCGTTTGTCGCAGAGAGAGCGAGGCGACGGTTGTCACTCTCTTTTATTGTCTCGATCCTTCTGGAAGTTCGTCACGCACCGGTGGCTCCGGTTGAGCGTTCGCGAACATTCCAGAAGGATCGAGAATGGGAATTGACCAATCACGCAGCCGATCTATCGCCCGCGTAAGCCCCGATGCCATACGATAATGCTCGCGGTTTCGGCGGTATCGCGCTAGTCTTGGCGGGGTCGCGCGGTGCAGGTGTAGCAATATGGCGCTCGGGCGCGCCAATCTTGAACAGTAAAAATCAAACTACTTTTTTTAAATGAAGCATATATCTGCTAAATAAACAAACACATTTTATTGTGGAGGACTTGGATAGGTGGCATGTTTTTGTGTGGATGCGTGGGTGACGTGCGAGGGTGAGAATCGGAGAGAGCGGTGAGTTTTAGGGACCATAGTAGGGAAAAGAGGCGGAAGGACCAAAGTAGAGGAGGGTAGAAGTGTGTGGAAATAAAAGCAAGAAAAAGTAGGAGAAAATAAAGCGGTAAGAGGCGTAGAATAGTAAGGGAAGAATTAGAGGTTACAACAAAAGAAGCATGAGCGAGAAAGGTAGGCCGGTAAGGAAGGTAGGACAGACGGTCGGTAAGGAAGGGAGGATAGAGGAGGTAAAGGTAACAAGAACTGGCAAGGAAAAAGGGGCAGCAGGGAAGCTGGGACTGGAGAACTTCTGGAAAGCGGGGGAGAAAAAACAATCAGAGAGGGTAAATGCGGCAGAACACGGTAGCTGTAGGGAGGAAATAGGGGAAGGGGAAAGTATAAATGGGGAAAGGAATGAAAATGGAAATGATATTTGGGATATGCTAAGAAATATATGGACAGAGGTGAGAGGAATGAGAGAAGAAACGAGGAGGAAGGATGAGGAATGGAGGAAGGAAAGGGAGGAGCTGGCGGACAGAATAAGGATACTAGAGGATAAAGTGGAAACCTTACAAGGGCAGAGAGAAGCAGGAAGAGACGTCGAAGAGAGGGAAAAGATGGGGGAGGGGATCAGGAAACTGGAAACTCTGCTGGAAGTACAAGAGAAAAGGCAGAGGAGGAATAATATTATAATAAGGGGACTAAAGACTACAAAGGAAAAGGAAAAAGCAAAGGAAGAAGTCGAAAGCTTCTGTGAGAAGGAGTTAGGGATACAGTGCGAGACCGAGTGGGTTAGGAGAGTGGGCGACGAGAAGAAAGACACGCTAATCGCTAGAATAAGCAGTTGGGAGAAAAAAGTAGAAATTATGAAGAGAAAAGGGAACCTGAGAGGAACAAGAATATATATAGATCATGATCTAACATGGAGGGAAAGAAAAGTACAACAAGAGTTAATTCAAGTCGCTAATAGGGAAAGGAACAATGGGAAAGAGGTAAAAATAGGTTATCAAAAGATAAGGATCAACGGGAAATGGGTAAGATGGGGAACAGAGGAGAAAAATCAGGGAGTAGTAAATTTTTAGAGGATGCCCGCGGCCGAAGACAAATACCGAGGAGAGGAAAAGTAGATAAAAAGGAGGGAGGCAGCATAGTGTTCTGGAATGTGGCAGGATTGTTGGGTAAGGACAGAGAATTCTGGAGGTTTATAGAATCACAAGACTTCGTAGGGCTAGTGGAAACGTGGGTGGACGAGAAGAAATGGAACAAGATAAAGGACAGGCTACCGAAAGGATTTATATGGCAATGCCAGCCAGCAGAAAAAAGGGCGAAGAAAGGAAGAGCAATAGGAGGAATAGTGACAGGTGTACGGAAAAAATGGGCAATAGGAGAGGAAAGGAAAGAGGAAGAGGGAATAGTAAGACGACAGATGAGAGTAGAAGGTGAGGTATGGAATATATGGACAGTATATAGAGGGGGAAGTATGGTGGAAATAGAGGGGAAGATACAAAACTTGATACAGGAGAATGAAGGAATAACGATAATAGGAGGAGACTGGAACGCTAGGATAGGAGAAGAGGGAAGTAGATGGAGTGGGGAGGAGGAAGAAGAGCAGTATGCTAGGAAGTCCAAGGATAAGAAGATAAATGTGGAAGGAAGAAGGCTGATCCGAATGACGGAAGATAGGGGATGGCTTATTTTGAATGGCAATGTGGAAGGGGATGAGGAGGGAGAATACACATATGTGGGAGGGAGAGGTGCAACAGTAATTGACTACGTGCTAGTCAACAGTACCGGAGAAGACAAAGTTAGCAATTTCAAGATTGAAGAGAGAACGGAGTCAGACCATCTACCACTCAAGGTAGAATGGGCTGGAGAACGGGAAGAGAAGAGCCAAGAAGGAGAAGAGGAAGTAGAAAAAGAGCTGGTAATATGGGATGTGGAAAGCATTGAGAAGTTCAGAGAGAACTGCGAAGAGTATGAAGGCATAGTGCAAGGAGTACATGAATCATGGACAGCTCTAAAAACGCACACTAGTCAAAGTATGATAAAAAAGATAGTTAAATGGAAGGAGAATAAGATAGGACACACGGAATGGTGGGACAGGGAATGCAAAAGGATGAAGAGGAAGGTAAAGGAATTATATAAGAAATGGAAAAAGGGAAACATAGTTAGGGTAAAATATATAGAGAGAAAAAAGGAGTTGAGGGAACTGAAAGAGCAGAAAATGAATGAGAAGAGGGAAAAGACTATGAAGGAAATAAAACAGGCTAAGACACAAACAGAGCTATGGCAATTTATAAATAAAGAAAGAAGAAAGAAGAAAAGCATAGGTACTAAAATCACAATAAAGGAATGGAAAGAATATTTTACAAAACTACTTGGGGGATCAAAGGATCCGATTAGAATGGAAAAAAGAAAAAAGGACAGTCCAGAACACGCGGAGAAGGATGTGACAGTCGAAGAAATTATAGAACAGATAAAGAAATTAAAGGTGAAGAAAGCAGCGGGAGAAGATGGAATCCCAGGGGAGGCATGGAGATACAGCGTAGGAATGGTGAGAGAGAACCTACTGCAACTACTCAAGAAAGTCTGGAAGGGGGAGGGTTTTCCAAAAGAATGGAGGAAAGGGATAATAACACCGATCCACAAGAAAGGCAGTATAGAGGAAGTGAGTAATTATAGAGGGATTACTCTCCTAGATACGGCATATAAAATATACGCGGGGGTGCTAAATCAGAGGATAATGGAAGACATTGAAGAGAAGGGTGCGCTAAGTGAGACACAAGCAGGGTTCCGGAAAAAGAGGGGAACTATGGACAATGTGGTCATTCTGCAACATGTGGTAGAGAGGGAAATACGGAAAAAGAGAGGGAAAATGTATGCGTTCTTCATGGACTTAAAGGCGGCGTTTGACAACGTGGATAGAGAGAAGCTGTGGGAAGGGATGGAAAGAAGAGGAGTAAGGAATGGACTAATAGAGAGAGTAAAGGAAATATACGAAGAGGTGATAAATGTAGTCAGGGTGAGAGGGACAGTATCAAAGGAATTCTGGACGGAGAAAGGTGTTAGGCAGGGGTGTGTGCTAAGTCCCACTTTATTCTCAATCTCCCTAGCAGACCTGGAATCAGAGATGGAAAAGGTGCAGGTAGGTGGAACAAGAGTGGGGAAGGAGAAATTCTGGACACTAGGGTATGCGGATGACGTGGTAATGATTGCGGAGAAAGAAGAAGACATGAAGATGATGCTAAAAAGGCTGAAGACATACCTGGGAAGGAAAAAACTGGTATTAAATGCACAAAAGTCAAAGATGATGGTGTTCGGTAAAGGCAGGGGGAGCAAGAAGAAGAGGGAGTGGAAGTGGGGAGAAGAAGAAATTGAGGAAGTGCAAGTATTTAAATATCTGGGGGTAAAATTGCAGAGGAATGGGGACATAACGGAGCATGTCAAAGAAAGAGCGAAACTAGCAAATATGGTATTAGGTCAAGTGTGGGGCATAGGTGAAAGATTGTTTAGGGATGAATTTAAGAAAAGAATGATTCTGTTCGACGTTCTAGTAGGAGGGATAATGATGTATGGGGCAGAAATATTTGGGTGGAAGGAAAGGGAGGAACTGGAGAGGGTACAAACAAAATACATCAAATGGTGTCTGCAACTGGACAGAACTACACCAGATTACATGGTACTGGGAGAAACCATGAGAGAGAAGATACGAATCAGAGCAGCAGAGAAAGCACTATGATTCGAGGAAAGAGTGGAGGGATCGAAAGGAAGAGTTCTGGTGAAAGAATGCCTGAGGGAAAGAGAAAAGAGTGTGGAGATAACAAGAAATAGTAAAGAGAGGACAGAATACCTAAATGACAAGGGATACAGTCAAGCGGGAATAGAAAAGGAAAGAAGGGAAGGAAAAGAAACTATGGCAATCATCGAGACCATGAAGGAGAAGGATAGACAAATACAGGGACAGTGGCAATACAATAAAATAAGGTCATCTAAGTTTAGCGATAGATATAAATATATATATGAAGCTAGGGTACCAAAGTATCTAGAGGAGAAAGGAGAAGGAGACAGTCAGAGCCTAATGGTGAGAGCAAGATGGGGAAACTTGGAAGAAGGGAACAAATACTGGAGAAAGGAGGAAGAGAGAATGTGCGGGATATGTGAGAGACACCTGGGGAAACTAAAACACCTGGCAGAGGACTGTGAAGGGGTGGAACGAATTAACATAAGTATAGAAAAGATAGTACAGGAGAAAAGGGTGGGAGAAACAGTAGAATGGCTTAGGAGTATAGAGAAAAAAAGAAAAGAAATAACTCAAAGGAGAGAGAGAGAGAGGCAAAATTAGCGGGGGGACAGTTAGATAGATCAACATAAATTATAGACAATAAGACATTTGATATGACACGGGATATGGATGGATGAGTGGAGGAACGGATGGATGGATGAATAGAAGGATAAATGACTTAGAGATTTGTAATCCAAGTCCAATTTCTTGGCCGCGAGGCTGAAATAAATAAATACTACTACTACTACTACTACACATTTTATTGTGAAAAACATGTATTGTTATAATATACAGGGTGTTTCGTGCAATTTTTTCAAGCCATAACTCTGTTATTAATGCATTTACGAAAAATATCATAAGAGAGAGATAAATGGCTCGAAGAGCGCTACATTCGTAGGCCCTTAGATTTTTTTTAGGTACAACTGTGCATGTGCAATTAACAATTGCATCATTTCTTTAAATAGAAATGCATATTTTTTGTTACAATAACCGATTCCTCTGTTCATTCTACGTAAAAAATTATTAGGGTAACATAGCAAAAAAATTAATAGTTCTCGCGATATTCTCAAAATCGGCCTTTATTGAAGAAGATGCTCGTTAGTTTTCGTACTCAACTTACGACGAACTTTTTAATCTTACGGTTCAATCACATTGTCTAAGACGTAAGAACTATAATTATTTTTCGTGCAACAACTTTGTCGCACATTACATTATATAATTAATGTTCTTATAATATAAATGTATGTCGATTAAGTGACACACACGAATTCAAAGTAAATTAAAACTAAACATTTAACTTCCAATATTAACACGTTAAACGCCACGCCGCACAGTGTGACGGATGGACTTTTTAGCTGGACAAAATTCTAAATCGCCCATTTTTCTATATTTATCAATTGATATGTTTACAGTCGTACAAAATATGAATAATTATTAACTTTTATTGTTAATTAAACAATATATTTTAAGTGATTTATAATTAAATGTAATATACAACGAAGTTAGTAATGGATCTATGTAACACAGAATGATTGAACAAGTAGTAGATATTATCCTAAAGCCAGTCTGAATGTTTTTCCAGGAAATATTCTTTTTGTCGCCTACATTTGTACCAGCGATCTCTTACTCGGCTTACTATTTTAGATATATTATGCCTTATTTCAAGGATAACTGCACTTGATGCATCAACACAGCCAATTTTGTGTAAAATTTTTTGGCGCAATTGATCGAAATCTTTTCGATTTCGAAAAGATGTCCAAATTTGACAAAATTCCATCCTTGCGATAGTGACTAAAAATAATAATAAAATATATCCATTAGAACTAAAGAATCACTAAATCTCAACCGAAAAATTAACATTAATTAAATTACAGAATGGACTAGAGTATTACTTTCTAAAAATAAAACTTGTACAACACGTAATTACCTCGATTCATTTTAACGGTCAGTGTCCTTTCAGTTTTTTTCCTTACGTTGTTTATACCAATTTGTTTAGATTAATCTAAAAATTTGTATTTCCTGTTTAAACTTTTCATAATTTTTATAAAGCATGAAATGTTTTGATTCAACGTACCTGATTATATCCAAGGAAGATTTTGGTATAACGTTATCACTTTATAGTGATAACGTAACAAATAAAACAATAACAACAAACACAGTAATAATAACAATAACAATAAAAAACAACAACAAAAATAAAAATAACGAAACTGAAAGATATATGAAAAACGCAAGGGAGATGTAGACTGCACGCTGATCGCTCTGAGACTGAAGAAACGAATTTTCATAGGAAGAAAGTTCGGAGGAAAACCTGACGATAGTATCATTGTATATTCCTTAAATATACAATGAACGAAAAAAATCCATAGGTTTCAACGAGTAGACTAAACAAACCGCTAAGTGGCGACGGCATCGGGTGCGTTCGGAACGCGCGCCCAGCCCGGGCTGTGATTGTCACGAGCGTGAACGTAAAACGACGTATCTTCATTGTAAAAATTAGTATGCTATAGCAACGTATAGCAATTTTATTTTGGTACTACAATGAACTAAAGAATCTCTACTTTATAATAATGTAAAAATCATCGCGTGGCGCGACGTGGCGCATATACTAATTCATTGACGAAGAGGAGTAACATGGGCGTTTCTGTGGAAAAATAAGTACCGTCTTTGACACTTAATTTACAGAAACAGAGGGATGTTATCGATAATTTGGAATTACTCAAGTGAAAATACATGTTTTGAGATGCTATATCCATCATACATAGGAAATTTAAATACTCCTTCGTGCATTTTAACATATTTCTAGCGCGTATGACAATGTGCCCATTCACTTATAGGTTAGGCGTCCGCCTTTTAGGTGAAGTTTACACGCTCTGTAAACATACAACAAAAGAATTTTATGTTTCAATATTCAAGGGTTTTAATACGTGGTTATTTTAGATAATATTGGCACAGTTAGTTTTTGTTTATTTGAAAGTTAATTTTGTCCAGCTAAAAAGGCCATTCGTCACACTGTGCGCCGGCCAATAGGGACCGGCGTTAGACTTTCCGTTCAGGCCCGGCCGGTCCGCAGGGACCGGCCCCAGACTTTAAACCGACTTGACGGCCGAGTCTGGGCCTGACGGGACGGCAAGCAAATCGGGCTGGGCACTAAACGTGTTAAATAAAGATTTATTTTATAGTTTTATATTTAGAAGTTCCTCAGTCCGGGAAAGATAGCCGCAAAAACAACTTTTCTTTTATGGAGCCGTTGTTTTTACGACTGAAATGAGACAGCTAAAAAATGTTCACTCTCTGCCGTGAAAACGACGTCTCCATAAAGATATCTTTTTGCTCACTGCCCTCCCCCGGCGATTGGACGTCCATGATCGTGGAAGGCGGGGTATTCTTAGTTTTGGACTACGCCAGAAGGGCGTAGCCTCTTACTCCCCCCCGTGGACCGCGTCAGAAGGGCGCGGCCTCTTTCCCACCCGGTGGACCACACCAGAAGTGTGTGGCCTCTTCCCAAGCCCGTGGTCCACGCCAGAAGGGCGTGGCCTTTTACCCCACGTCCATGTCCCCCCCCCTCAGGAGGAGGAGCCGGAGCGGCCGGTGCGGGCGCGGCTTCGGCCGCAGCACCGGTGGGGGGTACGGTCCTCGCGCCCCCCCCCCCCCCGGGTCTGCCCGGGATTGGTCCCGGACAGAAACGTGGGGCACGCGCGAGTTCCCGACCTGTGGCCTGCCGGCAGGCCAAGATCCCCGCAGAGGGGGCACTTCGGCGGCGACCTACAGGTCGACGCTCTGTGCCCCTCCTCCCCGCACCTGTAACACCGGCCGATCCGGCTCGGTTCCTCCTTATAGGCGCATTTGGTCTGCGTGTGGCCCCGACGAAGGCATCGGTAACACTGGAGCATACGTTGCTCCAGTACCTCCACCTTCACCGAGGCCCACCCCACCCTTACGCGGCCGACGCAGCCACCTTCTTACCCACCGCAAGGGGCAACCTTACCCAGCAGGTTCCGGGTCCCATCCCAGAAGGGGATCTAGTGACCACCCCACACGTAGGAGCTCGGGGGCGCAGCCCGCCAAGCCCCCGGAGACGGATCTCCGCCGTCCTCGTGGGGGTGCCCACCAGCACCCCCGTACCCACTAGGGCCTCCCTCATCTTGCCCGACAGGATTTCCGTCGGAAATCCCGACGGACTCGAGAGGAACCTGGCGGGTGACCCTCTCCATGGCGTCGGCCAATGATGCCTTTACCCCCAGCGGCACGGTGACAGCCACCGCAGCCGTTTTCGGCGCTCGCGGCAAGCGCGGCGCAGCCTTTCCCCCTGGAGGAACAACCCCTCCCTCTCGCGCGGGGGTCTTCCCCTGCTTAGCAGGGGGCTGGGCGGGTGCGGCTCCCGGAGTAGGCCGCGCTGCGGCCACTTTGCCCGGACGCTTGACCTTCCTTCGGGAGACCACCTCCGCCCAGCTTCCCTCCCCTCCCGCCGTGAGGAAGCAGCGGCTGGAGAAGGCGCCTCTCCATCTCCCTCATTTTTCGATGTTAACCGCATCGTCGAGGGAAATCGACGAGTCGCGGCGGGACTCCCCCGCGTCTTCCTCGTTCGCCGGCGGGGGCGGCGGACGCGGCCGCAACCCCTCTCTCCCCGTTGTCGTCGGGGTTGGAGACCCACCCTCGTACTTGTCCAAGAGGTCGTCCCCCTCGGCCTGCAAGCGGCGGAGGCGTCCCTCCAGCTCGCGAGCGTACTCCCGGACCTCGGCGACGTCGGATGACTCGCATCCGGAAGCACTCGCCCGAGCCCCGAGCTCGTAACCGGCGGCGCGAATCCGCCGGCACGCGACCTGGAGCTCCTTGGCGAGGCTTCCCTTCAGGCCCTTCGAGACGGTTGGCACGCGGTCAACCGCCTCGGCCGCCTCCCGCACGATCTCGACCAGCTCGTGGGTTGCAGACGTACTGTACTCCACCAGCAGGTCCTTCACCGGCGGGAGGTTCCGCATCGACCCCCGGGAGAACTGCACGTCCTCCGGTGAGAGAAAGTCCCCCGGAGGGGGGGTCTTCCTCCTCACCCCCTTGCTCGGTGCGGTCTTAAGGGGAGCCCCGCCCCTCTTCCTCCCCGCGCCCTTTGAGGAGAGGGACGAACGGACAGAGCTCTCCGTCTCCCATTCGCCCCCCCCCACCAACGTCCCCTCCCCCGGGCACAGCATCATACTCTGACCAGGGGAGTCCCGGAGACAGCGGCAACCCCACGCTTACCCCCGGGTTAACCCCGCTCGGAAGCGGGTTAACCCGCACAGAGTGGGTTTCACAGCCTAGAGACACCGGGTTAACCGGGTTACTAGTGAGATAAGATAGATACTTATAGACAGTTTCCTTCAGAGTTCAGAGATATACGAATATATGTACTGTGACGTTGCAAGTCTGCGACGTCACCTCTCCGTTTGAGAAATGGTCAAATAAACGTATCGGGAGTGGACCGGGCCGGCCATTAGCGATTGCGAGAACCACCCGCAATTTTGAGCACTCCTTAATGTTACGTATTTTTATGGGTTTTCCCTTTTCGCGAGGAGAGGAGAGGTTTCTCTTGGAAGAAAGAATTTTCGTACAGTAAATTGAATAAAAATATAGAAAATATATTAAATTATTAAACTTACATAGAGATATACAGGTTTGGTACTTTGTATTAATTACATTGTGTGTGAGTGTGTGTGTGTGTGTGTGTGTGTGTGTGTGTCTGTGTCTGTGTCTGTGTCTGTGTCTGTGTCTGTGTCTGTGTCTGTGTCTGTGTCTGTGTCTGTGTCTGTGTCTGTGTCTGTGTCTGTGTCTGTGTCTGTGTCTGTGTCTGTGTCTGTGTCTGTGTCTGTGTCTGTGTCTGTGTCTGTGTCTGTGTCTGTGTCTGTGTCTGTGTCTGTGTCTGTGTCTGTGTCTGTGTCTGTGTCTGTGTCTGTGTCTGTGTCTGTGTCTGTGTGTGTGTGTGTGTGTGTGTGTGTGTGTGTGTGTGTGTGTGTAATTGTATTTTATAACTGAGAAATAAGGGGAATTGGCGCATATTCTTTAAATATATAATACAATATTCGGGGATCACGGTGTAAACGCGTGTTAATACGGGGAATGGTTGGCGCTGGAATATCTATTTGATGTATTTTCCAAGAATTGATCCGCGAGATGCTGATGAAAACCCTTGGCAAAAAATATGTGTCGGGCTCGCGCAAAATGGTTTCGCCTAAGAAGGCGGGATAATTAAAATCCTGAGGTGGCTCAAAGTTCCCCCCATTTAAATTTCTTTTCAATTTTTGGAGTTGGTAACGTCGTCCCGCACGTCGGACTTTCCTTTTTATCGGCGACATGGGATCTACCTATAACAAATTCATCCTGTGTCAGTTGTCACGCACCAGGATGAATGCTAACGTTGCTAGACCGTGACAGTGGGTACGCACCGGTCCAGTTTCGTCGTGCTGATAGATCCGCACCGACGAAGGGAGTATTTACTTCTAAGCGATTCGCTCCAATTGCCAGCTCTATTTATACTCCTTTTTTGGCGTTTTTCTAGTTTCCAGAAATGTCTATTTTTAATTCTTCGAGGAAGTTTTTAACTTCGAGGGGGGTTGCCGTGGTAACCGAGCATCTCGAGTCGCGTGTTCGGGAGTTCGGAACCGAAGGCGAAAGTTCCCGCCCTTCCCCGGAAATCCAGCGAGCGTAGCCGACCACGGTAAGTCGATTCAGTTGTGACGGTTACATCCTACCTGGCGCGAAACTATCCCCACCAATCAGGGATGCGAATCCTAACCCGAACCCGGTTCGGGTTTTGTAACCCGAGTAACCCGGTTAGCCGGGTTACAGAAATCTCCTGTAACCGGGTTAGGCGGGTTACTCGGGTTAGGAGAACCGAACCGAGTTCGGGTTAGGGTTAACTCGGTTAACCCGGTTAATTCGGTTACAGAAGACTACAGTAGGATCACGAATACCTTTGTAACTTTTTAATATAAATTTTCGAGGAAAATTCGAAAAAAATCGAAGAACTATATCTCACACAAGTTTCACCAAAACGACTTGTATCAACAGAAAATGTTCCCTTGTCAGTATGCTTTGTTAGGATCGAAGCGCTTCGTTATTTTATTGCCTGCTACGGTCACCATCCGAAATTCAACGACTGTCCGCTCGACAGTATGCTGTATTGAAACCGAAATAATGCCAAAATTGAAAAAACCGAAATAGTTAACACTCGCAAGGGTAAGGTCTAATAACAACAACTTAATAAATAGTAAAAGGTAAAACGTCGCTTCGTAAAACCGGTAAAGACCACCGCGCCTCCACTGACAATGTATCTACCGTGTCCGCAATAAAACGTTAAACCGAAGACCGTCTAGAGTACCCCCCAATTAAGTGATTTTCAGACATCATTTGTAGGTCCCAGGTTCTTAAATACAAACTAACGGTTTATGTGTCACGTTTATGGAGGAAAAAGCCAGTCTTCTTAGTGGAAGAGGAAAATGAGGCCCACGAGGTGCGACCTGTGTGGTCGTGGCCAACGTTAAAAAAAAGGATGTTTATGCGAATGCATATTTTTATAAAAAATGGGTAGACAAATGGGAGGTGGACAGAAAATGTCATGATTAGATGATTCCAAAAATGTATTTTTCATTTTGCAATTTTGCATTCAGTATATGTTGTGCATAGTGCATATTTTTTGCATTTTTCTCATGCAATAATAATCAAAAATAAATTGCTCTACCGTTTGCCGCTCTCAATATGAACACGGCCTAAGAAGCAGTTAATAATATTGTTACATTGTTAATAATAATTATTATTTTATCCCAATATGTGCACTTTCTTTTGGTCAATTAATACATACACTCCAGGACGAAAAGATAGCACACTTTGAAATTAATGTAATTTCTGTTTATTAAGTATTAGAAATTCAATTTTTTTTATACACATATTTGTAGTGTCTTTCTCAACATATATGAATGAAATGAAACAAAGCTTCATTAACTTATCTATTTTTATTGATCAAAGTAGAATTATTAACGAAATATAGAGGTACAAAATGATAGCACACTTAACGAAAAACTTGAAATATAACAGAATTAATCGATAAAAATCAATGCTCAATATTTTGTAGGACCTCCTTTACAGCTAACGACTTTAATCATTCGGTTTGGTAAATATTTATACAATTTTTTAATACTGTTTTGGCTAATATCCTTCCATTCGTCGAAAATGCACTATTTTAAATTGTTAATATTTTGGAATTGTCTGCTATTATGCCAAATGTTTCTTTACCACCACAAGCGATCGAACCACGATGGGGAAGTAAGTAAATATATTTAGTAATAATTAAGTTCATTAAGCCAAATTGAATTATTAATTTTGTTGAGGGATCTCTTTTTTTCCATAATACATGTACATATATTCGTATATCTCTGAACTCTGAAGTAAACTGTCTAGAAGTATCTATCTTATCTCACTAGTAACCCGATTAACCCGCTCTGTGCGGGTTAACCCGGTTCCGAGCGGGGTTAACCGGCACTCTCTGGGCCCTAAGACCCGTTCTCTCCTGGTTAGTGTGGGTTAGAGAAACCTCGCTCGGTTAACCGGGTTTGGGTTAGGGTTAGTCCGCGGTACGCATCCCTGCCACCAATACAACACCATCGGAACTCCGCGCCTACTAGCCAGCCGCGAGACCGCGACCGCGAGAGGGCCACCGCGACGAACAGGTTTCTCGCGAGTGAAGACGAACGCGTCCGCGGATAAGTACCCCGGACAAACGTCAATTCAGGGTCCTCGGTCCCCCGTTCCCGATCCCCCGTCCACGACCGACAGACCATTCCCCCCACTTCAGTGGCGAAATGCCGAGTAGGTACCGATCCAACCCCAGTGGCGAAAGCCGAGTGGGAGTTCGCCCCACCGCTGCGCCGCGAACAGCGCCTCCGCTACACTGAGCGCCCGCTACACCGAGCGACTGCTATACCGAGCGACCGCTACACCGAGCGACCGCTATCCCGAGCGACCGCTATACCGAGCGACCGCTACACCGAGCGACCGCTATCCCGAGCGACAGCTATTCCAAGCAATCGCTAAGCGCCGCCAACGCCGAACCGCCCGGCCGTAGACCCTCCTTCGCTCTTCGAGGTTCCGCGACCTTGGACAGCCGACTGACGCGGCACTACCTTCCACCGCACCAAGTAACCGTCACACAGTGATCCTCGATTCGTAAATTCGTGTTGGCTCGGTATTTAGTGCGAGGACGAGACGAGAGCGTGTCGTCCTCGATCAATTGGTGTTAGCCGAGGCATTTGGGCCTCGTGCTGTGTGCTCGCGTTCTTTCCGAGAACGCTTTGACCCCTGAGAGCAGTCTCCCCCTTCGAATAGCCGGAAGTCTTCCTTAAGGAGCCGCGTCGGAAAAGGATGATTTCGGAATTAGCGAATCCGGTCAATCGGTGTAGATCGCGCTCGTCAATCTCGCGACAGTCCGTCGAAACTGCGCCGTTCATCTGCGTCACGCGAATTCTCGTCTCTCGTGAGACTTGCATTGTACCGCCGTACCGTATTTTTCATCGCCGTGAAAATATCGACTAACGCGTTCCGAGATCGAACAACTATCGCAAAAGTGTACTAGGAGCGCGGGCTCCCGGGTCGCGGCCACATGGCCGCCTCTCTGTAATTTATCTCTTGACTACGAATAAATTCGTTAGAGCTCTAAATTCTCGATATTATTTCCGACCTGCGAGATCCGTCCTGCCGCGAGGGCTGTCCTCGTTATTCCCTGAGTCCGAATTCCTGGCCGTTTGTGTCGTAAAATTCCGTCAGTGAGCGCGAGAAGATTCGAAGCTCGTGTTCGACTTCCTCGAACACGAGACCTTGGTGTTCTTTAGTGTGGTACTACCGAGTACCTGGCGCCCGAACAATTGCTAGTGTTCTCCCTCGAATCTTCTCGTCAGTCACCTTTGTACCGAGAGGACCGTGTCCGCGCGGCCGCGCACGGCCCGTCCTCAGAGGCTATAAATTCTCGGATGTTGATCGTTTTCGCCGGCCAGAAACCCGCGCGAAAAAGGGCAACGTTACAATACATGTATTATGGAAAAAAGGGATCCCTCAACAAAATTAATAATTCAATTTGTCTTAATAAACTTGATTATTACCAAATAAATTTACTTACTTCCCCATCGTGGTTCGATCGCTTGTGGTGGTAAAGAGACATTTGGCATAATAGCAGACAATTCCAAAATATTAACGATTTAAAATAGTCCATTTTGGACGAATGGAAGGATATTAGCCAAAACAGTATTAAAAAATTGTATAAATATTTACCAAAACGAATGATTAAAGTCGTTAGCTGTAAAGGAGGTCCTACAAAATATTCAGCACTGATTTTTATCGATTAATTCTGTTATATTTCAAGTTTTTCGTTAAGTGTGCTATCATTTTGTACCTCTATATTTCGTTAATAATTCTACTTTGTTCAATAAAAATAGATAAGTTAATGAAGCTTTGTTTCATTTCATTCATATATGTTGAAAAAGACACACTAAAAATATGTGTATAAAAAAAATTGAATTTCTAATACTTAATAAACAGAAATTACATTAATTTCAAAGTGCTATCTTTTCGTCCTGGAGTGTATCTATTAATTGAACAAAAGAAAGTGCATTCGTATTTCCTGCGTTATTCTGTGCAATTCATGTGCTACACATATTATACGTATCACACACATATTGGTATAAAATAATAATTATTATTATCAATGTAACTGTTCAGGATCCAAGCAGTGGAATTTGGTCTGATTCGCTAATACAGGTGATCTCTGTGTCACCCGTTGTTTTTCGCCTTTCAACTGGCAACAACACGCGCTCGAAATAGCCGAATTCCACCGCTTGAATCCTTCAGTTGCTCTACAGGGTGTCCCAAAACTCCTTCAAGTCCGGGAAATGGGAGGTTCCTTAGGGCATTTGAAGCAACATTTTCCTTTGCACCAATGTCAGCCGCGGCTTTGTTTAGGAGTTATTAACGAAAAACACTGACCAATCAGAGCGCGCCCTGGGACGCCGCGCCGCGCCGCGCTCGCATCAGAGCGTTGGCGGTACGCCGTGACATCGCAACGAACAAGAGTTTCTCGATTATCTGAATGCTCTCCGATTTCAATGAGCTTTGGATATGTGGTCAAGACCATTATTCTGAACAACATTTCTCTTTAGAATTTGTGGCTGTAGGCTTTAGTTTACGAGATTATCGCGAGAAACTTTACTTGTAAATTCATTATGGGTGTTCATGATAACGGACACGGCCTGCTAATGTCTCCGAAACTAAAGCCGACCGTCAACCATTTCAAAGGTAAAAGATATTTAAAACGTCGAGTTTTATAACATTATTTCAAGGTCATTGAAATCGATGAAGACCCGGATCATCCTTACCCGACTTACGGCAACTTTACCCGAACGAGAAAAGAGGCAGAAACTGATTGTTTTAAAAACTCACTTATTCAGCCGTAAATCCATTTGCTGCTTCGAAATGTGTGTCACTAGGTCACTCGGTGACGAACTGCACAGATGTCTTCGGGCATACGGCAGTAACGAAATGTAAGGGACGTACGGCCAGGTCGACGAACTGCACAGCCGGTGGTAGATCGTAATAAGGCCTAAGGGATGCGCGGTCAAGTCGACGATCCAGAATTTCACTTTCACTTTCGAATCGATAAATAATTCGTATGTTTATTTCACACAGGTGCCTTGAAATTTTTCCACGCTCACAATCACTGTTCACATTTGTCTACACACATAGTTATGCACTAATAATAATTTCCATATCCGCAGTCTAGTGATTAGTTTAAATATCACTATCAAAAACACAACTAATAGCAACCGTTAGCTTTGAATTGACAAATCTTTGGAGATGTTCTCTCTACCGCAGCTCGAACGACACTGATTTTCTGCAAGATTTTTCTAAAGAATTTAGGAAGGGCATTTAGCGTGTCGAAATTCGAAATGGACGCTGTTGCACATTTACGAAAACGACGGGACGGTCAGACGAAAAACTGGAAGCGAGAAGGACCGCTGTAAGATTTATGGCAAACACATGTTTAGTTTTTCCTGCAGATTGGTACGTAGAGTCGATGGGTAACCGTTCGAAAACGTCATCGGTCCTTTCACCCAGCAAGGGGTAAAAATGTCAGGTCAGCGTAGCATCCCTATTGTCCTATACCTTCCTTAAGAAGCTTTCTAAAAGAAGGACAGACGACGTTTTCGAATGGTTACCCATCGACCCTGCGTATCAATCTGCAGGAAAAACTAAACATGTGATTGCCATAAATCTTACAGCGGTCCATCTCGTACCCTGTTTTTCGTCTAACCGTCCCGTCGTTTTCGTAAACGTGCTACAGCGTGCATTTCGAATTTCGACACTCTAAATGCCCTTCCTAAAATCTTTAGAAAAATCTTGCGGAAAATCAGTGTCGTTCGAGCCGCGGTAGAGAGAACATCTCCAAAGATTTGTCAATTCAAAGCTAACGGTTGCTATTAGCTGTATTTTGATAGTGATATTTAAACTAATCACTAGACTGCGGATCTTTATGCGAAATGAAAGTTGGTTGCCGTTATTACAAGGGACAGCAGCCAGACAGATATTTGATTCTTACTGTGATCACTTTAAGAAGTTGAAAATAATACATAGGTGTTTTGAAATTATTTTAATCTCTCTACTGTCTTAAAATGCACCTACTCATGTTTGCTACAAATGCATGAAATCCGCAGTCTAGTGATTGCATTACCTGATTGTTGTGATTTGTGCAGCAGTACAAGGGATATGGAAATTATTATTAGTGCATAACTATGTGTGTAGAGAAATGTGAACAGTGATTGTGAGCGTGGAAAAATTTCAAGGCACCTGTGTGAAATAAACATACGAATTATTTATCGATTCGAAAGTGAAAGTGAAATTCTGGATCGTCGACTTGACCGCGCATCCCTTAGGCCTTATTACGATCTACCACCGGCTGTGCAGTTCGCCGACCTGGCCGTACGTCCCTTACATTTCGTTACTGCCGTATGCCCGAAGACATCTGTGCAGTTCGTCACCGAGTGACCTAGTGACACACATTTCGAAGCAGCAAATGGATTTACGGCTGAATAAGTGAGTTTTTAAAACAATCAGTTTCTGCCTCTTTTCTCGTTCGGGTAAAGTTGCCGTAAGTCGGGTAAGGATGATCCGGGTCTTCATCGATTTCAATGACCTTGAAATAATGTTATAAAACTCGACGTTTTAAATATCTTTTACCTTTGAAATGGTTGACGGTCGGCTTTAGTTTCGGAGACATTAGCAGGCCGTGTCCGTTATCATGAACACCCATAATGAATTTACAAGTAAAGTTTCTCGCGATAATCTCGTAAACTAAAGCCTACAGCCACAAATTCTAAAGAGAAATGTTGTTCAGAATAATGGTCTTGACCACATATCCAAAGCTCATTGAAATCGGAGAGCATTCAGATAATCGAGAAACTCTTGTTCGTTGCGATGTCACGGCGTACCGCCAACGCTCTGATGCGAGCGCGGCGCGGCGCGGCGGCCCAGGGCGCGCTCTGATTGGTCAGTGTTTTTCGTTAATAACTCCTAAACAAAGCCGCGGCTGACATTGGTGCAAAGGAAAATGTTGCTTCAAATGCCCTAAGGAACCTCCCATTTCCCGGACTTGAAGGAGTTTTGGGACACCCTGTATATACAGAAATCATGCGATTCAAGCGGACCAATCCGTTTCGCCCTTTCAGTGTTATATAAGGCACCTGCGGTGCCTTCTCGGTCTGATCTGTTCATTACAATTCGATCGCTCACACACGTCGTTACACTCTCGCTCAATCCGTCGGATTCCTGTACACGTTGCTGCTGTACACCGGTTGTTCACCGGACTCGCGCGGTGCATGGCATTCACTCTACCTGTTATCACTAGCCGTCTGATCTTTCGCGGCGCATCGCGAGCCGACGGATTTAACTTGAACGCCTCCGTTTGGCGTGCTGTGACTAATCACGCGGTTCACTGTGTTCTCACTTGTACGCGGTGCTTCTGGATTAAACTGCAGTGCCTTTAACTCAAATGTGATCAACCTTTATCCAGCTTGTGTCTCTATTTTTGCCTCATCATCACCTTCTCCCTTGACATCTCTCTCGCGAGCTCATCTCTGGGTGTTCCGGCTGCCGGCGAATTCCGACTTCTCAGATCGACGCCGAAACAGTAACAATATTATTAACTGCTTCTTAGCCCGTGTTCATACTGAGAGCGGCAAGCGGTAGAGCAATTTATTTTTGATTATTATTGCATGAGAAAAATACAATAAATGTACACTATGCACAACATATACTGAATGCAAAATTGCAAAATAAAAAAAATAAACGCGTGAAAAACCACGCGCGACAGAAGTGAAACTACTTGCAGTCTAGTAATGTTTAGAAGTAAATTAAGATTGGAAATGGTATATGAAGCGACAACAAGATCATGAACAACTAATACAAACAAACAAGATCAGGAACAACTAATACAAAACTAGAGGGCTATTGTTGCTCGCTCGCTTCGCTCGCTCGCGAGTAGGGTTGTTTTTGCTCGCTCGCTTCGCGTGCTCGCGGGTAGGACTGCTCTTGCGAGAGGGTTAGTGATACGCATGGCTAGTAGGGCCTACTAGCCATGCGTATGTTCTTATGTTTTAATGTTTTTTATTTGGTGTGTGACTCTCCACGAGCCACACAAAGAACTTCCCGATTCGTTAGTTGCTGTATATTATTATTATTATTTATTAAGTGTACGTTTTAAGAAGATTATACGTTTTCAGGGAAATTCAATAGTTTTCTACTTATCAAAATGTTTGCTATGTGGCGTCGCATTAAACCAATATCGTATGCTCGTTGCCCGCTTGGTTCCTTGTTATAGCATACTAATGTTGCAAAATAAATTGTCTTAATTAGTTTTTCGCAAACGATACAACTCATCATTATCCGGGTTTGCAGTATTGATCTTGGTTTTCTTCGATACTATTAATTTAAATTTTCTCAAAATATATAAACCGCTCAATTTTGAAACTCTGCTCAGTGCTACATACAACATTTGTAAAGTTCGTATTTCTGATGTTTTAAAATCCATACATACTTTCTCGTATGTTTGTCCCTGACTTTTATGAATCGCAATCGCTTCAGCAGGAACCACTGGAAATTGACTACGTGTGATTTGTTATTTTTCTTCACTCGAAATATTTACTTGATTCGATATTTTTTTATTATTGGTGTTAAATTTTGATTTATATTTGCATTTTTCATATAATCACGATAACGAGTTCTTACGTTCACTCCTACTATGGCCAATTGAAAATCTAACCAGAATATAGACGGAATTTTAGTATTTTCTTGAAAAGTAATAAATTTTAATATTCCGCATGCTCCATTAACCAATCCGTCTTCAACATCAATGTTATTAATTACACTGTCCAACACCAAATTTGTTCCCAGATTATTATTCGGTCCTTCTTATAGAGTTTTTTGCGCTGATTCCGAATCTGTTTTTAATTTTTTCCCTATACGCACAGTTTTTGAGAAATTTGAGTTTGAAAAAATGACCTATTTTTCAACTTTGAACAAATATTGTGATATTATTATAAAAGATATTGAATTGTTCTTTGCAGCAAAAGATTCTGTGGACTTTCCCGAATACAGTGATATCCAATATTAATACACTATGATTGTTTAAACATGTTTAAACAATGATTAAAGACGGAGAGACACCATTTTTGCACCAATTTTTGAAGATATTTTTAAATCTATCTCAAAAAATAAGGGTCCAGCGGAAAATCGAACTATACCACGCGGTAGAGCAGACTTTTATCTTGAAAAATCCCCCTTTGAAGTTTTTGACATCGACGTTTTTACCGAACCAGAAAGCAAAATATCTTCGCCCGACATGATTTGCCGCCAGTGGCGCTCACCACTACAACGGTCGTTCGCCGCTCCGTATCCCGTCGCTGCGCCATATCTCGTCCAGAGCGCCACTGGCGGCAACGCATGTTGGGCGAAGATATTTTGCTTTCTGGTTCGGTAAAAACGTCGATGTCGAAAACTTCAAAGGGGGGTTTTTCAAGATAAAAGTCTGCTCTATCGCGTGGTATAGTTCGATTTTCCGCTGGACCCTTATTTTTTGAGATAAATTTAAAAATATCTTCAAAAATTGGTGCAAAAATGGTGTCTCTCCGTCTTTAATCATTGTTTAAACATGTTTAAACAATCATAGTGTATTAATATTGGATATCACTGTATTCGGGAAAGTCCACAGAATCTTTTGCTGCAAAGAACAATTCAATATCTTTTATAATAACATCACAATATTTGTTTAAAGTTAAAAAATATGTTTTTTTTCAAAGCCATGTTCCTCAAAAACTGTGCGTATAGGAAAAAAATTAAAAACAGATTCGGAATCAGCGCAAAAAACTCTATAAGAAGGACCCAATAGTAATCTGGGAACATAAAAAAAGTTGAAATTTGTTGGACAGTGTTATCATATATTTTATATTAATTTTCAATTTAATCTCAGTTAACAATTCGTTTTGAACTGATTGTTTATTTAAAGATTGTAATATAAATGTTTTTGTACTTTCATCGATATTCTTTGAAAATGTATTCTCGGCGATGATTAACTCACTCTTGCATTGGAATAATTTTCGATTATTGTAAGCGGTTACATTAGCATTAGTTGCATAATTGGAAAAAAAGTATTTTTAATTAAAAAAAACAAGAAAAAAAATTTTTTTTTAATTTTATAAAAAATTTTTTTTTTAATTTTATAAAAAAATTTTTTTTTTTAAATATGTCTAAATATATATATATATATATAGTTACGTTTACTTCTTCGGTGGATACGCCTTTCGTATAAATTGCAATCTTTAATCAACTCCTTCCGAAAAAAACTAAAAAACTACTTGACCAAAATGGACCAAAAATCTAATCAGCTCTAAGTTACGACGGGGCACATCGATTGCATCATTCATCATCCTGATCGCGTTGTTACTTTTTCTGAAAACGTTAACGAAAAATTTGATACCATAGAAACGGACATACGCGCACACACACGCACATATCGACATTTTGGTAAAAATAGTCTAAAATGACTCCAATGACCATGAAACGTGAAGATCTGCTAAAAATTCGATTTTCGATTTTCGGGGTCATTACAATAACTTCCCTATAAAATCGGGAAGTTAAAAAATTATGAAGTGAAAACAAGATGAAGAACATCTAATACAAAAAAAACTAATATAGAAAAAACAAGATCAGGAACAACTAATACAAAAAAAAATCATAGAAAAAATTTCATTTCAAAAATAATGAACGATCAAAATTTGTGACACAAAGAAGGAGAGCGTATGGGAAATGCTATGAACTATGTCTCTTTCTTTCCCATACACTCTCTTTCTTTGTGTCACAAATTTTGATCGTTCATTATTTTTTAAATGACATTTTTTCTATGATTTTTTTTTGTATTAGTTGTTCCTGATCTTGTTTTTTCTATATTAGTTTTTTTTGTATTAGATGTTCTTCATCTTGTTTTCACTTCATAATTTTTTTTGTATTAGTTGTTCCCGATCTTGTTTGTTTGTATTAGTTGTTCATGATCTTGTTGTCGCTTCATATACCATTTCCAATCTTAATTTACTTCTAAACATTACTAGACTGCAAGTAGTTTCACTTCTGTCGCGCGTGGTTTTTCACGCGTTTATTTTTTTTATCTTTGGAGATATCTGCAACCCGTTGTATATGCCACAATAATCAATAATGTTCAAGAAGTCTGGAATCACATAATAAATGCATGTAATAGTATAAAAAGAGACGCTGTGATTATGGCAACAGCGAGAAATGTAATACAAAGCGCGGAGCAAAATATGTATCGTAGAAAAATGGAACGCAGTTCCTACATCTGACGTAACTTGATTTATTTTGGAAAAAATAAGTTTCCATTAAAGTAACGTTTGCACAATCCTTTATATGTATTCATTTTGATTTTAGATTTAGAAATGTAATTTTGTAATTTATATACATATACCTATTCTTTTACTTAGATATTTATTTTCTATTCCACACACTGTAGGTTTTGAAAACCACAGATATGGAAATAATGCTATGGTCCAGTGTTCTGCTCTCTGTAATATATGGAAATTATATTAACTTTAATTAGTGGAAACGTATGTAAATAGATGCATGTGCTGTCATAACATAAGCAAGTATTTCTAACCTTTTCGTTTGATCCTACTACCGTAATTTTTACTAAAATCCTATCGCTGCAGCATTTTATTCATTGCGATATATACCAAAAATGTTCCATAATATTCTAAGATCGTTGGTTGTCCAAACGGTTGAGGAGTTGGACTACCAAGCGGTAGACCGGGGTTCGAATCCCGTCGGGCTAAGAATTTTTTTTTCTCCGTTAAATCTCCGTTTTCGCGCCACTCGTCTTTCGACTTCCGTAACATCGTTTCCGTCACATCAGAAAATCGTAATCCTCAGCAAAGAAGTTTCACTGCAAAAATACATTTTTTGAATCATCTTATCATGACACTTTCTGTCCAGGTCTCATTTGTCTACCCATTTTTTATAATTATATGCATTCGCATAAACATCCTTTTTTTTAACGTTGCCCACGGCCACACGGGTCGCACCTCGTGGGCCTCAATTTCCTCTTACACTAAGAAGACATTGGTTTTTTCATCCATAAACGTGACGCATAAACCGTTAGTTTGTATTTAAGAACCTAGGACCTAAGAATGATGTCTGAAAATCACTTAATTGGTGGGTACTCTGGAAGGCCTTCGGTTTAACGTTTTATTGCGGACACGGTAGATACATTGTCAGTGGAGGCGCGGTGGGCTTACCGGTTTTACGAAGCGACGTTTTACCTTTTACTATTTATAAAGTTGTTGTTATTGGACCTTACCCTTGCGTGTGTTAACTATTTCGGTTTTTTCCATTTTGGTGAAACTTATGTGAGATATAGTTCTTCGATTTTTTTTCGAATTTTCTTCGAAAATTTACATTAAAAAGTTACAAAGGTATTCATGATCCTACTGTAGTCTTGTGTAACCGGATTAACCGGGTTAGGATTCACATCCCTGGCCCAGTGGAGAGATGGGTCAGGTCAGCTAGGCCTTGGGCGGTGGGGTTTTATTGGGTATGGGCGTATAGGTCCCGTTTCTCCCCAACTTTCACCTTAGGGGAGGCCGAGTCCCCCCCCTACACTATCCCCTAACTTTCATCTTTGGGGGGTCTACGTAACGGTATTTCCCCACCGCGACCGCCCTAAAAAAAAGAAGGTACAACTTTAAACTGAAACCGCATCATTTGAGAAAGTCGGAAATGTAACACAGACCCTTATTCGAAATTCAAATTCAGTTAACGGATCCGCGAAATCCCGTGAAAGGTATAGAACAAGTTTTTCCGTTTCATTGTGCCGCGTCGGGCTTGTCGATTCATTATCAAGGTAACCGTGGCGATAGTTACATTGGAACAACGGGAGCAAGTCCGAGTTTCCGAGGAAATTTCGAAATTTCGGTAATAGTTTAATGGACAGAGGAAAATTACCGGGCGCTGGACGATATTTTATTTCCCGTTGGATATTAGCCCGCTTAGTATGTAGCTGCTGTTTACGAAGTTCGTTCGTTCGTTCCCAGGGGTAAATTCGATCGGCCAACCTAACTATCGGCTCTCAGGACGCGAGGATATTTGATCGTCCCCGTATTTAGAAGTCTTCGATTTGAGTTGCGCTTTTAGCAATCGCTCGCGTTCGCGCCACACGATATTTATTTATTTTTTTCTTCTTTGAACCGTGCCGGGCTCCTCGGATGAATTTCTTTTTGCACTTGGAACTCACGACTCGCGTCCGCTTCTACGTTTCTTGTCGTGGGTTTTCTAGACATATCGGCAAGATTAAAGGCTCCGAAGTTCCCAAGGGTTTCTCCGCTTCCACGGTGCAGCACGGAAATATCGAGAAGGTCGTGAGCGCGCGGTACCAAAAACCGCGAGGAAGATTGATTTTCCGCTCCTTGCGGATAACTGAGACCATCGAACTTCCAGCGAAAAAAGAAACTAGCGACGAAAGATTTCAACGGTTACGTCGGATTACACCGCAAAAGGTGTTAATTCGTTAGAGGCGCGTGCTCGCTCTCTTCTGCCCCCGTCCTTTTCTCAAGTTCAGCTGCATCTCCTCAATTGAGGACACGGTTCTTTAAAGCTTATTACTATTCCCGCGTTCAGTCTCGTTCATCGCCGCACTCTTTGCTACGCGTCACGAGACCGGTAACAAGATACTCGGTGGTAATCACCTGAAGAATCGTCAGCCGTGCCTAATTCGGCCGTTTAAATTACAGAAAACGAAACGTGCGTTACCGACACGGGATACGTACCAATCAGCGGCACTGGGTTAATTGATAGTAATTGGTGACTCAAGCCACTATGTCAGCGGCAAGCCCCTTTTTTCCGCGTCGAGAGGATCGTTCCTCGTGTATTCTCCCGGCTGGCCAAGGCCATCATCAATTCTCTCAAAGGAGATCGGTTCACTGCCGAGCAGAGTCGCCGGATTGAGAGTTGTGTCCCCACTTTATTTTCCCCTTGTACGACGCTATTCCTCTCCGCGGCGGGAGTGGGGAGGAGGGGGGCCGGAGAGCCCTACTACGCATACGAAAATACAGTATTAGCAATAGTTTTTTGCAAATATCTTGAAAACTAAGCCCGATCACCGGGTAGATGTAATGACAAAAGATGTTCAGAATGGTGTCCTTGACAACATATGTCAAGGTGAAGGTGATCCGAGATGGGTCCCCTGGATGGGGCTGGGGGTGACGGAAGATAAAAAACTTAAATGAGAACCCACATTTTTCATTGCAGATTTGGATTCTCCGGAAAAAATACACAAATTTGACCTGGAAGGTTTTGCATTTTGGTTCACAGATGGCGCTTTAATGGATAAAAATCAAAATCGTTGAAAATTGGGGATATCTCGAGAAATATACATCAGATCAGAAAAATGAAAGTAGACGTATGTGATATTTTTAAAAATGCTATTCAATAACACCATAATTGTCTCCCCAACCTCACCTACTGAGGGTGGCAGAGGGAATTATTTCAAAATCTTCAATCCGATAGATCGTATATCACTTATGATAACAATTATAAAACAATTTAACGCATAGAGACAAAGTCAGTCTATAATGTACAGAAATAAAATGTAATGTGAGCGTGTAACTTAAAAATTACGGCGACATGACATAGATTGCATCACCACGTTCGCCTCCCAAGTTAGCTGAAGGACGTTTTAGAGGTCGACTTCCTCTCCGTCTTTCATTTCTACCCTCCGTACCTATAAGTTCAGTTTATGCACCGTCCTTTAGGCCTTTAGGCCTTTAGGTCCACCTCTGCGCTAAATCGTCCAAAAATATTTTAGAGAAAAAATGAACGATGGCTCGCTGTAGTAGCAGAGGCTTCAAGCGCCAATTGAAACTTGTGTTCGATTGTAGAGAACATTGAAATTTGAATATTTGAAAATGATTATTAGCGAGAATTGCAGCAGATTCCGCATTTATCGTTGGGCGATTAAAATGTACCAATTACGTGTAACTTTACATAATCGTCCATTGTTACCGGCTCGTGCCTGCAATTGGGATAATTACAGCGACTCGTAATTAACAACTATAGAAATGGACTTGCAATCCAATCAACAGTCACGTTTCAATTGCCGTTATTAACAGAAAATCAGTTTACGCTTTGACGAACTCTGCTTTTGTTCTTATGTAACGGAGGTGTTGTATTTCCTGTGCGCGCATACATAAATCAAAATGAAACCGAGCGACGCGCGACGCATGGTGGTGTCGGAATCGCGGATCTAACGGGTCAAAACTATTTAAGCATTATTTTAAGACTTAAAACCATAGTAAAATAGGTCGTTGGATTTGTCTTGACGTCAACTACAACAACGTATTATAAAAAATACGTAGAGAGACATTTATAAAATTAAAGTGACCATAATGTTTTATTAAGAAAAAATGTTTTGTAATTTTTTTTATTGAGATTTAAAGACGACTGAATATCGATCAACATTTTGTTGGTTAGTTAAATGAATGTGTAAATGCTTAAATATAGTATAAAGATAAAGATATGTTTCACTAACGTATTACCACTTGTGAGCAGGGTTGCCATATGCGAGTCTCGCCAGGCCCCTTACCTTTCCGCCTTCCGCCTTCCGTCTTCCGCCCCTCGCCCAGCTTGTCTGCTGAGTCCGCCCACTCCTCCCACTAACACCGACGCGGGTCGCTGAAAGAGCTAAAAGTTATCCTAATGATATCGAGTTCCAGAAGCGTTTCGGGGATAGGAAGAAGCGCTGGCATAAGTGTGTACTGCCTAATGGAGACTGTCTAGAATTGTCTAGACATTGTGTCTGGGCCTGTGCCACAATCGATTGGAACATTGTCAGTTTCGAGCTATTTATTGGCGTGCTTAGCTCTTAGAATTAGTTACGGACTTGGGTACGGTTGAAAGTTAAGTGTCCTCTTTCGTTTCGGGAAAGCAAACCAGCCGTACCCCAGTCAATGACAATTGACGTATCGCAGGCCCACACAGCGGAAAGGCGACACCAGTTTGGGGCAGATACCTGAACAAAGGATCCTTGTGCATAGGCTTGACTTATTTACGAGGCTTGCGTGAGAAACAAATCACAGATTTTAGTAGGCGTAGCACATAATTTGGATTACGCCCTGAACTGGTGATTGGTCCTTTGGTTATCCCTACCAAGGAAAGGATCTCTTCCCGAGCTTTGGTAGGGAATTTTAGAGACATAGCGGGCGGCATCTTACGAGCTTGAGAAGGAGTCGTACAAGGCGTCTTAAAACCGATATTCGAAGTTGAACGTGAGCGGGAGTTACGAATTGAAGTGTGCCGTGCATTCTGAACTGTCATTCGTCATCGATTTGAACTTTCATTCGTCATCTATTTGAACTTTCATTCGTCATTTATATGAACTGTCATTAGTCATCTATATGAACTTTCATCCGTCATCGATATGAACTTTCATCCGTCATCTATATGAACTGTCATTCGTCATCTATGTGAACTTTCATCCGTTATCTATGTGAACTGTCATTCGTCATCTATGTGAACTTTCATCCGTTATCCATGTGAACTGTCATTCGTCATCTATATGAACTTTCTTCGATCTTGTTACAAACAATATCATTGAACTTGTGTTATGAACTGAACTTTGAACTGTTGAACCTTGGACGTTCCAAGAGTTTATGACAAGTGTGTGATTCGTGTACACATTCTTGTGCAACCCAGAGCGTTTGATTGCTCTTGAACCAGCAGCAATCTTGGACTTAACAACGCTCTAAACAGAGACTATTTTGAAGGGGATAACATTCATGTAGAGTAGACGAATAACTAAAATTTTTTCCGAAAAATGAGAAATCCCGTTATTTTTCTATCACACCTCGTATATGTTTCTTCAAAATCGGAAGTTATAGAGCCCCGGTCTCCCCTACCGTGCCGGGACGAGGTAGTGGCTGAAAATCACTCTGTGAACGGGGCAAAATTATTTATCTGCTCGTGGTCGGATGGTGGACGTTGACAAGTGGGAGCCGGTGCAAAACGCTCGAGAGAAATGCCGGGAGGAAGGAGGAAGGACGATTAAGCGAGATTCCCGAGACTGTCGGGCCGTTGCGTTGGAAAAAATTGTCGCTCTCAACAACGACGAGAAGAAAGATAGAAACTCTTCACACGGAGGATATCTCCTCGTCTTTACTCCCTTTTTTCCCCCGGACGTGAACGAAGCTACTTAATCCACTGGCTGGTCCTCGTCGCTGGAAACGCGCCCTCCCCTCGCATTTATGTTTTGGAGATGAGAGTACTTAATCCGTAGCGCCGTTGGGTATGCGCTCATTTATCTTAGCAAAACGTTACCATACAGAGAGTGTCTTCGCAAAGTGACATTTCTATGTGAAGAAGCATGTCGAAGGTTCGTAATGAAATTAGCCCCTCGTATCAAGTTTTATCTCTGCGAGAATCTCTGGTTTTCGCTCGGTTCCGAATTGAAATGAACAGAACCCGAGGAAAAAGTAGCAGTAACCGACGCGACGCGCTACCCGATCCTAACTCACATCCAACGTAGTACTCGACAAATATTTATATTCGATCTGTCCACCACCAAAATGTAATTTGATTTCTATCTAGCGTTCCCATCCGGACCATCCAATTTGTTCCCGCGAACTTTCCTGTCATTCCTCCATCATCCGGAGTACAGCGGGCTGGGAATGGAACACGATCCTGCCCTTAATCTAGTGAGATGTAATTAACTGATGCAACTTCTGCAACAAACACCCCGATATGCGGGCGCGCGAGTGTCGACCACACCGCGAGCTCCGCCGAAAACGTAGACACGTTAATTAATTAACTAAACATCAGCCCGCGACGATCGCTCATTAGCTGTTCTGTTCGCGTAAAAGCGCGAGAAAATTAGTAGCATCCACGCCTCGGCTTTACCGCCCTGCTAATTGTACCTCCCTGGCGAACACCTCTTGCGAATAGCATACATTTCAAGGACAACGCTGGTAATCCGGCTACGCTTATCGTCACGCGGGACATTCTCCGAAGAGAAGTATCGTTGCACAGGAAAAGGGTAGTTTGTTTACTGCGAAAGCCCCGCGGGCACGGAACGATCGTGTCCTCGAGTTCGTTGCAGCTCCGCGCGAAAAACATCGACGGAACTGGCATCAACAGGTTCAACGGGGAAAGTTCCCAGCAGCAGAGCGATAATTGCGGCCAGAGCCTGGTTCTCGCGAGACGGTGGTTCGCACCTCGACTGGATTCGAGCATCGACCATGGAGCATATGGCCCTTTTTAATTAACTCGTCGACGACGATTCGTCCAGACGAAACACAAAATGAACTGTCTCGTCGTTAACCGAGTTGCGGAACGGAGTTGCAAGCAGAGTTGTGTTGTATGTTGCATTACTATTGAATTACTTGACGAATTATAATTACAAGGTAATTCAATTATATTGTATTCAATTATTTCGTAATTCGAAATTCAGTCGCTTCATTCAATTCAATTATGATACAGTAAATCGTCCTCTATAGTCGCAAAAGCCTCGGGGACCGGGAGGTTCATTTGCAAAGTTCGTAGAAGGGCATTATTTTTTTCAGCTCCAATGGCCAAGCCGAACACGTAGAGAAGGGCAGCGCGTGTCAAGAGAGATTGCGCACGGCCGCGGCCGAAGCCGCGGACTGCGACTACTCTCCGCGTCTTTTTCGCATACGGATCAAGTCCCCACCTCTCCAAGTCGACTCTGGAAAAATTCCCGATGATTCGCGATTAACGGGAGCAGCGGGAATATTTTTGGCCCGAGTGACCTGCTCTCAATTAGTTTGGCCCAAGTGGCTCGCAAATGTTTTATTGCCCCCTGGCCTGGGTCCGGCGACGAAGGCCAAGGGGTGAGAAAAACTCGGAACACGACCCGAGTGTGCCTCGCGTCGCGTCGGGACAATGAAATATCCGAAAAAACTCGGACATATAACAAATGTCCAGCTGCATCGATTGATGTATTAAAATAATTATTTAAATAAAAATAAATTTTATAAAAATACCACGTTTTTAAAACGCACTAAAAAGTATAAAATAAAATTTTTAAAAACGCCACGTTTAAAAAACGGATTAAAAAGTATAAAATAATTTTTTCTAGCCCCATACAGATTCCTAACCCCTGAAAATTTGTGATTGTGAATTTTTAATAGCTAAGAAAATACTTGTGAGATTTAAAACGAAAAACGCGGGGCGCATGCAATAGATAATTGGTGCATGAACACTAAATCACTAACAACTTTATTGCACTGCAAATGTTATGAAGTGTTGTACGAGATTTCTCAGCGGCAGCTACTCTCTACACTCCTTACTATGTATTATCTTGCGTCCCACGTTTTTCGTTTTAAATCTTACAAGTATTTTCTTAGCTATTAAAAATTCACAATCACAAATTTTCAGGGGTTAGGAATCTGTATGGGGCTAGAAAAAATTATTTTATACTTTTTAATCCGTTTTTTAAACGTGGCGTTTTTAAAAATTTTATTTTATACTTTTTAGTGCGTTTTAAAAACGTGGTATTTTTAAAAAATTTATTTTTATTTAAATAATTATTTTCTGCTTTTTAGTCTTGTATGTGTGAAATTTTACAATCGATTTTGAACATTTTGATGAGATTATAACAGGGACATGTAGTAAATTTCAGACGGTATTTGCGACGCGTCATATCGAAAACGAACGCCGTGGTAAAATGTCAAAGATAAAGGTTCGACGGACAATTTCGGTGTAACTGTTCTTTCGCTTGGTAAACAAACATTATAGTATACTAATTCGTAGTAACTTTGTAAACACCGCACGGAGCTCGAACGCACACTGAGCTCCTTCGGTGCGAAGCAGGTCAGTGGAGTGGGGATGAGTCAGAGTGGGAACCGAGTGGGCACTACCGGTCGCCGCGCGGGGACGTGTAACGGTTAAATTTTTAATAGTTTATATCTCCTAAAAGCGTAGGCTGTTGTAAATTTAAAAAATTTTTTTTTAAATATTGCATTGTCATATAGTACTGAGCTATGTTTAAAATTTCAAGTCTCCAGCTCATCGAGAAGTTAGTTTAAAATCAGTTGTAAAATTTGTACCGAACGGACAAACAGACATACAAGAAAGCGACCTAATAAAAACGTGGTAAAATATTTAATGGCATACCTGGTGATTTGGCGACTTCTCTGTGAAAATCATCATTAACGAACTGCTCCTTTTTTGTAGACATTATTTCGAGATTATAACAGAGACATGTAGTAAATTTCAGACGGTATTGGGACCACATCATATCGAAACGCCGTGGTAAAATGTCAAAGATAAAGGTTCGACCGAAAATCTCGGTGTAACTGTCCCTTCGATTGGTAAACAAACATTATAGTATAATAATACGTAGTAACTTTGTAAAGACCGCACGGAGCTTAAACGCACACTGACACACATTGACGCACACTGAGCTCCTTCGGTGCGAATCGGGTCAGTGGAGTGGGGATGAGTCAGAGAGGGAACGGGTAGTGGAGTAGGGAGCGCTGTCGCGCAGCGTGGCGATCGCTGAACGCGATGACGTAGGTTTCGCGGGGGGGGGGGGGTTAACAGGTAAATATTTAATTGTTATATCTCCGAAACGGATAGACTTTTAAAAAATTTTTTTTTTTGAATTATGCATTGTCATCCAGTTCTGAGCCAGGTAACCGATTTCAAGTCTCTAGCTCATCAGGAAGTTAGTTTAAAATCAATTGCAAAATTTGCCACCGAACAAACAGACAAACAAACAGGCAAACAAGAAAGCGAGCTAATAAAAACGTGGTAAAAAATACCTCATTCCATTAAAAAAAATGAAGTTGACCTTGGTATGACCTTGAAAATATGATGAAAATTTAAAATCGATATGACTGCTGCATCAGCCCCTCCTTCAATTAAACTTTTTATTTTTAATATTGTTTTCTCTGGAATTTAGTTTTCGAGATATTCCAGCTGGAAGGTGGTCAGAATAAATGCTCCACCCTGTCTAAGATTACTGCGTTTTCGAAGGATAGTCATCGTCGCATAAGAAAACATCCTGATAAACATAAACACAAAATTGAGTTGTCCGTGAATGCGAAACGGAAGAAACACGGATAACTAGAGGGCTATTGTTGCTCGCTCGCTTCGCGAGCTCGCGGGTAGGACTGCTCTTGCGAGAGGGTTAGTGATACGTATGGCTAGTAGGGCCTACTGCTTTTAATGTTTTTTATTTGGTGTGTGACTCTCCACGAGCCACACAAAGAACTTCCCGATTCAATAGTTTTCTACTTATCAAAATGATTGCTATATGGCGTCGCATTAAACCAATATCGTATGCTCGTTGTTCGCTTGGTTCCTTGTTATAGCATACTAATGTTGCAAAATAAATTGTCTTAATAGTTTTTCGCAAACGATACAACTCATCATTATCCGGGTTTGCAGTATTGATCTTGGTTTTCTTCGATACTATTAATTTAAATTTTCTCAAAATATATAAACCGCTCAATTTTGAAACTCTGCTCAGTGCTACATAAACATTTGTAAAGTTCGTATTTCTGATGTTTTAAAATCCATACATACTTTCTCGTATGTTTGTCCCTGACTTTTATGAATCGTAATCGCTTCAGCAGGAACCACTGGAAATTGACTACGTGTGATTTGTTATTTTTCTTCACTCGAAATATTTACTTGATTCGATATTTTTTTATTATTGGTGTTAAATTTTGATTTATATTTGCATTTTTCATATAATCACGATAACGAGTTCTTACTTTCACTCCTACTCTGGCCAATTGAAAATCTAACCACAATATAGACGGAATTTTAGTATTTTCTTGAAAAGTAATAAATTTTAATATTCCACATGCTGCATTAACCAATCCGTCTTCAACATCAATGTTATTAATTATCATATATTTTATATTAATTTTCAATTTAATCTCAGTTCACAATTCGTTTTGAACTGATTGTTTATTTAAAGATTGTAATATAAATGTTTTTGTACTTTCATCGATATTCTTTGAAAATGTATTCTCGGCGATGATTAACTCACTCTTGCATTGGAATAACTTTCGATTATTGTAAGCGGTTACATTAGCATTAGTTGCATAATTAGAAAAAAGTATTTTTTATTAAAAAAAACAAGAAAAATTTTTTTTTTAATTTTATAAAAAATTTTTATTTTAATTTTATAAAAAAAAATTTTTTTTAAATATGTCTATATATATAGTTACGTTTACTTCTTCGGTGGATACGCCTTTCGTATAAATTGCAATGTTTAATCAACTCCTTTCGAAAAAAACTAAAAAACTACTTGACCAAAATGGACCAAAATCTAATCAGCTCTAAGTTACAGCGGGGCATATCGATTGCATCATTCATCATTCCGATCGCGTTGTTACTTTTTCTGAAAACGTTATCGAAAAATTTGATACCATAGAAACGGACATACACGCGCGCACACACACACACACACACACACACACGAACATTTTGCTGAAAATAGTCTAAAATGACTGCAATGACCATGAAACGTGAAGATGTGCTAAAAAATCGATTTTCGATTTTCGGGGTAATTACAATAACTTCCCTATAAAATCGGGAAGTTAAAAATGAAAGATTGTACACATTGAGTTGTTACGTATGCAGGCGCTACCGTTGGTGACTCTTGACCCTTCCGGAGATATGTGTCGAAACAGAGGGCCTATTTAAGAACAAAGGGCTTACTCAAAATCGAATCAAAGAGGGGCTCTTGCAAGCGATATACAGTCGGGGATCAAAATAAGTGGACAGTTAGTGGAAATAGGTAAAAATGAAATTTAGTCGAATTAACATGACTGTTATAAACTTAAGTTTTATTTATTATATATCCTTATAGTGTATAGATTATTTAACGAATAATTGAAGTTCATATTTACATCTTTGTGTAAACACACCGTGCCATAACGAAAATGTCAGCTATTTATCAGGAGACAAAATTGAGTGGACACTTGGTTATAACGTTATTGTAAGGGAAGAAATGTATACAAATACTAGGAACAGGTCACGCTTACATACAGTGATCTCCATCAATCTTATTAGTACCAATTCAGGCTTCGTAAAAGTAAGAACATTTATACAATAATTGCAGAATGCCAGAAACGAAAGAAATTTCATATCAAATTCGCCATTTAATTGTATCGGATTGCTGTAAGAAATTAAGTTACCGCGTAATAGCTCGGAAGTACAACGTATCTAAAAGTGCAGTAGGAAAAATTTATAAAAAGTATCTAGCGCATAAGACCGTGAAAAATTTAAGAGGTCGTGGACGCAAACGCTGTACTACCATACAAGAACACCTTCGAATTTTTCGTACAAGTCGAAAAGATCCAACGATTGCAGCAAGAAGTATTGCAGAAATAGTGGAATTAAATGTTTCAACAAAAACAATAAAACGAAGACTGCGCGAAGCTGGTTTAAGATGCTGCAACGCTAGACGTAAGCCGCATATTAATAAAAGAAATATGAGAAAACGTTTAGCATTTGCAAAAAAATATGTAAATATGCCACTAGTATTCTGGAAAAATATAATTTCGAGCGACGAAAGTAAATTTGAGTTGCGACAATTAAAAAAGAAGCACAAAGTCTGGAGAAAACAACATGAAACGTATAAAAGACCATTTATTACACCCACAGTTAAATTTGGCGGTGTACAAATATTGTACAAATATTGTAAATGTTAGTACAAATTGACGGCATTATGAATGCAGATAAGTATATTGATATATTAAATGATAATTTGGAAGAAGCAGTGGTAAAAATGGGTTGCGACGATGAATTTGTCTTTCAACAAGAAAATGACTCTAAGCACACTGCTAAGAAAACTAAAAAATTTTTTGAGGATTCCAATATTAAATTGCTTGAATGGCCAGCCCAGAGGCTTGATTTGAATCCTATCGAGAACTTATGGAGTTTACTGGATGCAAAAGTTCCATTGGATCAGCGAAATAATAAGGTCGATTTTTTCAAAACGTTGCAGTCTGAATATGAAAAAATTAGTAACGATTATATTGAAAAGTTAATACAAAGTATTCCTCGACGCCTGGAAGCAGTAATACATGCAAAAGGCGGCAATACCAAGTACTAATTTTGTTATGTGTTTCATTTATTACGCATTTCATTGAGTGTCCACTCATTTTTGTCTCCTGATAAATAGCTAACATTTTCGTTATGGCACGGCGTGTTTACACAAAGATGTAAATATGAACTTCAATTATTCGTTAAATAATCTATACACTATAAGGATATATAATAAATAAAACTTAAGTTTATAACAGTCATGTTAATTCGACTAAATTTCATTTTTACCTATTTCCACTAACTGTCCACTTATTTTTGTCCCCGACTGTAACTTCTAAGAATTCATTTCTAATCAGAAGTAGCACGTGGCCCCCACCATAGCTAGATCCGATTTTGGGTACTATATAAGGGCATGGATCCTTCCTATTTAGTTGGGGTGATTCAAGTGAATACGCGCAGTACGTATCGTTCCAAGTCACTTCGAGCAAGATCGGGTGTTAAAGTCAGTAGATGATACACACGGGTTCTAATTCACTTTTTTGGGGCTAAAAAAGCGGAATGAGGTAAACGAGGGAAGGGGTTATTGCGCGAGCACGTTCGATGGCGAGGGGGAGGGGGAGGGGGAGGGGGGTAATACAGAGAGCTCCCTTATCTTGAAAGGGGGTGGGGGGAGGGGGAGGGGTCCTTTTCCAGGACAGTTTCCTGGTATTGCATTCAGGGCCAGTTTCTTGGTATAGCCGCGTTCGTAGGCGAGGGGGAGGAGGCGGGGAGGGGGATCCACGTGTTATATTTTCGATACACAAAAGTTGAAATGTACCAACATCCGTTTTCCTGATATTGCGTAAGCCCCGTTCGTAGGCGAAGGGGAGGGGGAGGGCGGGGAATCCTTGGAACGTGTCCGAACGTGTTCCGCGTTATCTTTTCGATGCATCGTCTTATCTATATCGTGCAAGATGTAAGAGGAGCGTTTCACTGTTTTCTGTCTGTCATCACCATACAGCCAGCCAGCGTAAACGCTCATGTCCAAAAATGTCCGAAACTCTGTCATCACCATACAGCCATCCAGCGCACAGTGGTCCGGTAGCTCGCTTTTTGTGGCCAAAACTATTGTAGCGTTATTTCAAGGTTTAATGTTATATGATTATAGGTCGTTGAATTCGTCTTGATACCAGTTAGAATATTATGAAGTAAAAAATATATGTTAATATTTAAAACATTGAGGTGACCTTCATTTTTTATTAAAAAAAAGAGATTTTTCTTTAACTTTTTGTATTGAAGTTTGTAGAAAAGTGAATACTGATTAACTTTCGTTGGAAACATTTTTTTGTCAGATCATCGGAAATATTTGAAAAATCTTGTTAATAATTCTCACAATGCATACTATTGTCTAGAAATCGCGGAAAAGTAGCTAAGATTGAATTCTTCATAGGAATTATACGAAATCTAGTAGTAATGAGAAGTTTTCGGGGTCTCTGACTGGCACAGAGAAAACGTATACATACATTGTAATTCGAAGCTGCTATACAAGATTCAAGTGGAACTGCGTATCCAGGCGTCGTATAACCGCGAGCCCGTATTTGTTAAAATCCGTTTATAGTTCAAGATTGCGGGAGATTGCAATTGAAATTTACATGATCTTCTTAGTAAATGTTCAAGCTTTCATATAAAACAAATCCGATGTTTAGCGGTCTTAAGCGTTTTTGTATCATTCTTTTCAAAGTTTGAAATGCTATTAATTTACGCTATTTGCATATGGACTAAACAGTGCTTAAAAATGGATTAAATATTTGAAGTGCGCTTCCTAACATATATGAAACCATCATTAAAATCTATTTTCTGATATTCGATGATTGGAATCTAAAACGTTTTATTTTACTTCGAATTTTATGACTTTGTCTTTAGAACGCTATATCTCATCACAGAATTATCTAAAGTGAATAACATTTTGGATTTTGGAGCTTTGGAGGGTTGTTACTTTATAGGAAAAAAATTTTTTCAATCTATTAAAGTTGTTGAGAACTCTAGCGATGGATTTTGGGGGTGAGGAGTAGAAGAAATAGGTGTAACAATTTCGGGTAACAAAAGAACATATATTGTAACGAAAAGAAAGGTACACGCAGAAAATACAATGTAGAATGAATGATCGCCGTCGGAATGAGATGCGACTATCGCGAGTCGAACCCGAACGTGTCAATGTATAAGTGAACTGAAGAAATGTGTATGTCAGTGTGACAAGAGCGCAGAGTAGTCGTCGAATCGAAAGTACGATAATGTTAACAACGCTAATAAGCACGAGAGGCAATCGTGGCTGTCTTTTATACGGAGGTGGGCCATCGGTCTCGGAAGGAAAACGGAGAGGGCACTTTGAAATTAAAGGTTTAGGATCGCAGCAACGTTCGTGAGGGCAATGGCCTGATAACCGGAGCTGCGAGGGAAACAAAGGAATTAGGTAATAGGAGCATTATAATGAACATACAGGAGCGATGGCCCACGAGACAACACGACGAGTGCAATGAACTCTCGGTCTCGCAAAGTTTACCTTTGGTGGTCGATCACCTCGTCGGTTGTTGTCGAACGCGTACAGCTGATCGTTGGTGAGGCATAAGAAACGGCCGGCGCGAAATGGTTTTTGCCTCACCGGTATCGCGGCTTACATTAGTAAATATAATATTACCGTTTCGCGGATCACGAAACGAGGCTATGCAAGACGGACTGAAGGTTTTTGAACATTCCGCCCGCCTTCGGCTGTCGCCGAATATGACTACTAGGCAATTCAAAATTACTGTTCTGATTCACGATATAGAGGGACGATCTTGGCGATGGGGCGTTTGAACTGACTCGTCGCGGTTTTGACGGTGACGACTCGGATAAGCCCGTCGGTTCCCGCATGTACCTCGGTAATGCGTGCCAGCGGCCACTTGCAAGGTGGCGTCAGCTCGGATTTGATAAGGACCAACTCCCCGATGGTCAGTGATGGCTGCGTGATGGTCCATTTTTTTCGCGTTTGGAGCTGGTGCAGGTACTCACTGGACCAGCGACGCCAGAAATGCTCGACTCGTTGCTGCTGTTGCTGCCATCGGGAAAGTCGGTGCGTCGGGTCGTCCTGCAAAGTTGGCTCGGGTATGGCCAACAGAGGTCCGCCAACAAGAAAGTGCCCTGGCGTCAGGGGACTGAGGTCCTCAGGGTCGTCGGTCAGTGCTTGGAGGGGGCGTGATTTTAGACACGCCTCCACCTGACAGAGGACAGTGGTGAGCTCCTCGTATGTCAGGGTTGTGTCGCTCAGGACCCGCCGTAAATGGTGTTTGACCGAGCGGACGGCAGCCTCCCACAGTCCACCAAAGTGCGGTGCGCCGGGAGGAATGAATTTCCATCTCACACCGTCAGTGGACAGGTGATGGGAGATGGCAGCTGCTTCCCTGGATGAGGCGGTGAACAGATGTCGCAGCTCCTGGTCTGCTGCGACAAAATTCGTGCCGCAGTCACTGGTCAGTGTGGAGCATAGACCGCGACGACTGGAGAAACGACGGAAAGCAGCTAGGAAGGCGGCGGTAGTGTAGTCGCTGACCGTTTCGATGTGCACGGCCCGAGTACTGAAACAGACAAAAATTGCCACGTATCCCTTCGTGGTTTTATGTCCTCGTCCTGCTGTCGTTCTGATGGTCACCTGGCCGGCGTAGTCGACGCCGGTGTGCAGAAATGGTCGAGAAGGTGCCACTCTGTTTGGTGGGAGGTCACCCATGCGCTGTTCCTTCGTTGCCGCCCGCCATCGAAGACAGACAATGCATCGGGAGATGCACTTTTTTACCAGTCGTCGTCCTTGTGGAATCCAAAAGCGTTGGCGGATGGATGCGAGTGTTGCACTCCTCCATGCAAGGTGCGACGGTGGTGATGGTCAATGACAAGGATGGTGAGGGGGGAGTCTGGAGCTAGCATTACTGGATGCTGCTCGTCGAAGGACAGCAGCGAGTGTTTCAGACGACCTCCCACGCGTAGGATGCCTTGGTCATCCAGAACGGTGCCATTGCCCTGAGTCGATTTGATCGTCCGATCGGGCGGCTGGTCGACAATGCAGCGATGACGTCTGGATGATCACAGTGCTGAGCAAGTTTGATAACTCGAAGCTCCGCCTGTCGTAATTCGTCTGGTTGTAAATGCAGACCGAGCGAGCCGCTGTGGGTGGTGCATTGTCTCCACCGTAGACACCAGGCGGTAATCCTCAGTAGCCGATTGAGGGAGGAATAGCGCGTGAGGAGTGGAGGTGCGTCAGGTACGCGGATATGGCAGGAAGTTGGAGTGGATTTCTCTTCCTCCGTCGTGGTGAGGGCTGGAAGGACTGTATCCCAAATGCAGGGTGGACTGACCAACCATTCTGGACCGTGCCACCAAAGATGGTGGCTGCGTAGCTGGGCTGATGAGACTCCTCGCGATGCACAGTCTGCCGGGTTGTCCTTCGTGCCCACGTGGTGCAGGCGGATGTTTGAACCTGTGGTTTGAAATCCAGATACTCGATTGGCTACATACGTATTCCAGCGCGATGGGGCGCCTCGTAACCATGCGAGTGCGACAGTGGAGTCTGACCACAGGTGCACCTCGTCGACTGTTATCCGTTGCTCTCGGCGGACATGTGAGAGTAGTCGTGCGCCCAAGACAGCAGCACAGAGCTCGAGCCGAGGGAGGGAAACGACCTTCAGCGGTGCAGTCTTCGATTTTGCCACGATTAGTGAGGCGGACACGGTCTTCGTGGAAAGCCTTTTCGCTGGCGTCCACAAAAATGTGCAGCTGCCTGGACGATTGGGAGCCGGTCACTCCGATCCACCGAGGAATACGGATTTCGGCTAAAGTGGGCATCTCGGTGGTCAAGTCCTTCCATTGCTCTGCTGCCCAGGGGGGAAGCGCTTTATCCCAGTCCAATTGTTCTTTCCAGAGCTGTTGCATGAAAATCTTGCCCCGGATGATGAACGGTGCTAGCCAACCAAGGGGATCGAACAATTTTGCCACCTGAGAAAGAACATGTCGCTTCGTAAGTTGGAGGGAGGAGATGGAGGATTTTACGGAGAAGGAGAGTTCGTCTGTATCGGGATGCCACGTGAGCCCTAGTGCGTTGCAACCTAGCTCGGGATGCCAAGGGATGACTGATGAAGTGGCCAAAAAATCAGGTGATAAATTGGACAGCAACGCAGAATGATTGGCGTTCCACTTTTTCAGGGTGAATCCGCCTGCCTTGCAGAGTCCGATTATGTCCTTCTGCACTCTGACCGCCTCGTCGACGGTATCTGCACCTGACAGGACGTCATCCACGTAGGTGGCTTCCTTCAGCAGGGTTGCGCCGCTCGGAAACCTTGACCCTTCGTCCGTAGCTAGTTGGAGTAGCGTCCGGATGGCGAGATACGGAGCGCAGGTCAAACCATACGTGACCGTAGTCAGATGATAGGGGATGATGGGCTGGTCAGAGCTTTCTCTCCACAGGATCTTCTGATAATCCCAGTCCTCTCGATGGACCTTGATCTGCCTGTACATCTTTTCGATGTCGGTGATGAAGGCTATTTTATGTCGCCTCCACCGTAGGAGGACGTCCATCAGGTCCAGCTGTAATTTTGGACCGGCTGAGAGATTGGCATTCAACGAGGTACCGGTGGAGGACGTCTTGGACCCGTTAAAGACGACCCTCAGTTTCATGGATGATTCGGTGACCTTCATCACCCCATGATGCGGCAGATAAAAATGAGGGCGATGTGTCAGCCAATTCTCCTCCGGTACTGGCTGCATGTGCCCGAGATGAAGATAATCCGCCATGAATTGGTTGTAGGCGGTTTGTAGCTGGTGATTCCCATGGAATCGTCGCTCGTTGGCCAGTAATATTCTCCGTGCTGCTCCGTGTGTTTCGCCAAGCGCCTGCAATGTATCGTTAAAGCATAACCTCACCACATATCTGCCGTCGTCATCTCGACGGTGGGTGGTGGCGAACAGCTTTTCGCACTGTGCTTCCTCGCTGAACAGTGGCTTGTCTGACGCTGGTACCTCCTCCTGTTCCCAGAAGCGGCGAACTAGCGATGTCAGATCGTCGATGGTGCAGGCGTGGCTGAAGGAAGTCGGAGAAGATGAACCAGGTCTCGTCGTAGGACCTGACAGGATCCATCCGAAAATGGTTTCCTGCGCTATCGGAGTGCAGCGAGCACCACGACGAATTCCGTCCAACAGTATAGTAGGGTACACATCTGCTCCCAATAACAGTTCGATCGGCTGCGTGGACGTCATGTCAGGGTCAGCCAGAGTGAGCCCTGAGATATGAGGCCATGTGAGTGACCCTCGATGTCCCGGTGGCCGGTAGGATGTGAGGCGCGGCAGGATAAGCGCCTCCACGGGACGACAGACTGATGGCTGGTCTCGTGGTGATAGTGTCAGGGTGGCCTTGCCTCGCACCGTTGCTGTTGGAGTGTCACCGGCTCCAACGACGATATGCGAGCAGGATGACCGTGGGGCATGCAGTGCCTGCACTAATGCCTCGCTGACCAGTGTGACCTCTGAGCAAGGGTCAATAAGTGCTCGTACAATGCTGTTCCGACCCTTTGCCCCACAGAAATTAGAGCGGTGGCGAGCAGGATAGCTGCTGGACCGTCAAGTAGTCCTGAGCTGTTGGATGTGACCATACTGTTGACCCTGGTCGAGGCTGTCCCACGTATGGCATCGTGGAAAATCGTGTGGTGCGGCTGGGCACACTGATGGCAAGTGTGTGTGTTCCGACACGCGCTGGCATCGTGACGTCCCAGACAGTTCAAGCAAAGCCCGGAAGAGTTGACCCGCTGCAATTTTTCTTGTGGCGATTTCCCTTTAAATGCTTGGCAGAAGTAGATGGGATGCCTACCCTGACAGAGCGAGCATGTTGACCGCTTCTGGACGACTTCGTGTTCGGTTGAGGTGTGGTGAGCCTTGACCCTGGATACCGTCACTCAAGATGCGGATCGTCGTGTCCCAGCTCGCGTCTCTACTGCCTCCTGCGTTCGGACAGTCTTCTCGAGGAATTCGAGCAGCTCAGAGAGTGAGGGGGGACTCGTTCGGCTGCCCAGAGACCGCTCCGAATGCTTTAACGTATGGTCATCCAGGATGCGGACGATGTACTGGACCATCCACAATGATGAATCGTCTACGGGAATGTCGAGGGAGTTCAGGTTGGACGACACATTGCACATGCAATTCAACACTCTTTTCAGCTCTGCTGCAGTGTGATTGCGGATCTCTTTCATAGTGAATAGCAGCTCGAACTGGGCGTCAACGAGGAGCCTTCTATTCTCGTAACGATGCTCCAACAATTCCCACGCCCGATAGAAGTTGCGACCTGAGATGGGTACACGTTGAATTAGCTGCGCTGCTTCTCCACTCAGGCTAGCGGTCAAATAGTGGAAACGCTCTGCATCGCTCCAGGATTCGTCTTCCAGCACAAGAGAAGTGAAGAGATCCCTGTACCGGATCCACTCATGGTACGATCCCGTGAAGGTGGGTATATCGGCCTTGGGAAGCGCGGACTGAGACACATGCACTTGGATGGGCAAAGTATTCGCTGGTGCAGTGAGACTGACTCCCTGTGCGCCGTCGATCTGTTGGGTTCCAGCAGGTGAGCAGTGGATGGGCAGCGAAGCGTCACCGGTTACCGATTTCCTGGTCGAGTCTAGATCCTCGAACCATTCCATCAGTTCGCTCCGTTGAAGGCAGTATGCCTCTTCTCCGGAGCTAAATATATCCAGGGTGAAATAGTCACCCTTGCGGTCATCCTCCGTGGCGGTGTGTCGAATGCTCACGTCGTTACTCTGGAAATATTTCCAGCGTGCGTCCAGATTCCGCAACTGGACCTCGATGAGTGCCTTGGTGATCTTAGCCTTGCCGAGCTTGCGAACGTTTTCACACGTTCGAGCCATACGTCCGTGCAGAAGGGTTTGATCGGCAATGAGTGTGTCCATGTTGCGGTGATGGAAAATGATGCGAAGAATGAGAAGTGATGAGTGTGAGATGCAATGAGAACAACGAAGAGGAAGGTTCGACTGGAGTGTACGAGGATAGGAATATGTGAACAGGAATAACAGTAGGTACGGATTCAGAAGGATCCGGCTCGAAGGACCAAATGTTGAAAACTCTAGCTATGGATTTTGGGGGTGAGGAGTAGAAGAAATAGGTGTAACAATTTCGGGTAACAAAAGAACATATATTGTAACGAAAAGAAAGGTACACGCAGAAAATACAATGTAGAATGAATGATCGCCGTCGGAATGAGATGCGACTATCGCGAGTCGAAACCGAACGTGTCAATGTATAAGTGAACTGAAGAAATGTGTATGTCAGTGTGACAAGAGCGCAGAGTAGTCGTCGAATCGAAAGTACGATAATGTTAACAACGCTAATAAGCACGAGAGGCAATCGTGGCTCTCTTTTATACGGAGGTGGTCCATCGGTTTCGGAAGGAAAACGGAGAGGGCACTTTGAAATTAAAGGTTTAGGATCGCAGCAACGTTCGTGAGGGCAATGGCCTGATAACCGGAGCTGCGAGGGAAACAAAGGAATTAGGTAATAGGAGCATTACAGTAAATCTTCAATCGGAGTCCTGGGTCGCCTATCTAACCGTAGTCCAGTGCCTACTCACTCCACTGCCGGCCAACGCTGCGCCGCGCCGTAGGGCGGCAATGTTTGATCTCGGCTCGGGTATATCGGTGTGAACACCACACATTGACTTGACTGAATCGAAGTCTCAAACTTCTTAATTTTAATGATCGGTTTATGGGACTTTAACTAGCTTATTCCTGGCGTTTCGCTGATTAAAATGGTACCAAGAACGATATAATTGGGCCAATATTTAGTGGTTTAATCGACGATGAAAGTTTCGAACGCAACGAAGAAGAGCGTATTGGAAAGAAAGAGACGCGAACAGTAGCCGCCGTCGGCACAGTTCAAAGGCCCGCGTGTTCTCGCAATGAAATGGCAATGACAGAATTGTTTAATTTCCATGATCGTTTCATGGGACTTTCACTACCTTATTTCTGGCATTTTTCTGATTAAAATGATACCAAACACGATATAATTGGGCCATATTTCGTGGTTTCATTGACGGTATGGAATAAATGTAGGAAATGGAAGAAGACCGCGAGTGAAAAAAATAAAAACTTTATTGTTTAACATACTAATGTGATGCTAACACTTATTAGTCGTTTAAAAATTTCTTACGGGACTTTTCTTTTTGTTGGCGTGCCTAAAAAAATGTTGTGTTATGCTTAGAATAGTATGATCTATTTATTATTTATTAATTAAATATTTCAATTGTCTTACCTAACATTGTTAATTCGAGTCCTTCTAAGTGGCATTGTTCCGCAGGTGTGAGATATTTTTTAAAAGATTCGGTGTGTTTAAAAAACTCCTCATAGATCTTTATTAGTTTTGGGGTATAAGCGATTGGACTCGAAGACACCGCATCTGGTTAGTGTCGTCGATTTCTGTCGCTCGACCATCAGGGGCACTTGAGATGCAAGGGTTGCGAGGGAAAGTTTCTCCCTTTGTCTTCATTTCTATAATTTCTTACATACAATTCGTAAACTTTTTTTCCAAGAACGGCCGTGCCACTTATCGTGGAAAAAGTCTTACACGAAAAAACTGCCATACAGTAAGATCTCCATCAGACCCGACGCGTGTACCGTGTTGGTTTACAGACCTTCCGACCTTTGGACCTCATATTTTGGAGCACTTGGAGAAATTTGGGATTTATGACGCTTGCGAACGAAAATTCAAGTCTAATTTTTTCAGAACATATTTTCGAGACGTTAAGATGTTTATTTGAACATATGCTATATATAGCATATGTTAAATGTATGACAAATTATAAATTATGCATCACATGTAATGTAAATATGACCCAATTATATCGTGTTTGGTATCATTTTAATCAGAAAAATGTCAGGAATAAGCTAGTTAAAGTCCCATCATGATATCATAGAAAATAAAGAAGTTAAGATTTTGGTGTTTCATTGTGATGACGCACGGGCCTTTAAACTGTGCCGGCGACAGCGACACGCTTCGGCCACGCGATCCTATTTCATTCTGTCCATCTCTATGTTCGGCTCGTCGTTTGAAGTCTCGGCGCGGTCGACGGAGTCATAAAAAAATAGCCTCTCTCCGCTACCCAAGTCCGTTCAACACACGGGTGTTGGGACTCCGATCGAAGAATTACTGTATAAGGAACATACAGGAGCGATGGCCCACGAGACAACACGACGAGTGCAATGAACTCTCGGTCTCGCAAAGTTTACCTTTGGTGGTCGATCACCTCGTCGGTGTTGTCGAACGCGTACAGCTGATCGTTGGTGAGGCATAAGAAACGGCCGGCGCGAAATGGTTTTTGCCTCACCGGTATCGCGGCTTACATTAGTAAATATAATATTACCGTTTCGCGGATCACGAAACGAGGCTATGCAAGACGGACTGAAGGTTTTTGAACAAAGTTGAAAAATTGAATTTTGGCCACGAAAACAGGGTCTCCAGACCACTGTGCAGCGTAAACGCTCATTAAGAGGAGCGTTTCAAATCATTTCTTTCATCTTTTTTATTGTAGTTGGTGGGGAGGGTAAGAATGAATGAACAGGGCGCGATGGAACGCGAATTGTAGTCTCGTAACAGTCGTTGTATGAAGTTATACCATAAAAAAAACGTCGACATCACGGTCGCTATACGAAGTTACATCGCGTGTGTGATCTTGTGTTTTTACCATCCGACCAACCAACTTCGCGCATCCCCCCTTTCTGCAACGGTGAGTACAATAAAAAATTAATAAACGATTGAAAATCCGGTAAAAAAACTTTCTTTATTTAGATGGATCGTATCACTCACATCATTGACATAGACGGATTCATTGTGGGAAAAAAATTGATATGCAAAGAATTAGCCATGATCGATGTTTGTCACGACGCACACTGGTCCACGAGCTCGATCTAGCTGTTCATTAATATTTTAGCACTATTTGAAAGTTTAAAGGTATAGTAATTTATGTCAACGATTTCAGAGAGAAGAAAAGAACGCTAATAATAATGCCCTTTGATACAATGAGGGCCCATGGGGGACTCGAAAGATATCCTTTACCAAAGATTGAAAACTTTGAAGATTCTCTTTAGTTTATTGAGCATTGTTATCTCAATAAATTATAAATATTAAATCTTGGTACAGGAGATATACTCTAAATACAGGCAAATACTATTCATTTGCAACAAAAATGGACACATAATATTAAATAGATTCTCCAGGGTATCAAAATAAAAAAAGAGGTAATTTTTCGGTGGCAAATAGGATTCATAAAATGTTGATTTTTAAATGCTTGTTCTGATCACAATTTTTAATAAATCTTATTAATTTCGTCGTTTTCGAATGTCATGGACATTTATGAAGCAATATACATTCAATAAACATCGATTTAGGCAAGTTACTTTTTTACCAAATGAACAGCTAGATCGAACGCGTGGACCAGTGTGCAACGGCTCGTTCGAACTCTCTGAATTTCGCTTGGGGAAGAACCTTCGTTGTTTATCCGACGCTGACAAAAAGTCTGCATGGTATGTCAGCAATTTCGTGCACGGAATTCCATTTAAAGATTTCGGCTATGAAAACTATCAACAGCACGATATATTCGAAGTAATTCAAAATTTTGTGCGCGAATACGCGAATCTTGTCGTAGCGTACAAAGGTGGATGTTTCGAGAGAGACATCCTTCGAAAAATGCAAATAAACTCGATTTTGGAAGATTTCAACTGTCCGAAATACGATGTACTAGTTCGCGATCCCGTGTATGAAATTGCCAACGGCAAACCGTGTCGACTTCACTGTTGGCGACCGACAAAAAACGTCACATACCATTGCTGTCTGCGCGAAGTACAAACATTTCGAGCATGGGTTAACAATTATTAGAAATACACGTAAAGTATCAGTTATAAAATGCGCCTACATCTTTGAATTTTTTCCACATCAAAAAACACGACACCTCTTTTTACACAGTGTTTTCATAATGATTGCGAAATCGGAGATGGATCCTGCTGCCGTCGCAACAACAACCGATCAGGATCCCACAGCAACACCCGATTATCGCTTCGAGCGCGACAGACTCCAAAGTTTCCGCAACTGGCGTTACTTGCACATCGTTCAACCTGAAAAACTCGCAGTCGCAGGATTTTTCCATCTGGGTGACGAGGATAGCGTCGAATGTTTCGAATGCGGTATACGGCTGACTCGATGGGAAGAGGACGATGATCCCATGAAGGAGTATCGCGCCTGGTCGAGATTCTGCGGATACGTTTGCGGGACGAACTGCGACAACGTACCGATCGGAGTCGATCCCGGTACAATCCAGCCAAACCCTCGTAGTATGGATGTCTGTGGAATCGCGAAAGAATCGGCGCTCGAAGGTAAATAAATTTTCAAAGAAAAAATACACCAAAGTATGTAACATGATATATAACTGTCTATCTGTCTGTTCCCAGGAAACAAAAATAATGAAGACAAATGACAAGAAATTCGCTGCAATAATTATATTTTAATTATTTTTTAATACTTGTATATTTGATGTATAACTAAAGAGTAGATAAGATTAACTTTTCACTAATATAAAAAATATCTCGCTGTATGAGGAGGGGGCGATATTATGACTGTAATTGTTTTCTTTTTAGTAAATACGAGTTTAATTGTATGACTGTAGGAGAAGGAGGCGGAGGAGGAGGAGGAGGATTGTTTTTAAATAAAAAATAAGATCTTTCACATAATTTTTTTATTTCATAAAGTATGAAACAGCTAACGAATGAACAGTGCGAGGCACTTATCAACGCAGCGCATTGCCACATTTGCGAAAAACCATTTGAGGAAAACGATATACGGGTGCGCGATCATTGCCATCTAACAAGACGATATAGAGGCCCCGCGCATCAAGATTGCAATTTAAATTACAAAAATTCGTTTTGCATTCCCATAGTTTTCCACAATTTATCCGGGTACGGTTCACATTTCATTATCGAAGAAATAGCTAATGCGTTTGAAGGTGGTGTCGACGTATTACCAATAACTAAAGAAAAGTATATTTCATTTACAGAAAATGTTAAAGATCAGCAATTCGATTCGCGTAATTGTATTAAATTACGATTCATCGATTCGTAAAAATGTTTGAATACAAGTCTCGACAAATTAGCATCTTTCCTCGACACAAACAAATGGACAATTTTACGTTCCGAATTTCAAAATCTTTCCATAGAAAATTTCATGTTGTTAACGCGAAAGGGTGTCTTTCCATTCGAATACCTCGATTGCGTAGATAAATTAGACGATCTGTGTTTGCCGCCGCTCGAGTCATTTTACAGTTCGTTGACAGGCGAAACCGTATCTGGACGTGATTATGCGCATGCCGAGAACGTGTGGAAGCGTTTCTCAACATAAAAACCTTGGGTGAATACAGCGATCTGTATTTGAAAACTGATGTTTTGTGTACTGGCTGATGTTTTTGAAAATTTTCGTAAATCTTGCATTAAGAGCTACGGTTTAGATCCAGCATATTATTACACTTTACCAGGTTTCACGTGGGATGCTATGCTAAAATATACAAAAATTAGGTTTTAATTATTAACTGATATCGATATGGTGATGTTTATAACACTAGAATTTTCAGTTACCTGCCATGTAAATGAATAGAATATAAATCGTTCGTGAATGTATAATTGATGAACAACGCGGTATTCGGTAAAACTATGGAAAAATGTTCGGAATCATGTAGACGTAAAACTCGTGACACGTTAGGGATGGACGACATGGTACAGAGGCAATGATCGCGAAACCAAATTTCTACAAACGCTGTGTATTTTCCGAAAACTTTTTTCAACACCCCAATCTATGTGGGTATGTGCATATTAGATATATCCAAAACCTGCTTGTACGAATTTCATCATGAGTACATGGTTTCTCGATATGGTAAAACTTGTAAGGTAATGTACACAGATACCGGCAGCTTAATTTATCATATTATGTGTGAGGACATTTATGAAACCATGAGACGCGATATTAACTGTTTCGACACAAGCGATTATCCGATAGAGAATAGGTATAATATCCACTTGTAAATAAAAAGGTTTCCGGCTTAATGAACGACGAGAACAATGGGATGATAATAACGAACTTTGTCGGACTGAGAGCAAAAATGTACACATTGCGTGTAGATGGAAAATCTGATACAAAAAGCAAAAGGTGTAAAGACTAACGTTGTAAGGACAACAATAACGTTTGATGTGTTACGAGCCGAGGGCTGGCGGATAGACGTGGCCGAGGGTTGTTCTTATGAACAGGATGGTCGTGAATTAGCCGGTGCCTGTTTCATCACCGGGTGTCACAGGATAGGTTTTCGTGGACTAGCCGATGCCTGTTTCATCACCGGGTCGCCACTAGGTTAGGAAAGACAGAGGGTGTCGTGGACTAGCCGATGTCTGTTTCACCACCGGGTCGCCACTAGATGGAAGGTTGTGAACTAGCCGATGCCTGTTTCATCACCGGGTGTCACAGGATGGGTTTTCGTGGACTAGCCAATGCCTGTTTCATCACCGGGTCGCCACTAGGTTAGGAGAAAGGGGTAGTCGTGGACTAGCCGATGTCTGTTTCACCACCGGGTCGCCACTAGATAGGGAATGGGTTTTCGTGGACTAGCCTATGTCTGTTTCACCACAGGGTCGCCACTAGATAGGAATTTGTGAACTAGCCGATGCCTGTTTCATCACCGGGTGTCACAGGATTTCGGAAAGAGGTAAGGTATTGGGAAATTCAGCTCTCCTAACTCTATATAAAATATTTGATAAACCTCGAGCGGTAAAGGTTTATCGAAGTGGGTGAAATGCTAGTTACTGGAGTTTACAGGATGTAGAAAAGATATTGGAAACTCTCAATTATCTAAATGTAAAGAGTACAATATATTCTTTGGTAAAGGGAAATACAAATGTATTGTATTATATGGTTTCGCGGAAGCTAATTCCCGAACTCTCGTTTTTCACGCACTGAGATATGCGGGGGTAAATGAATTTGACTTGCCTTTTCTTAAACGCGTTTCTAAACTTCTTGTAAGTTATACCGATCGAGAGGGAATGAAACCCAATCTCACTATAGTCGCGTGCAGGTTATCTTTCAAACTTCAACTAAGCCCGTGGAGGCCAAGCTTGAGCCCTTTATATATCAGTCAGATTGTTCAAAAAATGGTAGTGGGGGTAAACAGAAAATCTGGAGGTTCGTCTATGTTTCCCCAGATGTATGCACTTCCCATAAAGAGAAAAACTGTATATTTGGGCATGCGAGCTGGACCTCCTGCATGGACACGTGGTTTCAAGAAGGGAGCAAAAGTCACGTAAGCAAAGCCTCCGTACGTAACAGATGATTACATGCGATGTTTGCAAGATGAAATTGCCATGAGTCGTACACAGACATGCATACGATCGAAATTGCACAAAGTGTTCGACGATCGGCTGGAAAACTTCGGAATAAGCTTCCAGGACAATATTAAGAAATTAGTCATGAACGTGTAAAATATAAACGCCGATCTTGAGAGAGATCCATGGATATGATGTACAACCGTCATATTGCATACTGTACATGCGCTATAGCTGTACCTGTACATGCACTATACCTGTACATGCGCTAAACCTGTACCTGTACAGCCACTATTCCCGTTTTATGTCGAACGTGTATCCAACAACCTGGGATCGCTGAGAGCAATTTATAATAACACCCATACCACTACTGTAAATATTTCTATATGCCTACCCATTACATGATATTACTACCACCACTACTGCTGTAATCTCTCTTAGATAAAATTAGATATGAGTTAATTGGAGGAGGAAGAGCAAACAGAAGATTGTTGTTTCTTTTTATTATTAAGAAGACCTATACATGTCTCAAAACGTTTACACAGCATTTTCGCATGCTCGGTATAATATATATCACTATGGTCTTCTGTCACGATACTCCAGAGAGAGAGAGAGAGAGAGAGAGAGAGAGAGAGAGAGAGAGAGAGAGAGAGAGAGAGAGAGAGGTGCCAAAGGGGGTATAATGTTTCATTACAAAAATATCATATGTAGTCTCCCCAAAACAACCGACTCAACAAAAACAGTCTATCGCGTTCAGAATTTAAGATTGAACAAAATTATGGACAATAGATATCTAATTTAAATTACATTACAGTGTCACACGCACAGCCAACGAGGAGTGCCGACGACAATCCCAGCGATACGTCGAGAACGGAGAGTCGAACGTGTACGTTCGACTTAAAACGGGTATAGAACGAGGTGTCGAACGTGTACGTTCGACGTCGAGTCCGAGATCGCCAAAAAACTGGTCAAAGAACTGAAAACCGCTAAAAAGACGATAAAATCTGAAATATTAGCTAAGCAGGATGAAAAACTGATCGAAGACCTGAAAACCGCTAAAGAAACGATAAAGTCTGAAATACTCTGGCTACGATACAAGGCGTTCGATACGATGCAAACAAAAATATGAGATCGACCGATTCACGTATCGGCGAGACCGACGCGAAAATCGATAATTTGGACGAGTCACAAATGCAAACGCTCGAGGCATTAAAGGAGAAGGTAAAAAAGACGATATGGACAACATCGTCGACGATCGGCTGGAGAACTTCGGAATATGCTTTCAGGGCAACATTAAGAAATTAATCGTGAACGTGTTAAAAAGAAACGCGTCGACCGATCTCTCTCTCTCTCTCTCTCTCTCTCTCTCTCTCTCTCTCACTCGCATGGACTCTCTCGCGTAAACACGACTACTCTCTTCTGTGATTGTCAACATACTCTACGCATCGCTCACTCGTCACTCTCTCACCTCACATTCAGTCATCGGTCATCTCGCAACCTAGATCCACTTTCACATACATCCTTATGCCTCATTCTCGCGCCATTCATACCTTAAAACCAAGTCCACATTCCGCACTAATCGCAGACTTGCTGAAGAACTTTCTTGCGGTATTACCGTCGTTGCTTGATCCGAATCTTTGCTTAGGTTTGTCGACATGAAGTCCTAAGCGTGACTTAAATTCTTCTGGAATTCTTCTTTTATTGTCCTTGAACGCTTGTTTATCCTCGGTTTATTCTCGGCATTCCTTACTTGTCAACGTTTAATTGCCAGACGATACGAAATATGTATTAAACATTCGAAGAAACGTATCCAACAATGTAATGTCGAAAATCCAAAACTATAGTGTTCCATGGTTGCAGATTTTTCCATTACTGTACTAGAATTCATTTCTGTTGGATGTGCTCCACAGATATAACATGTCGCTGAAGAGTTAGTGCCTGATATTATATTCGTAATGCTGCCATCTACCATTGTAAAATGAAACTTGTATTTTACATTTATGGTTCTATTGTTTAGATTAATTTTATAATCAGAAAGATTATTAATAGCATCATTGATTAATGCTCCTTGTTGTATGACCAATGATGCATTTTCCTTTATACATATACATCAATTTCAGCGGTCGGCAAAAGAAAGGAGAAGACGGACGAGGGTTTCTCCACAACTGGATATCATTGTCCGCATCAATGAGTTTTAAAGGCACTAGTGCAGTTACAAACATATATCCGTCGGTGCTGGATGGATTCTCAGAGAACGGCTGCTTATAGAGACTGTGGCTTGCACTCCCATCAAAACCCCACTTGCATATCAGTTTTATACTGTTATACTCTTTAATTTCTATAAGCTTTAAAATACTATCGGCAGTTTTATTTAAGAGATCTTGGAGATCAACTTCTGCAGTGATTTCATTAATTATATCTTTGTTGGTAAAAATTCTTGCATCATTTTATGAAAAATCTGCGCGTTGGGTACGTAGTTTTGGTGGATGTTATTCACAAATTTGCAAAAGGTTCGATATTTTCTTACCGAAAGATTTAAATCGAAATATAATGCAAGGAGCCGATGAGGCTCTGCAGGTGCATACCCAATTTCGGGAGTTGTTTTCTTCAACGTAGCAGCAGCAGCATAACTTAATTCATCATATGATCTTGAAGATAGCAAATCTTCAACTCGTCTTTTCTTCGTTCGTGATGATGATACGTTGAATGAAACCTGTGGTCTTCCTCTATTGCAGCTTGGTCCTAACTGCGGTTGGGGTGACACAATTTCCTCTTCTTCAATTACGAGACCCGAAATATTTATTTCACTTTGCAACCAATTTGCATTGTGATTCCATAATACAATTCGGTTTCGATTACTGTTGCTTGTTTCCAATGTGTAGACAACTTTACACAGAAAAACTTCGCAATGGCATCTAATTCTTGTTCCGAGGAATCGGAAAGATGGTCAATATTTAATAGTGTAGCGGAACGAGCCGACGCACAGTGTGCCGAATGGCCTTTTTAGCTGGACAAAATTAACTTTCAAATAAACAAAAACTAACTGTGCCAATATTATCTAAAATAACCATGTATTAAGACCCTTGAATATTAAAACTTAAAATTCTTTTGTTGTATGTTTACAGAGCGTGTAAACTTCACCTAAAAGGCGGACGCCTAAGCTATAAGTGAATGGGCACATTGTCATACGCGCTAGAAATATGTTAAAATGCACGAAGGAGTATTTAAATTTCCTATGTATGATGGATATAGCATCTCAAAACATGTATTTTCACTTTAGTAATTCCAAATTATCGATAACATTCCTCTGTTTTTGTAAATTAAGTGTCAAAGACGGTACTTATTTTTCCACAGAAACGCCCATGTTACTCCTCTTCGTCAATGAATTAGTATATGCGCCACGTCGCGCCACGCAATGATTTTTACATTATTATAAAGTAGAGATTCTCTACTTTATTGTAGTACCAAAATAAAATTGCTAATATATTGTTTATATATATTGTTTATTGTAAAATATATTGTTTAATTAACAAAAACCAACTAAATGTTGTGAAAAGCAGGGCTTCGCAGTCGGTAGAAAACATTCATAACTCCAACTCCGACTCCAACTCCTCTTTTTTTTTACCTCCGACTCCGAATCCGACTCCGACTCCAACGCCGATTTCGACTCCAACTCCGACTCCGACTCCGACTCCGACTCTCCAAATTGAAAAAATATGTACTCAAAATAATTAAGAGTTGTAATAAAACTGAATAAATGGTTGAAATATTATATTAAACTCTAAGAATATGGAACAGATCATACTGATATAACACAACACGACTGTTACTTTCTGACTTTCAGGAAATAGTTAGAAAATACTACATACTACCAAACTTTAACTGTTTCTCCTCTACATAGTGCCGAGGCATATGTATACATATACAATACGTCTATACTGTAGATCGAATATTAGCAATTTATTTATGTATACATAAATCTATTAATGATTTATAAACAAAAGAGCCAGAGTTGGAGTCGGAGTCGATATATTTTTTTTCGACTCCGGGAGTCGATATATAGCTTTTTTTTACTCCGGCTCCGACTCCAGTGATCAGCAATTACTCCCAAACTCCGACTCCGACTCCGAAGCCCTGGTGAAAAGTTAATAATTATTCATATTTTATACGACTGTAAACATATCAATTGATAAATATAGAAAAATAGGCGATTTAGAATTTTGTCCAGATAAAAAGGCCATTCGGCACACTGTGCAACGGTCTCATATTCCGTAAGCGTATGAGCCGGTGGAAACGCAGAGCGCGGTGCGAGAAGGTTAAAGAACTTGTACAACCGAACGACACTGAATTTAGAGAGCTGAACTTGGACTGTATTTATTTTATGTCGAGATTGATGAATACAGATACGAATTGAGAACTCTGTGTGAGTCAGTGATTTAACAGAATGATTGCGTTAATGAGCGGATAATCGACTGACTGTAGTACGTGTAGCGTGAATTCTGATCCGTTTTCGAGGACTCGGAGATTCCTCAGAGCGGTGTCCGCTGAGGATTGGTTCCCGAGAATCACGCGAGGATGACAGATCGATGATTGGTGGATCATCCTCGCGTGATCCTGCCGAAATCCGAAGTCGGAGCGCGAGCCGAGGAACCGCTTCGCGTGAAATCGCGATCGAGCGCTGACGTCACGACGGGACGAAGAAGGGCGCGTTGCACTCGCCGGAGATCGCAAGATTCGATCGCGAACAGTGAACAAATGCGTTTTTTCACTTCCAACTTCTTTTTTGAAAACGTTTGGCATGAAAAAAATGTGTCCAATAAGTCACAATTTTTAATCACAATTGCACTATTCATTATGACTATATAAATTACACACTGTTTAATTGATAATAACTGACACTGACTCTGTACCTCTGACGAAAGCTCTGTGACTGGCAATAGATAACTAACTGCTTCTATGTTTTCTGCTTTAATATGAGGAAAAAGTGTCGCCCCTTCATTGTACCCAAAATGCATTTCCGTTGGAGAAGGATGACCAGGGATTTTCCCAATTTTATTCCAGACCTTGTGTATGTGTTAGGAATATAATTGTAAATAAGGAAGAAAGGCAGATGATCAAAAATAAATCTTTAGAAGGCTAAGGTTCGCCTTCGTTGACGGTCTCTGATTACCCTTAAAATATGTACATGGACGCTAACATACAATTGTCAAGTTATTACCAGATGTCGTGAATGATCAGAAACTTCGTTTCTGGGATACGACATTGGCCATTTTCACTTTTAAAAGAAGGTTTTACATTTATTATAGGCAAGAGTTTTAAGAGGTTTACGGTAGGGACACACCGGAACATGATCTTCTTTTAGATTTTTTGGCTTAACGGTTTAATGCTCCGAATTAAGGAAGTCAGGACTCGAAAATTACTTTATTACCGACTTCTAACTCAATAGCATCGACCTATCATAAACCATGAGTGTGCCTCAGCGTGTACCTCTAAACCTGGCAACCTATACCTGCTATCAGAATTCGTAAATACCCTCATTTTATTGCGGGAAAATTTACACACTTTAACTCCCTAGGAGAAAATGTGAAACGTGTTTTTAAAATATATAAAAAGTAGATTAACTTTTTTAATAACTTTTTTGTAATAACTTTATTATAAACAACTACCGGCGAGTAAAACATTTACAGCATTATTCGGAGTGATGCCTGGACAACATATTAAAAAATCAGCGAGATCGGAGGGTACTACCTTCTTATCAATAATTGTCGATGATTATTAGGACATTAATTTTTATTTATTTAATCGTATCTGTAGTGTATGTAATATCAAAATTCTTTTATTTATTCAATAACCGTAGTCGAATCTCATATGTTCTACAAGTGGATATCCGCGTATTCGGCTGCTGACTAGTTCTTGCTACATATTTTGTTAAATAACTCTGTTTTTCGCAAGAGTTCGCAATTAAAATTTACATAATATCAAAATATACTATCTTACTAATACAACGCATAAAAATCTCCGGAGTGTTTTGAGGTGATTTTTTTAAATCCTCTTCTAAAGATTACGGGAACCAATAAAACTTAATGGTTTCATTTCAGGTTAATTATTAAATAGCGCATAAGTGTTACAAAATTTTTGAAGATGAATTATAATTAGTCAACCCTTAGACATCATTTTCTAAAAAGATTATTTCTTACAAACGTTTTTTGTTCATAATACAACGTAAACAAGTTACGCTATGAATTGATGTACTATTTCATCTTCCAAATTTTGGCTTACAGATTCGCTTGTAATTAATTTCCTACTGAATTTTTTGAATTTTTTTTCAAAAAATGATTTATTTGGACATTCTGACATAGTATAAACATAGTTTTCAATCGATATGAAGCAGTGTCTTTTCCGATTTTTGTCAATGGCTCGTGACACTGTGCGGCGCGGCGCGGCGCGGCATGGCAGCGCCGACCGTGTTTATCATTCATTTCGCTTTTATTGTCGATCGGTCGTCGATAGCTCTCCAGCGGAGAATTAAAACTTCGCCGGCTGCCAAGAACGGGCAATTCCCGGTCGTTTTAACGACATCGTTAATCCCCGCCCGTGGAAATGCAAAGAAAACCAGTGCCGGGCGTAAATCTTCGGTCGGAACGCGATCGCGATAAACCATTCCATTCGGGGAACATTAAGCTCGAACTTTGTCCGTGTGGTAAACGCTTCTGTTTCCCACTTTCAATTTTTTGGCGAGTAAATCCATGATAACGCCCAGAGGCCGTCGGAGGCTGATGAATCTCGCGTTTGTATTATACGAGTTTGTTAGAAAAGAGTATCATACATTGCTCTAAAGGTGGGATCTCCTAAACGCGTTTGGACGCAGCGTTTTGTTATCCCAGCGCCTTTTGTACAGGGATAGGAATCCTAACCCTAACCGGGTTCGGTTCTCCGTAACCGTAGAATAACCCGACTAACCGGGTTAGACAAAGAAACTATAACCCAACTAACCCGGTTAACCCGGTTCATACGGGTTTCCAAGCGCGCAGTGGCTCAGTGGATAGAGCGCACGACTGCGAACTCCGTGGTCGCGGGTTCGAATCCCGCCGCCGCGCCGGCACCTCTGAAAATATTCCATGTGCCATTTAAAACTATGATGCCGAAGGTGGTTCGGAACCCACCTTAATAAACCGTCGTAGGTCCCGTCGCTAATAACCTAGCAAAAACCAAAAAAAGAAAAAAATATGGGTTTCTGTAAATAAACCCCGTGTATCATGTTTCCAAATAATACATGAATTATCAGGTCGTTATGTATGAAACTTGACAAATGTGTTCGAAATTTGTGTTTTATTTGTTAAGTTTCATACTTAATGACCTGATATTATAAATAAATGAACATGACTGTATTGTTTTAATATTGTCTATCGACACTCGTATCGATCGTCAGCCCGATCTTCTTTTTTGTGTAGCGTCATTAATCGTCGATCGTCACTTTTTTCACAAATGTAATATTTGTGAAGATGCGATTCTGACTTATTTCTCGATCGAATTTAGAGGAATACGGATTGAATACGGCACGAAGTTTTTTCTTACACCAGTGAATATATCATATTTATACTCTACGTGAATATTTATTTGTGACTTCTCTTTCTGTTTCTTTTCTACTTTATACAAAGTGCATTGTATAATGGATCATCCTGTGCGACAATACTTTTGTTTCGATGAGATTGAAAATAAATCTCAGTGTGTTGTTAGTGAATGTGGAATAAAATTACGAGTAAGTTATATCGATTAATAATAACTTCTAATGATAAAATATTTTAAAATATTTTAAAAGCAAGGCTTATTACATCAGGGAAAACATGCTGCTAATTTAACGCGGCATTTACAATACCATCATCCTGACGAATTTACGATCGTTACCATGTGGAAGGAAAGACGGAAAAGTAGGAGAATTGAAGATTCCTCAACACTTTCAATTTCACCGTCGACGTCGGCTTCAACTTCAACCTCAACGGCGTTTCCAATAACAATAGAATCTATTGTTGACTCCTGCGTAGAATTGGTAACAATAAATGGTCGACCTTTGAGTATCGTGGAGGACTCAGGTTTTCGAAAAATACTTGACCCAATCCTCCAGGTACTAAAGCCATGCACCGCGATTAATAAAACTAATATTCGTGAAGCCATTATTAATAAAGGTAATAATGTGAGACGTCAAATAAAAACGGAAATGAGTAATAAACTCATTTCATTAAAAATTGACGGTGTAACAAGACAATTTAGATCCTTCATAGGGATCAATGCCCAATATGTATTAAATAAAAAAATAGTTATAAGGACGCTAGGATTAAAAGAAATATTTGTCAGACATACTAGCGAAAATTTAAAAACTTTAATACTCGAGGTATTAAAAGAGTATAATCTTACCGCTCAAAATATATATTCTATAACGACGGATAACGGTGCCAATATGGTGAAGATAATTCGTCTCCTTGGAGATGAACAAGGAAAATATGATGATGATAGTAGCGGAAATAATGAGATAGATGAAGATTTTCTTAGCGAATATCACGAAGAGTATTATTTAGAAGGTGAAGAATTATTTCCTTCGGGTGCAAATAATTTTGAATTAATAGGAGTGAGGTGCGTTGCACACGCTCTTCAACTCGCTGTTCAGGATGCAATGAAAATATTCAGTATAGATGATTTGTTACAAAAAATACGCCAACTAGTGAGGAAACTCCGCAGCCCTACATTAGGAATTGTGTTAAAAAATATGAAACTCCGTAGGCCCATCTTAGATTGCGTAACTAGATGGAATTCTACACTAAGTATGTTGGAAAGGTTATATGAGCTGAAAGATTTTTGTTCTGAAATGAATGATACAATATTACTTGAAAATGAATGGGATACTATTAAGGAATTGATAACTAGTCTTGAACCACCAAAAATAGCTACGAAACAAATGCAGTATGAAAAGTTATTAATGGACGATTTTTACGTAGTATGGTTACAGTGTAGATTAAATTTAGAAAAAATAGATAACAATTTTGCCAAAGTCTTATTAAATACAATAAAGAATCGAGAAAAATAAATTTTGGGTAATAAATGTTTATTAGCTTCGATATTTTTAGACCCGAGATATAAAAATTTATTATCTGAAAACGAACAGAATACTGCTACTGCTCATTTATTAAATACTTGGAAGCATTGCGAGTCTTTGAATTGTAAAAAAATAACCGAAAATTCCAGCGACAACATTTTCATCTCATCATGTGATGATATCGAACAGTTATTACTAAAAAAAGATGCGGAACGGCAAAACTCGTCACACTCAATATGCAATATCGTTACGGCGTTAAATGCATTTTCTCAAAGTCCGAGAATTAATAAACAACAAAATATTTTGGAGTTTTGGGATAACAATTCTTCAGAATTACGAATACTTGCGAATACGGTTCACGCATGTCCTGCAACGCAAGTATCCGTCGAGAGAATATTTTCTGGTTTAAAATTCATTCTCAATGATCAGAGATCAAGATTGCATCATTCAATTATAGACCATATAATGGTTATCCGGACAAATGCATTTATACAATAGCTACGTTTATATAGTTTATATGGATATGTTTTTATATGTATAGTTTGTAATGGTTCTTTATGTACGTTTATTAGTGTTACTTTTTTAATAATATTTTTATAAGTTTCTTACTACAGTATAAAAGTAGACAAATACTATTTTTAGCAATCGCCAAAGATTAAATATAATTGTGTTTTCATTTGATATAAATATTACCTACACATTCATATATCCGTAGGTACCAGGGTTGCAATATGCGCGGGGCACCAGGCCCCTTACGTTTCCGTCCCTCGCCTAGATGCTCCGTAAAGCCTGCCTTCGTTTCTCCCACTCTTACCGCTACCGCTGCCGCATACCGCGTGGAGCATGCTACCGACTCGGTAGTATCTAGACGAGGGACGGAAACGTAAGGGGCCTGGCGGCCCGCTCATATGGCAACCCTGGTACCTACTAGTAACCCGCTACCCGCTCTTTCTGGAATTTCGGAACCGATCCCTCGTGGTTAGTACGGGTTACAGTAACCTTCTTTGGTTAACCGGGTACGGGTTAGGGTTAGGCGTTGGGTTAGAATCCCTGCTTTTATACTTGATCAGAACTGCGTCTAGGCGCGAGCCATTGCGTCTAGACGGTGTGTCTACGCCAAGAAACAATATCGCATTATCCTATCGTGGAATATTCTAGAATATTCTACGACTAATGGAGTATGGATCGCAAAACGCTGCATCCAGAAGCGCTTAGGAGATCCCACCTTCAGGAGATCCTGCCTTTAGTGAGGACCGAAGAGTGTATTAATGAAAGTTCGAATAAAAAGGACGTATCATTGATAGCAAATGGAATTAATTACTCAAACAATGACATGTAAGGTGTGTCCTCATTATTTCAAATAAACCATTATAAAATTCGGCTGAACTTCACCTGAGCAAACCAGAAATTTTAAAATTTTTTAAATGTAATCCTGTAGATTTTAGTTTTAATCTTAGGAATCCACTGGTTCAAAAGTTATGCGTGTTTAAAGTTCAGCGATTTTCGCCGTTTTCGTCAGGTAAAGGCGCCGCCATGTTGGCATGCAGTGAGTGTCGCGGTCTCGTCTAACGAGCGCAGCCTCTAAATGGGAGCACAAGCATGCGGTGATGAATACAACGCAGTCCCAAAGTTGATACTAAATAAAACAGTGAAAATCTGAAAGGTCTCGCGTGTCTCTGACCGGAACCGCTCGTTTCGCGTGAAAAATTGGGGATAATGGTACAATTGCTTACTAGCGTCCGCCTAAAAGCTTAATGCTGTTTTCGCTGTATCGGACCACGTCTCTTCCAGCTGGTCCCCGCAACGGGCGTGTAGTGTCGGACGAGCCCGTTTCTGGGCGCATAGTTAAGTAATAAGTTTATCTCGCGATCGTCCGCGATTTAAAGGACCGCGGGCACGGGGTAGATTCGAATTTAATCCAAATTCCCCTGACATGAAAAGGAGGACGACTGAAATCGGGATTCGAGAAAAAGACGAAGGAGATGCTCGCTCGCTCCCGACTGATGAAATTATTTTAATGCGCGGTCCTGAAACCGACGCGACTCTCGGTGGAAATCTTGAAGCCGTGGGACCGCGTTCAACATCGTCGTGCAATCGTAATAAACAGCTGTCTTTCGCGCGAAATTAAAACCGAGACACGCTCGTAAAGTACCTGTTTTAATAAACGTTTTGCCTCCGTTTCGGCTCGTCCGACACGCGCTAGATGAACTTTTTTTTCATCCGTGACTTTTCATTATTATCTCCCAACCCAAGTTACAGTAAAATGGAAACACGAGATCACGTCTCGAAAAAACGACGAGAAAACACAACCGCAACTATCTATTCAAAAGGAATAGACCCATTACCATTTAAAGTTTATGTCGGTCGGGTTCAGTTTACGATATATATTCACAAAAAAACTTTACTTGCAAATCCATTTGTCGATATGCTACCTCCTCTCCAATTTCGATGACCTTGAAATATGTTGTCAAGGTCACCATTCTGAACAACATCTTCCTTCAATGTTTTTGTGCGGTCAGTTTCAGTCGACGAGATATTAGTAGAAAACTTTTACTTGCAAATCCATTTTCTATCCGAGAATCCGAGTTCTAGAGCTCTCGTACCATTCCGTGTCACATCCTACTTCGGTTCCCCCAATACCCACTAAAAAATCTCTCATCCGGGACCTTCTTGGAACAGGTCCCATCCTCCCAGTCCGAACTAGTTCGATAAGGCAGCACAGGGACCCGCTTTTTCCATTACTACCTGTGCTACCTTATCTATTGAACTCATACCACTCATGTTCTTGGCTGTCACGGGAAGGAGGCCTAAACAGTGAAAAGTGTGCTGATTGGGAAATGCAACTTGCTCGGCAGGAATCAATCAGTATATCTTCTTTTTTCAAGGCAATCGGTGACACAGCACCACTGCCTAAACTAAGAAACGCCCTCTCGCGCATAAAGGAGCCTAACGGACGCACAGTGTGACGGATGGCCTTTTTAGCTGGACAAAATTCTAAATCGCCTATTTTTCTATATTTATCAATTGATATGTTTACAGTCGTATAAAATATGAATAATTATTAACTTTTATTGTTAATTAAACAATATATTTTAAGTGATTTATAATTAAATGTAATATACAACGAAGTTAGTAATGGATCTATGTAACACAGAATGATTGAACAAGTAGTAGATATTATCCTAAAGCCAGTCTGAATGTTTTTCCAGGAAATATTCTTTTTGTCGCCTACATTTGTACCAGCGATCTCTTACTCGGCTTACTATTTTAGATATATTATGCCTTATTTCAAGGATAACTGCACTTGATGCATCAACACAGCCAATTTTGTGTAAAATTTTTTGGCGCAATTGATCGAAATCTTTTCGATTTCGAAAAGATGTCCAAATTTGACAAAATTCCATCCTTGCGATAGTGACTAAAAATAATAATAAAATATATCCATTAGAACTAAAGAATCACTAAATCTCAACCGAAAAATTAACATTAATTAAATTACAGAATGGACTAGAGTATTACTTTCTAAAAATAAAACTTGTACAACACGTAATTACCTCGATTCATTTTAACGGTCAGTGTCCTTTCAGTTTTTTTCCTTACGTTGTTTATACCAATTTGTTTAGATTAATCTAAAAATTTGTATTTCCTGTTTAAACTTTTCATAATTTTTATAAAGCATGAAATGTTTTGATTCAACGTACCTGATTATATCCAAGGAAGATTTTGGTATAACGTTATCACTTTATAGTGATAACGTAACAAATAAAACAATAACAACAAACACAGTAATAATAACAATAACAATAAAAAACAACAACAAAAATAAAAATAACGAAACTGAAAGATATATGAAAAACGCAAGGGAGATGTAGACTGCACGCTGATCGCTCTGAGACTGAAGAAACGAATTTTCATAGGAAGAAAGTTCGGAGGAAAACCTGACGATAGTATCATTGTATATTCCTTAAATATACAATGAACGAAAAAAATCAATAGGTTTCAACGAGTAGACTAAACAAACCGCTAAGTGGCGACGGCATCGGGTGCGTTCGGAACGCGCGCCCAGCCCGGGCTGTGATTGTCACGAGCGTGAACGTAAAACGACGATCTTCATTGTAAAAATTAGTATGCTATAGCAACGTATAGCAATTTTATTTTGGTACTACAATGAACTAAAGAATCTCTACTTTATAATAATGTAAAAATCATCGCGTGGCGCGACGTGGCGCATATACTAATTCATTGACGAAGAGGAGTAACATGGGCGTTTCTGTGGAAAAATAAGTACCGTCTTTGACACTTAATTTACAAAAACAGAGGAATGGTAACGATATTTTGGAATTACTAAAGTGAAAATACATGTTTTGAGATGCTATATCCATCATACATAGGAAATTTAAATACTCCTTCGTGCATTTTAACATATTTCTAGCGCGTATGACAATGTGCCCATTCACTTATAGGTTAGGCGTCCGCCTTTCAGGTGAAGTTTACACGCTCTGTAAACATACAACAAAATATATATATATATACAGGGTGTCCCAAAATTCGTGAACTTCCCGAAAAGGGGTGGTTCCTAAGACCATTTCAAGCGACATTTTCCTTTGCAAAAATGTTATCCGCGGCTTTGTTTAGGAGTTATTAATGAAAAACACGGACCAATCAGAGCGAGACCTAGACGCGAGTTGCCACAGTCGGCCAATAGACAGTTGGCGCGCCGGGCCGACTATGGCAACTCGCGTCTAGGTCGCGCTCTGATTGGTCCGTGTTTTTCGTTAATAACTCCTAAACAAAGCCGCGGATAACATTTTTGCAAAGGAAAATGTCGCTTGAAATGGTCTCAGGAACCACCCCCTTTCGGGAAGTTCACGAATTTTGGGACACCCTGTATATATATTTAGACATACTTAAAAAAAAAATTTTTTTATAAAATTAAAAAAAAAAATTTTTTCTTATTTTTCTTAATTTCAAAAAATTTTTTTCCCAATTATGCAACTAATGCTAATGTAACCGCTTACAATAATCGAAAATTATTCCAATGCAAGAGCGAGTCAATCATCACCGAGAATACATTTTCAAAGAATATCGATGAAAGTACAAAAACATTTATATTACAATCTTTAAATAAACAATCAGTTCAAAACGAATTGTTAACTGAGATTAAATTGAAAATTAATATAAAAAAATATAGGGGAGAGTCGTGCAGTACCGACCGCTCTAAGTTTTCTTGTTATTAGGTGGACTAGAATCGGTAAAAATTAAAATTAAAAAAAGGAATTTGTAACACAAAGGGAACTTAATAAAAGGCCAGAAATTAATTTTGTGAAATTTAATAATTAGTATTCATTATTTGTAAGAATAAAGATATTAGAATTTGAAGGAAACAAAGAATTGTCGTCCAGTACCGACCAATTACGTATTTAGTAGATTTTTCAGTCTAAATCATTAATAATGTTAAAAAAAGACATTTAGATGTTAGAATACGCATTTTTATTCAAATTTTATTTATACATATAATAAAATAATTATATATTTTTATATATTATGTCATTTTTTTGTTTAGTTTTTACATCTTTCCTTATTTCCTTTCCTTACTTGAGTTTCAACTTTTCTTTTTTCTGCTTCTTTGACTTTTTCGTTTCTTGCAGCTTTTCTTTTCTCTGCATTTATCTTTTTTTCTTCAGCCAGGTTCTTTTTTTTCTGAACTTCGTTTATAAAAACGGTCGAAGTTAAGATTTCGGATGGTTGCGTCCGTTGTCTTCTCTTTTTTGTTTGCAACTCTAATGTGTCGTTTCTAGGAGAGATTGATTTCACTATTTCCATGAAATTTGAAGTTACACCAGGTAAAGAAGTTAATGAAAAATTATCGTTAATATTTAAAGTGAGCGGTGATGATGGTTTTTTCTGCTTTGGGATTTCGGACATTTTTCTGTGGGAAAAGGTAAAAGAAAGATTAAATAAACATCTTCTAACATTATTTCAAATGCTAACAGATTGAACTTACAGATAAGAAAAGTTTAGCTTATACTGGTCGACGATTGATTGATCGGTACTGCACGACAGTTGGATGGTCGGTACTGGACGACAAACATGAGGAAACATTTTAGGTTATGGCATACATAATATACAAAGAAAATTCCAAAACAGGGCCCGTTAATTGTACTTAATAGACTAGATATAATATACATAATTCAACAAAGTCGTTTACTTACGTGAGAAACGAATTATCAGATCTAGAAAATAACTCTTAACACTCGAAAAATCAACGCCCACGCTAAATGTGTCAGAACTGCGAAAACAATCGAATGACCAATGTAGCAACGAAACATATTACCCACAGTAGTTATATTCATTTGTTTTCGTAAAGGAAGTGTAGCCATTTGACCTGGAAAGTCATAAACTAATTTTGGTCGGTACAGTACGCCGGTCGGTACTGCACGACTCTCCCCTATGATAATTAATAACATTGATGTTGAAGACGGATTGGTTAATGGAGCATGCGGAGTATTAAAATTTATTACTTTTCAAGAAAATACTAAAATTACGTCTATACTGTGGTTAGATTTTCAATCGGCCAGAGTAGGAGTGAAAGTAAGAACTAGAAGAACAATAAGAACAATAAGAACAACATCCACCTCAGGTGACCTGTTTATAGTGCCCCACCATGTATATATATTAGGGGTAATAACACTGTCCAACAAATTTCAACTTTTTAACTTCCCGATTTTATAGGGAAGTTATTGTAATGACCCCGAAAATCGAAAATCGATTTTTTAGCAGATCTTCACGTTTCATGGTCATTGCAGTCATTTTAGACTATTTTCAGCAAAATGTTCGTGTGTGTGTGTGTGTGTGTGTGTGTGTGTGTGCGTATGTCCGTTTCTATGTAATCAAATTTTTCGTTAACGTTTTCAGAAAAAGTAACAACGCGATCAGGATGATGAATGATGCAATCGATGTGCCCCGTCGTAACTTAGAGTTGATTAGTTTTTGGTCCATATTGGTCAAGTAGTGTTTTAGATTTTTATTTTTTTTTCGAAAAGAGTTGATTCTACAATGCAATTTATAAGGCAGGACGAAAATTTTCCACCAAAGAACAAAACGCAATTACATAAAAAAAATTTTTTTTCTTAATTGTTTTTTAGATTTAAAAAAAAATTTTTTTTCTTAATTGTTTTTTAGATTTAAAAAAAAATTTTTTTTTAACTAATGCTAATGTTACCGCTTGGAATAATTGAAAGTTATTCCAATGCAACAGTGAATTTATCATCTCTACTCACATTTTGGGAGAATATCGATGAAAGTACAAAAAAAACGATGTTAGCGATGTTGGCGAAGGAGTAACGAATCGGGAAGTTCTTTGTGTGACTCTTGGAGAGTCACACACCAAATAAAAAACATTAATATCAGTAGGCCCTACTAGCCATGCGTATCACTAACCCTCTCGCAAGAGCAGTTCTACCCGCGAGCTCGCGAAGCGAGCGAGCAAAAACAACCCTACTCGCGAGCGAGCGAGCAACAATAGCCCTCTAGTTTTCAATTTAAATACGCCACAAAATCCTTTTACCTGGTCGATCTCAAACTTCGCATACATTTTTTCATCGCGTAACGGAACAATTCTGGAGGGTGCAGTGCATTTTATCTCGATAAAAATTTTTCTCCAAGTATAGCTTAGATCCACCGTATCATACATCCATCGAATAAAATTGCAGGCGCTCTCGTGCCCGTCGATACCGCGACGCCTGTCTTCTTGGCACGAGACGTGTCGCGAATTTCGCGCGCCGTTCGCATAGATAAGCCCGCACGATCGGGTACGTGCTCTAATTACGAAATTAACGTAATTGGAGAGTCGATGGTAAAACGGGAGGACAATTCGTCATCCGGGAAATTTATCGGTAGCATACTTGCGCTCGTCCATCTATCAGAGTCGCGGTATCGCTGCATTCATCTTAATAACTTCATTTCGCGTCCGCGAATGACTAATGGCCGCCGAACGCTTCCGAACTATCTGGCGTGGAAAACCTCGGAACACCACAAAAATAAAAGTGAAAAGGATATGTATGTGGCACAGTGACCCGAACAGCGATTCCAGCTAATAAAAAATCACAAATCGAACGATCTGAAAGTCGGGATGAGTTCTCGCGAGAATCGCGGGCAGTGATCACCTGTCTAGCATGACGTAATAGCCTGATTTTACCGATTCAATTTCCAAAACAATACCGTCAATCTCTGTCAATGATTGCATGTAATTAACCTACCGAAGACCATGCCGGAGTCATTTTTGACTGATCGCAGCGCGCTCTTCGAGAGCGGTGCCGCACACATTGACGAAATGTGACGTAGCCGCTAATGGTAGGTATGCGGGACCATAATCGCAAGTTGAGCGCCAAACGGCGCTCACACATACCCCTCTTTTTCCCCTTTCACTATCCCATTCCAGCACCATGCGCACACTTCAACGTCCCCCACTAACAATAAGACCGTAGACCACGGTGCCAGTGCCGTAGACTGAACTGGTCATCAGAGAGAGGGGATACTTGATTCCCCTCGATTGCTGGCGACCTGGCGATACTGTGCGGGACCAGTGTGTCCAGACAGGAGTAATCGAAAAGGAATCGAGGGGAATACAAGTACCCCCTCTCTGATGATCAGAGTAATATGTGACACGTTGCGCGACAATTTATCCGTTCAACTCGCCCCCCCTCCGCATCGAGATTAAATCAAGATTAAAGATTAAATCTTTAATGATGTACATATGAGCGTATCTCAAAGGATTTTTTCAAAATCTTAGAAATTGTTAGTTTCACAGACATGTAAAATAAAGTGTCAACTCTTTATCGTTAAATTATGACGGCTAAACCAATACACCGATGGAAATAAGTCTTTGGGCGCTTATAGTGCAAACATAAGAGTATCTGATAAAAATTATTTCAGTCGAAAACAAATTCTTTCAGTATTTATGTTGCAATTGTTTTAAACGAACGCAATGTTCACACAGGGGAAACATATTGAAAAGTTTGAGAAAAATAACGATATAACCTCAAGTGTTCCAATAGCTCAATAGAAGACTATCCGCGAGGAGTGCGATTTTCTTATTCCTGTTTGGCCCACGGAACATGGATCCTTTCGCAGGTGTTTAAAGGCGTGCGCATACCAGAGCGTCGCGGGAAAGCAGCGGATGATCTTGAGAAGGCCGCAGACGTCGGTGGACGTCCGTGCGGCAACAAATCTCGAGCGGTTTGACGGCTCCACAGGGCTCCCTGCTGTGCGTGCCAGAAGAAGAAGGTCTACGTGGCAATAGGCCCCTTTACCTAAGGGTTGTATGCGCGTACTAGGCGGTCGAGCCACGAAGGCTCTTTTTACCACGTTTTTATTAGCTCGCTTTCTTGTTTGTTTGTCTGTTTGTCTGTTTGTCTGTTTGTTCGGTGGCAAATTTTGCAATTGATTTTAATTTCTGCCACGCACAGCAGAGAGCTCTCTGGAGCCGACAAACCGCTCGAGATTTGTTGCCGCACGGACGTCCACCGACGTCCGCGGCCTTCTCGAGATCATCCGCGGCTTTCCCGCGACGCTCTGATCTCTAATTCTCTAGTGAATCAACGCACTGAAACTTTTTACTTATCGCGGGACCAAATTCCATTCACCTTTCGTTCTCTGAATCATGCGAGTTTCTCTGATTTCCATTCTTCCCGAGGATCGATGAGAGTCCGCGAAAGGAGCCGAACGATAACGGGCTCTTTTTCAATGGTGTCGTGCGGCCATTATATCGAGCCCCCCGCATAAGGTTGCGAATACGGCTCAGAGCTTCGCGATAATTCTTACCGGTTGGAGCAGAAAGCCGGTGCAAGCTACATTCGACGGGCGTTCGCATGCAGAGTTTCATCGAAATGCGAACGCACGCGGAGATACCACAGTTATCTGTGTTTCACGTGATACCGCCGCGCCGCTGGAAATAGAAAGAAACTCGTCGCGACGTGAATTCTGCTGGTTTTGTCAACAAGTTTCGTTAACCGTTGGTATTCGCGCCGCATTCACGGTACGGATCGCGCCTCGTGTCCCCGCTGTCAGACGCTCCGAGAGCTCTTTCCCGGGGAGGGCTGTAATCCCCTTCCGTGGAATCCTGCGCGAGTTGCAATTGCACCTATGCACCTATGCGCCAGGCTTCAGAGGCCGCTAGGCCGGAATTGCACGTGCGGTTCCCGGCTCCGAGCCTCGGCAGAGCTTCAGGAGTGATGGCTGGCTCAGGATCGAACGTGCAGCGTTCCCTTATTCGGCTTTAACACGCCACCGATGGAGATTCAGGAGCTCGTCGATCGGCCGAGTCGAATTTCAAACGTGTTTCCTACGACGTCTAGTCTTCTCATTCTTTCGGTATTACCAACGACTACAGACTCCTCTTCTGCCATTCCAATCCCCAGAATGCAAATTGGAGAACTTCCTCGCGGAGATGTCTCATCGACAGATCCGTATGTTTCTCGCGAACTCGAACACGTGATACCACGATGCGCGATACGAGATGTGGTATTTCTTGTTTCGGATAGACTGGGGAGATCTTTATTGAAGACCTGTGGATACGATAGATCTCTGTGTTCTTATACGGCTAAATGCCACTTGTTTCATTTTATTAAATGCCAATTTTGTTGTAAGTTCACAGAAATTGTCAATTGATTTGTGGTGAACACTTGCTTCACAATCCTTCCATGTCCATAATGCTCGAATTATGCCAAGAACAGGATGCTCTGGTGTCTATGTCTACTTTTAATGGCGGTGGTATACAAGAGAAGTCTTGGTTAGAGAAAAGAAGTCTGGGTTATCTCCCCCTCTCTCTCCCTCTCCCTCTCCACCTCCCCCCTCTCTCTCCCTCCCTCCGTCCCTCCCTACCTCCCCCCCTCTCTCTCCCCCTCCCTCTCCCTCTCCCTCTCCCCCTCCCTCCCTCCCACCCAGCATATAGATGTGAATATACGAGCGAGGAGACTTATAAATAGCATAGTAGATGCGCTAGATATCTCGGCACCCAAGAAAGTTTTTAAAATTCCAAAAATTTGGGAAGGTAAACAATGGTATACGAGTGAAATAGAAGAACTGGCGACCAAAAGGGATGAAGCGTATAGAAAAGCATTGTACGAGAACACAGATCAAACTGGAAACAATTCAAAATTAGAAGAAATGAAGTAGTCAAATTAATTAAAACAAAGAAAAAAGAGTACTACGAAAATGTAATTGATTATAATAAGAATAACCCTACAAGTATGTGGAAAGCTCTAAAAAAAGTTATTAGGGGCGAATCAGTAGGGACGAAAGCAATAGATAATATAGACTTTGAAATATTGAATAATATCATAGGGTGCAATATGGCTGAGAAATTCAACTTATATTATATTCAGAGTATTAAGAACATAATAAATTCTATACAGGGGAACAATATTGTGAATGTAAGTAGGAGAACTATATATGTCATTGACAATGAGGGAGAGATGGATAAATTTGAAATGGTTACGGGGGAACAGTTAGCGGAAATTGTTAGGAGGTTACCAAAGAAAAAGGTTACAGAAGAAGGAATAAATAGTGATATATTAAAAGCAGTGTTTTGCGTAATACAGGAAGAATTAGTTAGTATAATATATGAATTATTGCGCGAAGTTTGTTTCTTAGACGAATGGAAAACATCCACGATAATTCCAATCCCTAAAGTAGAGAAACCGAGAAAGGCAAGCGAATTTAGGACTATTAATATGCTACCAATATATGAGAAGATGCTTGAGATAGTAGTTAAAAAACAAATTGAAGACTATTTGGAGAATAATAATATCATAACGGAACATCAGTCGGGTTTTAGGAAAAATTATTCATGTGAAACAGCAATACAAACAGTCATAGATGAATGGAAATTGATAATTAGTGAAAGAAAAATGGTAGTAAAAAGTAAAAATGGCTTTAAGGGAGCGGCTCTAGACTGGTTTAGATCATACCTTCAGAATAGAACACAGCAAGTAAGATATAACGATGAATGCTCTAAATTTTGAATTGTTATTTCAATAATTTGTTGTTAAAATAATTGTTTAAACAAATTTTTATAATTTGTACATATTTTTATAATTTGCTTCTATATTCGTTATTTGAATTGTTATTTCAATAATTTGTTGTTAAAATAATTGTTTAAACAAATTTTTATAATTTGTACATATTTTTATAATTTGCTTCTATATTCGTTATTTGAATTGTTAATTCAATAATTTGTTGTTAAAATAATTGTTTAAACAAATTTTTATAATTTGTACATATTTTTATAATTTGCTTCTATAATCGTTATTTGAATTGTTATTTCAATAATTTGTCGTTAAAATAATTGTTTAAACAAATTTTTATAATTTGTACATATTTTTATAATTTGCTTCTATAATCGTTATTTGAATTGTTAATTCAATAATTTGTTGTTAAAATAATTGTTTAAACTAATTTTTATAATTTGTACATATTTTTATAATTTGCTTCTATATTCGTTATTTGAATTGTTATTTCAATAATTTGTTGTTAAAATAATTGTTTAAACAAATTTTTATAATTTGTACATATTTTTATAATTTGCTTCTATATTCGTTATTTGAATTGTTATTTCAATAATTTGTTGTTAAAATAATTGTTTAAACAAATTTTTATAATTTGTACAAATCTTTATAATTTGTTTCTATATTCGATATTTGAATTGTTATTTCAATAATTTGATGTTAAAATAATTGTTTAAACATATTTTTATAATTTGTTAATTTATTCATTAGTCTTATTATTATTTCAATAACAATTTTTTGTTAAAATAATTGTTCAAATAAACATATTTTTATAATTTCTTAATTTATCCATTACTTTCATTATTATTTCAATAACAATTTTTTGTTTAATAATTGTTGAAAAAATTAATTTTTATAATTTATTTCCATCAAGGATGCGAATCCTATACCGAACCTGGTTCGGTTCTCGTAACCCGAGTAACCGAGACCAAACCGGGTTACAGTAGCTTTCTGTAACCAAGATCTAGCCGGGTTACCTGGGTTACGAGAACCGAAGTAAGAATGAGTTCGAGTTAGAATTCTCGAATAATCCAATACTGATTTATTGTTAAAACAAATGTTTAAATAAATAAATTTTCATAATACACACAAACTTTTCAACTTCCCGATTTTATAGGGAAGTTATTGTAATTACCCCGTAAATCGAAAATCGATTTTTTAGCAGATCTTCACGTTTCATGGTCATTGGAGTCATTATAGACTATTTTCAGCAAAATGTTCGTATGTGTGTGTGTGTGTGCGTATGGCCGTTTCTATGTAATCAAATTTTTCGTTAACGTTTTCTGAAAAAGTAACAACGCGATCAGAATGATAAATGATGCAATCGATGTGCCCCGCTGTAACTTAGAGCTGATTAGATTTTGGTCCATTTTGGTCAAGTAGTTTTTTAGTTTTTTTCGAAAGGAGTTGATTAAACATTGCAATTTATACGAAAGGCGTATCCACCGAAGAAGTAAACGTAACTATATATATATACATTTAGACATATTTAAAAAAAATTTTTTTTTATAAAATTAAAAAAAAAATTTTTTATGAAATTAAAAAAAAAATTTTTTTCTTGTTTTTTTAAATTAAAAATACTTTTTTTCCAATTATGCAACTAATGCTAATGTAACCGCTTACAATAATCGAAAATTATTCCAATGCAAGAGCGAGTTAATCATCGCCGAGAATACATTTTCAAAGAATATCGACGAAAGTACAAAAACATTTATATTACAATCTTTTAATAAACAATCGGTTCAAAACGAATTGTGAACTGAGATCAAATTGAAAATTAATATAAAATATATGATAATTAATAACATTGATGTTGAAGACGGATTGGTTAATGGTGCATGCGGAATATTAAAATTTAGTACTTTTCAAGAAAATACTAAAATTCCGTCTATATTGTGGTTAGATTTTCAATTGGCCATAGTAGGAGTGAAAGTAAGAACTCGTTATCGTGATTACATGAAAAATACAAATATAAATCAAAATTTAACACCAATAATAAAAAAATATCGAATCAAGTAAATATTTCGAGTGAAGAAAAATAAGAAATCACACGTAGTCAATTTCCAGTGGTTCCTGCTGAAGCGATTACGATTCATAAAAGTCAGGGACAAACATACGAGAAAGTATTTATGGATTTTAAAACATCAGAAATACGAACTTTACAAATGTTGTATGTAGCACTGAGCAGAGTTTCAAAATTGAGCGGTTTATATATTTTGAGAAAATTTAAATTAATAGTATCGAAGAAGACCAAGATCAATACTGCAAACCCAGATAATGATGAGTTGGATCGTTTGCCAAAAACTAATTAAGACAATTTATTTTGTAACATTAGTATGCTATAACAAGGAACCAAGCAAGCAACGATCATACGATATTGGTTTAATGCGACGCTATATAGCAAACATTTTAATAAGTAGAAAACTATTGAATTTCCCTGAAAACGTATAATCTTCTTAAAACGTACACTTAATAAATAATAATAATAATATACAGCAAATAACGAATCGGGAAGTTCTTTGTGTGGCTCGTGGAGAGTCACACACCAAATAAAAAACATTAATAGCAGTAGGCCCTACTAGCCATGCGTATCACTAACCCTCTCGCAAGAGCAGTCCTACCCGCGAGCTCGCGAAGCGAGCGAGCAAAAACAACCCCACTCGCGAGCGAGCGAAGCGAGCGAGCAACAATAGCCCTCTAGTTTCTATATTCATTACTTTAATTATTATTTCAATAACAATGTATTGTTGAAATAATTGTTTAAATTAAAAAAACCTACGCCTGGCCTTCATGATAGACCTTCTCCCCTTTCAAGAGAACGTTTTTATTTTTCATTAGCGGCTGTATAATGTGAGCGCATGTGTGTGTGAGACGGTATGGACGGTATGCATGTGTGGATGGCCATGTTTGGAACCATGGTTTGTTATTTCATTTCTCTGTCTATTTTTTTTGTCGTTTTCTTCTTCTGTCTAACATTCACTTTTGCAGATGCTCTTCTGTGCCGCGTTCTTTTAATGTTGATTCTATTGTTTTTAAGAAGAGAGTGTCCGATTTGCCGGCGTATGCCGCAGTCGTTTTTTGAGAGTTCACAGATTAATAGCTCGATCACCGATCTCCGCTCTTCTTCTCCGCTCTTTGTGGAAACCCAGACCACAAATTGATAAGTTTTGTCTATGGTATTTAAGAAATATCCGTCGGACTATCTCTTTATTATTAAGAGAACCGCGACAATAACACTCGTTCATTCTTCTGCGTGAAATTCGTGAACCACATTTGAGAAAGTTAACAAGGTGAGTTGTAACATCGTGTTTCTATTGTGTGTAGTGTATATCTTATATATTAAGGGGGCCGGCGCGGCCGTTCAAGTGTGTGCGGGGACATGCACACATCGCTAAATTCGCATATACGTATATGCAATTACACGGTTTACGAGTTTTCGTTTTCACGCTTCAATATTGCACTGAGGAGTTCAGAAGTAGTCAATTGTGATTCCTAAAAGTCATATATATAGTGCTACGGTGCCCAAAATGCATATTTGTACGTTATAGAGGAATAATTTGTAATATTCGGCAGACACCGCCTGTCACAAATAATAATACAACACCTCGAAGTTTTGAAATTTTGCACTAGTAGGCACCACTGTCTCGTGCCTAATTATCGATAATACAGTGTCCATCGTTCATGCAAATACTAAATTTATTGATCGCAAACACTGGTACGCGAAGTAGCTATCTTCTGACGGATGCCTCGTGACAGGCCAACGCCAGTGGTGTTGGACAGGCAGTATCTGCCGAATATTACAAATCATTCCTCTATAACGTACAAATATGCATTTTGGGCACCGTAGCAGTATATATCTGACTTTTAGGAATCACAATTGACTACTTCTGAACTCCTCAGTGCAATATTGAAGCGTGAAAACGAAAACTCGTAAACCGTGTAGTTGCATATACGTATATGCGAATTTAGCGATGTGTGCATGTCCCCGCACACACTTGAACGGCCGCGCCGGCCCCCTTAAGTGTAGCTGGTGTATATATACAGGGTGGTCCACTTAAGTCAGGCCACCTAAATATCTCCTCTAATTGTGGAGGTACAAAAAATATTTTGTATGCTATTTGAATGGTTTGAAAAAACCATTCTATTGCAAAAAATATTTTTTTTCTGGGGTAATTTTTTCGGTGTTTACAGGGTTATCGATGTTTTTTTGCGTATAATTGTATAATTTTTTTTATTACATCGTGTAGCTGATGTAAAAATACGTTCAGTTATGTATATTATATAACCTTGAAATGACCTTTAAGTTCAAAAATTAAATGGAAACGAAAAATTTATGTCTATCGAGACTTTAGAGACGAAAATTTAGATCTAGACGTAAATTTTTCGTTTCCATTTAATTTTTAATGTACATAACTATTTTTACATCAGCTACACGATGTAATAAAAAAATTATACAATTATACGCAAAAAAACATCGATGACCTTGTAAACTCCGAAAAAAATTACCCTAGAAAAAAAACATTTTTTGCAATAGAATGGTTTTTTCAAACCATTCAAATAGCATACAAAATATTTTTTGTATCCCCACAATTAGAGGAGATATTTAGGTGGCCTGACTTAGGTGGACCACCCTGTATATTGTGTGTATATTGTGAATTTATACATATTGACTTTCTTGCAGTTTAAACAGTATTCCCAATAATGGAGCATCCAGTCCGTCAATATTTTTTATTCGACGTAGACACTTATAAATCCACATGCCTCATTCAGGGATGCACCATCGAGATAACTGGGAATCATGCAGCCAATTTGACGCGGCACCTACAATACCGCCACCCCAATGAATTTACCATTGTCACCATGGCGAAAGAAATGAGGAAAAGAAGAAGAATCAGTGAAGATTCCTCTTTTCGTTTGGCGTCTTCAGGATCGTCAGGATCATCAGGATCGTCTTCTTCGAGTTCAGCTCCATCGACAGGGTTCGTTATGGCAGGCCAATATTTGATTGACGCCTGCGTCGAATTAATAACAAAGAATGGTAGACCATTAAGCATTGTTGAAGATTCGGGTTTTAGAAAAATTATTGAACCCATTTTGGAAACGATTCAACCTAGAATTACTATAAATAGAAATAACATTCGGGAGGCCATTATGAATCAAGCGACTAAAGTACGAAGTACTATAAGAGGGGAGATGGAGAACAAGTTAATTTCAATAAAAATTGACGGAGTAACCCGTCAGTTTAGATCATTTTTAGGGATTAATGTACAATATGTAAAAAACCAGAAAATAATTGTCAGGACGTTGGCACTGCAGGAGATATTCGTAAGACATAGTAGCGAAAATTTAAGAAATATTGTTATTGACGTGTTAAAAGATTATAATCTGTCCGCGAAAAACATTTATTCGATTACGACGGACAATGGTGCTAACATGTTAAAAATGATTCGTCTGTTAAGGGAGGAAGAGGATCCCGATGATCTAGAAGATTTGGGAGACAGTGATAATTTTTATTTAGAGGGCGAAAATTTATTTCCGTCAGAGGGAGCTCATACGCATTTAATAGGGGTACGGTGTGTTGCACACACGTTGCAACTTGCGGTTCAAGATGCATTACAGAGCTTTAATGTTGATTGTCTGATGCAAAAAATTCGCGAGCTCGTGAGGAAACTCCGAAATCCTACCGTATATATACTAATCAAAAATTTTAAACTGTGCAAGCCCGTCTTGGATTGCCCCACTAGATGGAATTCCACTTTTTACATGTTGAAAAGATTATTAACTTTAAAAGATTTTTGTGTACAAATTAAAGATGTAACGTTGTCCGAAGCCGACTGGAAAGTCGTTCAAGAACTGATATTTGCTCTTGAACCCGCAAAACTTGCAACGGATAAGATGCAATATCAGGAGCTCTTAATGGGAGATTTTTATATTATCTGGCTGCAGACTAAATTAAATTTGGAAAAAATGAATAACAGCTTCGCAAAATTATTACTAGATTCGATAAAGAATCGCGAGCACGAGCTCCTAAAAAATAAATGTTTATTGGCGTCAGTATTTTTAGATCCAAGGTACAAAAATTTATTGAACAATGCACAAAAAGATATTGCCACTGAACATGTATTAAATACGTGGAGGCGATACGAAAATTTATCTTCAAATACGGTTTCTAAAGCTCCAGTTGTTATTAATAATGCAACATGCGACGAGATCGAACTGTTATTAGAAAAAGATGAGGAAATAAATAGTTTTCCTAGTTCCGTTTTTAATATGGCAACCGCGATAAATATATATTCGCAAAATTCCAGAACGGCCAGAGATACTGACATATTAGAATTTTGGGACAAATACCATTCTTCCGAATTGGGCACACTTGCCAATATAATACATGCAGTGCCAGCGACTCAAGTATCAGTTGAGCGATTGTTTTCAGGACTGAAATTTATATTAAATGATCAACGATCGCGTTTAAACACAAATATTTTAAACGACATTATGTTTGTCCGAAGTAACGACATTTTATAATTGTAAGTTTATGTGCCAGTTCGTGTGTGTGTGTGTGTGTGTGTGTGTGTGTGTGTGTGTGTGTGTTGTAAATATAGTATTGTAAGTGTGGATTGTACGAGTGTTGTATTTTAATAATCATGTTTATAAATATTTTGTATATAAATGTATGATATGTATTAAAAATTGTTATTGAAATAATAATGAAAGTAAATGATCATAGAAAAAAGTTTGTGTGCATTATGAAAATTTATTTATTTAAACAGTTGTTTTAACAATAAATCAGTATTGGATTATTCGAGAGTTCTAACTCGAACTCATTCTGACTTCGGTTCTCGTAACCCAGGTAACCCGGCTTGGTCTTGGTTACTCGGGTTACGAGAACCGAACCAGGTTCGGTATAGGATTCGCATCCTTGATGGAAATAAATTATAAAAATTAATTTTTTCAACAATTATTTCATCAAAAAATTGTTATTGAAATAATAATGAAAGTAATGGATAAATTAACAAATTATAAAAATATGTTTATTTGAACAATTATTTCAACAAAAAATTGTTATTGAAATAATAATGACACTAATGAATAAATTAACAAATTATAAAAATTTGTTTAAACAATTATTTTAACAACAAATTATTGAAATAACAATTCAAATAACGAATATAGAAGCAAATTATAAAAATATGTACAAATTATAAAAATTTGTTTAAACAATTATTTTAACAACAAATTATTGAAATAACAATTCAAATAACGATTATAGAAGCAAATTATAAAAATATGTACAAATTATAAAAATTTGTTTAAACAATTATTTTAACGACAAATTATTGAAATAACAATTCAAATAACGAATATAGAAGCAAATTATAAAAATATGTACAAATTATAAAAATTTGTTTAAACAATTATTTTAACAACAAATTATTGAATTAACAATTCAAATAACGAATATAGAAGCAAATTATAAAAATATGTACAAATTATAAAAATTTGTTTAAACAATTATTTTAACAACAAATTATTGAAATAACAATTCAAACAACGAATATAGATGCAAATTATAAAAATTAATTTTTTCAACAATTATTTCAACAAAAAATTGTTATTGAAATAATAATGAAAGTAATGAATAAATTAACAAATTATAAAAATATGTTTATTTGAACAATTGTTTCAACAATACGATGTTATTGAAATTTGAAATAATAATGAAATTGATGGACATAGAAAAAAGCTTGTGTACATTATGAAACACAAGTAACCGGGTTTGACGGGTTACTCGGGTTACGAGAACCGAATCGGGTTCGGGTTAGGATTCGCATCTCTGTTTGTAACCCGGTTAGGCGGGTTACTCGGGTTACGAGAACCGGAACCGGGTTAGGGTTAGCATTCGCATCGCTGTCTGTAACCCGGTTAGACGGGTTACTCGGGTTACGAGAACCGAACCGGGTTCGGGTTAGGGTTAGTTCCGCGGTTCGCATCCCTGCTCTAAATTATTGACTACAGAGTATGGAGTACCACAAGGATCGGTATTAAGACCGTTATTATTCATAATATACATAAATGATCTCGTTAAAGTTTGCCCAGAGGGCTGCAATATAAAAATGTTTGCAGACGATACCTTAATATATGTAACAGGTGAAAGTTGTATGGAGGTGGAGAGGAAAATGAATGTAGCATTTAATGTAGTGGAAGAATGGATGAATATTAACAGACTGAAGATGAACGCAGCGAAAACGAAATATATGATAGTTAGAAGTATAAGAAAGGAATTACAAAGTAGTATGGCTGTGAAATGTTTGGATAAAACTGAGATAGAGCGGGTGGAAATGATAAAATATCTAGGCGTAATTATTGATGATAAACTACGATTTAACGATCATTGTGATTATATGCTCAAGAAAATCGGGAAAAAAATAGGTTTCCTGAATCGAGTGGGAAATTATATTACAGCATATACTAGATGTACTATATATAAGACAATCATAGCACCTCACTTTGAGTATTGTGCGACTTTACTGATCGATATGGGTCATACACAGTTAAGTAGGCTCCAAAAAGCGCAAAACAGAGCGATGAGAGTCATACTGCAATGCGACAGAAGTACAAAAATTGATTGCATGCTCCAAACACTGCAATTTATGAGTATAAGACAAAGGCTGTACTACAATATGTGCATATTTATTTTTAAGATCTTAAATAAATTGATGGCTGTGCAATTGAGTAATAGACTTAGAATAGTAGGGGAAGCGCGCGAAACTAGGCAGGCGGGGGATATTGTTATTGAATTTCGCAAAACAAGAAGAGCGCAAAAAGGTCTATTTTACGAGGGTGTGCTAATGTATAACGCATTACCACATGAAATTAAACAATGTGACCGATTAGTAATGTTTAAACGAATGCTGAAAGAGTTTGTCATAAATAATGTATAAAACTGTGTATGTATGTATTCAAAATAGCTGAGAAAGCTAATAATAAATCAATCAATCCCTCCCTCCCCCTCTCTCTCCCCCTCTCTCCCCCCCCCCTCTCTCTCTCTCTCTCTCTCTCTCTGTCTCTCTGCCAGTACCGGATTAGTTACGTGAGATTGCGACACATACACGACAGATATGAAACGCGTCACGCGACCGGGCCGTGGTGGAAGCGTGGGTGCGGAGTAGCGTCGTAAAAGTGGAAGTTCGAGTGGAGAGAAATGTCTTAATCTGGCGACTGTGGGTAGAGAACAAGCCAGGTGGATACCGGCCTTCCGAATATCAAGCCTCGGCTTGTTTTGTTCGCCATGGGCGGCCGGCCAGGCTTTCTCCTCAGAGTAATGGATATTTAAGTCGCGGACGAAAACGGGGTCTAACCGCATAACGACGCAAAAGAGCCGCGGCATTAGTGGCCTCGTGAAACACAGGGCCGTGTTTTTGCCATCGCCTTTCGGCTAGACATCGAACAAAATACCGGGCTGATGGATCGTTGATTTTTCTTTGCCCGCGGATTTCCTGAAGAGGAGGATGATTGCTCGTTTGCCGGGATTATTATCGTCCGCTCCATCTACCCCTGTCGTACCTACTAAATCCCCTTATTTTTATTCCTCGCACGATCGATCGGCAAATGATCCACTATTTCGGGATTAATTATTCATCGCTGTTTTGTTGCACGCCGACATTCTTTTGGTATGCGTATGGCATATCGAGTGCGCGCGCTGCATTGATTTGTCAAAGGGACACACGCTCGACATTGTTATTCTTGGCAATTGTATTCACTGGTCCATTCGGAGAAGCAGTACTCAGGAATGTGATTGTTAACACTTTGTTTACATCGTCTGGAGACTAGTTAATCTGGAGCTAGGCAGTGGCGGATCCAAATTTCGGGGCCCCCCTAAAAGAAAGTTTCAAGAAAAACTCTCATAAAGCTATACCCAAAAACGAAAAGTAATCAGAATTCCCACACAGTGCAACTTAGAGGTCATACATTATACATTGGACAATGAATGACCTTTTTTTTAGCTAAAGTATCTCTTAACGGTAGCCAGGGCTGTTGCACAATTTTCCAAGCCAAACATTTTCTGCTACAAGCACGGGGCGTTTAGTCCGCTTACCGCTTAAGAGTCTGGTTAGTTTGGGTCCGGCCAGTCCGGCACAGACCGGCGCACCAATGCTTAAGGGTGTGGGTCGGATTTTGACCTTGGTCGTAGTATCGGTGCCCTCCGCATTTGTAGCTAGGAGCGCTAGTGTTTTTAGTCACTGTTTTACCGATTCAGTCACTGTATTGGTAAAATATCGGTAAAATAGTGACTAAAAACGCTAGCGCTCCTAGCTAAAAATGCCATGGAACTAATACTTGCACCAAAATCTCCCGTATAGGGATCTACTTCGTAGATTTCGTTTGCTGTGTTTAAACACGTATAGTTTAACATAATAAAGGTTTCATTGACATTGTATGTGACCCTGAATTCCGGGATGCCTACATTTTGGTCTATAAGAATCCTAAATCTCTCGATATTTAAGAAAATGTATGTGTCTCGACAATGGCAGCACTGTCGCTTCGTCCAATATTTGTGAAACTGCGCTACATGCTGCCGAATAATGCAAATTACGCCTCGAAAACGCAAAAGTAGGCCATATATGGAAGCATCCCGTAATTGTGGGTCTTTTATCTAGCGATTGTGACTACGTAGGGGTCCCAAATGTGCGTTAGAGAGACAGCAAACGAAATCTACGGAACCCTTGCAATCTCGTGTACGTATACAGTATCTATCGGTGTGTTAAGGTACTACCACACTCGCACTCGACCAAGGTCAAAATCCGACCCACACCCTTAAGGATAGGGCGCCCGGCATCGGAAATTTCCGGAGATTCCCTATCCTATCCTTAAGCATTGGTGCGCCGGTCGTGCCGGACTGGCCGGACCCACACTAACCAGACCCTAATCCGCCCCTGCTCTTAGGTCACAATCGAAATTACCTTACTGGAGTTTCAAGCAATTCTTGCCTTAGTAAAATTGTTTGTGTTTAACCTTTAGAGTGGTCAGAAACAAACTTGGGATTATACATACAGTATACAGGGGGAGGAACATATGGAGGTAAACTTCGTGTTTCAAGACGCGTACAGTGACGTTCGACTCAAGGTCATTCAAGGTCATTCAAGATCGCTCAAGTTCAACTGTGGTGACGACTTTGAATGACCTGAAGTCGAAGACCACTGTACGCGTTTTGAAACGGCCTATTAGATAGTAAGTATTATAAATACATAGAAAAATATATAATTCTATTTAAGAAAAACGGTGTTGGACAAAATGTCAAGAGTTCGAAAAATGAGCAACGTAGATTTCCACACGAATACTAATACATAAATTTCTGACGCACGAGCGACGCGGAATTAAAGGTAGCACAAGAGCCAATTAGATCAGCGAAGTAAATTGTATCGTGGCTTTCTTTTCACTGGGGAATTTGCATTTAATTTAAATTAAATTAAAGTGATGAAGAACGAAGAGAAATAGAAATGAAATCGGCGAACCAATACCTCAGACAATAAATCTCACGTGAGTGAAGCATGTGGTACAAAAGTATCGTCGGACATTCGAAGCGCGATTCTCGCGGGACAGCAGGTGCAATGGCGAATTCAAATCCGGCCGGAGTATATGCAACCCACGTGCACCGGTGAGGCACATGAACGTAACGACGCGAGTGTATATTGACCTCGCCGCGCCGCGGGGCTCAATAGGAACAGACAAAAAAATAGAAAAATGCGGTCGCACGCGTAACCCGATGAAAAGAAGGACGTCGTGTCGCCGGAGAGTTTTGATTTTATTTGCGCGTGAACCACCGTCCTTGATCCCAAGGATCACGCGTCGCAACCAGTACGAAATATCGGAGAGCTGAGGAACACGACGAGACCGCGCGTAATTCCCTCCTTTCTCGTCATTTCGGGCTGCTGCTTTCTATTTAGTTTCGGCTGTGCCTCCGGCCCGGTATTTTTCGTTTTCCACGTATTTCGCCCCTGTTTCGGGACTCTCGTTAGTAGCTACGCGCTGACAACCTGTACGTGCCGGATAATGAATTCCGCTCGGGACTCTTTTCAGCTCCGGCGCGGCGCTCGGCGCTCGTGGATTTCCACCGGAGTGGTTTATTACATTTGATACAGCCGGGATCGAAAAGGAACGATGACGCTGCCTGACGGCGGTTTATTCTCGTCGACTCCGCAGAAATTCTACGAATGTGGATTTTCATTTCTCTAGACCAATCTCATTCCATCCGACAACTGCTCGTTCATTGACCTAGATTTCTGTTGTATATGTACCAACGTTATTGAAACTGAACATAGACGACACCCGGGCATCCTGTTCTTCGCCCAATTCGAGCACTCTTCGAATAGGCCGGGGAATTTGACAATTTTCATCACCTTACAAAGAATTTGACATTTAATCAAAAGCAACAAGTGGCATTTAACTGTATCAGAACACAGCGAATTATCGCATCCACATGTCCTCAATGGTAACCCGTACAACATTAGAAACATATAATACTCCTATAACCATCAACCACATAATCCTCGAATGCAGGAAATACCACCGAGTTTGAAGGAGATTGATCGAATATCGAGGATAACCCCACCGAAGCAACTACAGTTAGGAGCAAAACTGATCACGCACACTTTAAATCGGAATAACTTTTTTATGAAAGGACCAAACGACTTCAGTTTCTCTGTACGGCTAAATGAATTAGTTTAGTAGATGATGTCTAAAAAATATGTTGAAAAAATGCATTTGAGTATTTATGGTGCGTTCGTGACTAAAAATCAACTTCGAGGATTAAACAAACTAGGGTCATTCGGCGACCATTCGAGGCATCTGCCAGATATTAAGTTTTTTGTACATCTTTAAGGACAGCGAGCCATAAATTTAGTTCCTCCGAAGGACCACTCGCGACCGTTAAGTACGGTTTCTAATTACCGAGACCAGTCGTCGACCGAGTTAGGTATCGTCCCACGCCTCCTTCCCAAGGCCTCATTCAGAGCTACGGGAAGGAGGTCCTAATAGTCAAAATTGTGCTGATTGGGAAATGCAACTTTCTGCAGGAACCAATCACTGCATCTTCATTCCTCATCGAGAAGCCTAACGAACATCGCGTTAGGACTGGAAGTCGAGTTCATACAGTTGGGTTTTACGCTCGAACGCAGTGACACTCTTCAGTCCTCGGGTAGACAAGTACAACGCACGAGCCCTTGTCTTGTCAATCATTCGTACTACTTGTAAGACCTGCATTACAGTATTTCGTTGTCCAGCAATCAGGACGCCCGACAAAATTGGAGATCGCATCAGTCGAGATCCCTCGCGTACGCTAACATCACAAATACTATCTATAATACTCTTTACCTAGAATCGTATTCCACCTACTTACGTGTATCGAGTAGATACCGCGGCGCGGCGGCGCCCTGTCACGTGATGCGTTTCGTCTCTGCTGTGCATGTGCAGTGTCGCCAAGTGCTACCGAAACGGGTAGCTTTTTCCTCTCTTCCTTTTCCCCTTCCACTATCCTATTCCACTACCATGAGAACACTCCAACGTCCCCCACTAAGACCGTAGACTACGGTGCCCGTGCCGTATAGACTGGTGTCTGGTCATCAGACCCCTCGATTTTCTCGACCTGGCGACACTGTGCATGTGCCACAATGTCACGTGACTAATGTCCGGTACTGGCAGGGAGGGAGGGTAGCTTCCCCCTCAATTCAATCCAAATCCCCTCGTCTGGCGACACTGGCTCTGCCCGATGAAAGCCGTGCTTTCTTCGGTAGTTTTTACAGTAGCGAGGCTCGCTTCGACCGAAGCTGATCGATCGATCCGCAAGCACCTCGTTCAAGCTATTTCCCCGCATTATCTTCTTGTTAATAGCCACTGGCGAACGTCAGTATTTCTGTGTACGTTCATTAATGCCGGCCAAGAGTTTCCGAGGAAATCGTTTACTCTACGATTAAAGCAACCTTGTTTGCGCGATGCAATTATTCCCTGATCAAAAGGAAACCTCCGGGCTCGGCTCAGTAATTCTGTCTCTCGTACAACATCACCCACGTGATGAGTTTTGCCACTAGGATTTTAATCGGACGTTTTAACCGGTTTCTTTTGGAGAGTTTACTCGGAAATCTTAAGAGAACAAACTCTGTTCTATTCGCTAGCACACGGTTCAAGGAAATACGTTTTGCAACAGAAAAGAAAAATACGTAATTTTGCTAATTACGATGACTTTCTAGCTACAGTGGTTTCATAAGACATCGATGAAATATGTGTTTCCATTCTTAAGTCTTGAAAGCTGTTGTCATCGTTTCAATGTGATGCTAGATCAAACAATTGGAGGATCAAAATAAAATAAACAGTCATCCTTCCGTTAACGCATTTGCGATACGTTTCTGATTGAAATGATACCAAACATAACACCATTTCGATCGTATTTGAGTGATTTTAGTGTATAAGGACACTATTTTTTTATGACTGAATCTACCGCGTCGACCGCGCCGCCGCGCCGCCACAGTGGTCGATTTACTCCAAAACGTGGCCAAAAATCAAATCTTTCTTTGATTTATACAAAACTAGGTATCTCGAAGTTTTCGAGGTCGCTGATTACGAATCTAAAATCGAAATCGCAAAAAAGTAAAATGGCGGCTGTAAAATCGAGATTGAGCCTATGAAAATTGTCAGAATGGGACAAAACTTGGTATTTTGGGGTTCCTGAAGTCGTTAATTATGAAACTGAAATTAAAAGAACAAAACAGAATGACGGAACCAATATGGCGGATGTACGTAGTAAGAAACTATTAAATACAGCTGAAATTTGATACCTCAAGATTTTTTGTCTTGTTAAATATGAATCTAATATCAAATTATATGAAGAACACAAGTACCCGGCTAATTATTAAATTGTAAAAGAAGAAATTCTTGTTCTAAATATGTGTCTTGAAGAATGGAAGGTTATAAATTAGATCAAATGTCAGGGAACCGTTCAGCCATTGGTCGAACTGTTGGTAAAATCTTACTTCGATTCTGTTAACTTTCAACCACTTTTTCCTGAGTACATATATCAAATTTTGAAGCGTTCCTTTTTTATGGTCCGTTAATTGATAAGAACTTATAAATTTCTTAGATAATAGTTCTTCAATAACTGAAAATATTATTTGGAACTCGCCGTGTAAATGATCCTTTATTAAAACAAAAAGTTTCTTCCTGGAAATTTCTACAACTCTGACACCGGAAGCTGAAGAGTAGAAAAGAGACAGAAAAGACAATACGGAGGCGAAAAATAGAATTTGAAAACGAAAGAGATCAACGAAGAAAGATGGATACAGAAACAGAAAACGTCGAAGCTGAAACGTCAAAGAAACTAGCAGCAAATGATTGAAATCGTTAAAATACCGATTTCGGCATAACCGATATTCTACCGAAATCGTAATAAATACCGGAACTTTTCCGGTTTTTCCAATGCAAAAGATGCCCCACGAAGTACGGTCACTTAAACTAGTTAAGTATACATAATAGAAATACGGTCCGTCGTAAAACCCTCCGTGCGAAGGAACAAGACGCGCGATACCGGTATTTTAACACGATTTTTCAAATATGTTTGATCTGACAAAAACATGTTTCCAATAAAAGTTGATCAGTATTCACTTTTATACAAATTTCAATATAAAAAATTGAAAAAAAATCTTTTTTTTATAAATAAGGGTCACTACATTTTTTAAATATTAACATATATTTTTTACTTCATAATATTATAACTGATATAGAAACGAATTCAATTGATTTAGAGTAATAATATTACTTTGATGTTTCTTGATCCTACTAGGTGATGATACAAACTAAAGGTGTGTACAAGTCACATAATGAAAATCGATAAAAATCATAACTATTTTCCTAGGTTTCCAAAATTTTCGTATGAAATTTTGTTATATTTTATATATTACATTATCCATTGTTACTTGCATTTTATATAATGTATAAACATGATTTACTTATCTCCAGGGACACCCTCCATATTGTAGAATAAAAATTAGTAGGATATAACACAAATATATTCACTTCTGGGCACTTTTCGCACTCAACGATTTACAGTGCGTAGCTGCTACTTGAACGATGGTCACTTTCAGACTGAATTTTTCGCTCAGGTGGAAAGGTCAGGCCCTTTTCTCATTAACCATCCAATAGCCCAACTATCAGGGTAGGCAACCCACGTATGCAAAACTCTTGATTCGAAAATTCATTTTTTTGATTTTTGGCCACGTTTTGGAGTAAATCGACCACTGTGCGCCGCGCCGACCACGCCGAGACTTGAATCGACGAGCGAAGGAACATAGAGAAGGACAGAATGAAATACGGATGACCGAGCAGCAGTCCACGCTGTGTCGCGAGCGTTCGCTCGTTCCCGGCGCGGCGCGGCGCACAGTGGGCCAGATCGACGCGCTAGCTGTTCATGAGCTGAAAAATCTAAGTCCTCATATCGATTTTTAACGAATGTACAATGTTTCTTAAATGTCCATTACATTCAAAAACAATGATATTAATTAAAGTTATTAAAAACTCTCGTTACAATAAGCGTTCAAAGATCAAATTTTTCAGATACGATTTATCACCGAAAACATTCCTTTTCTTCATAACGATGTCCTGGAAAACCTACTAAAGATTAAGTGCCCAATTTGTTTTTGTATGAAGAATGTATATCTATGTTGAGAACGCACCAGGAACTAAACATTAATGTTCATAATTTGTTATAAAAAAAATACTTAGTCAACCAAGGAATACCGTCAAAGTTTTTCACCTTTGACAAGGGATAAGTTAAAAGTGTTATATAGTGTCGTGCTCTAACAAAGTGAAACATTTTCAGCAACGTCTCCTCTAAAAGATCCTGCAAATTTCACATCCAAATCGATCCAAACTTGGAAATTATGATTTAAAGCGTCGCGTGTCACGCAATTCCGCGGCGAATCCCGTTGCGCGAGACGCATTGACGACCACTCAGCAGCTCTTAAAAGTGTAAAGATCTAACCCAGACCTATCTTATGAAGTTTTTAGATTATACGACCATTGATAAACATTCGAACTTATTACTAGCTCACAGTTGAATCATTTGTATTTGAGAGATTATAGTAACAGCATCGTAGTATAGCATCAGAGCAATTTTTCCATATTAAAGACCCGTATTTTACCTTCGTTAAGAGGAATTATAGTATAGATTTTTGTTTATTCATAGATAAACAGAGTTATAAGCAGAAAACCCGTATGATCAATCGAATATAGTCAGGAACTTTGTAAAATATAATGCTTAATCTTGTTTAAATTTTTGTAATTTTTTAAATAAGACAGTAATAACACCTTTTTGTTATTTCATTAAATATAATAAACTTCATTCATTCAATAATTATGAATTACTCTTGTTTGAATGCCTGAATAGCCAGTTTTCAAATATTATTTATTATTCACACGAGTTTACAGACATTTCCGGTGATGTAACAAAAAAATGTTTCCTACAAAAAGTAATCAGTACTCAGTCTTCTACAAATCTCAATACAAAAAATTTCAATAATTTCTTTTTTTAATAAAAAATGGTGTTTACCTTCATTATTTATTTATAACTATATATTTTTTATTCGATAATATTATAGCTGATGCCAAGACGAATCCGACGATATATTTAATGTGGTCTTTACGTTTTGAAATAATGGTGAAATACGCGTGAACAGGTAGCGCGCCGATCTGGCCCACTGTGCGGCGCACAGTGTGTCGAGTATATGGGAGTTAGGGAAAAAAGTTATAACTCTTAAACTGTGCAATTTTCGAGTAAAGTGCCGTAATACTTTTTGAAATAAAATGCATAGACGAATCGATTGGTATAAAAAAGAATTTTTTTTTTAATTATTAAAAAAAAAAATTTTTTTTAACTTCCCGATTCATAGGGAAGTTACTGTAATTACCCCGAAAATCGAAAATCGATTTTTTAGCAGATCTTCACGTTTCATGGTCATTGGAGTCATTTTAGACTATTTTTATCAAAATGTGTGTGTGTGTGTGTGTGTGTGTGTGTGTGTGCGTATGTCCGTTTGTATGGTATCAAATTAGTCAAGTAGTTTTTTAGATTTTAATTTTTTTTTCGAAAAGAGTTGATTCTACAATGCAATTAATAAAGGCGGACGAAAATTTTCCACCAAAGAACCAAACGCAATTAGGGGAGAGTCGTGCAGTACCGACCGCTCTAAGTTTTCTTGTTATCAGGTGGACTAGAATCGGTAAAAATTAAAATTAAAAAAAGGAATTTATAACACAAAGGGAACTTAATAAAAGGCCAGAAATTAATTTTGTGAAATTTAATAATTAGTATTCATTATTTGTAAGAATAAAGATATTAGAATTTGAAGGAAACAAAGAATTGTCGTCCAGTACCGACCAATTACGTATTTAGTAGATTTTTCAGTCTAAATCATTAATAATGTTAAAAAAAGACATTTAGATGTTAGAATACGCATTTTTATTCAAATTTTATTTATACATATAATAAAATAATTATATATTTTTATATATTATGTCATTTTTTTGTTTAGTTTTTACATCTTTCCTTATTTCCTTTCCTTACTTGAGTTTCAACTTTTCTTTTTTCTGCTTCTTTGACTTTTTCGTTTCTTGCAGCTTTTCTTTTCTCCGCATTTATCTTTTTTTCTTCAGCCAGGTTCTTTTTTTTCTGAACTTCGTTTATAAAAACGGTCGAAGTTAAGATTTCGGATGGTTGCGTCCGTTGTCTTCTCTTTTTTGTTTGCAACTCTAATGTGTCGTTTCTAGGAGAGATTGATTTCACTATTTCCATGAAATTTGAAGTTACACCAGGTAAAGAAGTTAATGAAAAATTATCGTTAATATTTAAAGTGAGCGGTGATGATGGTTTTTTCTGCTTTGGGATTTCGGACATTTTTCTGTGGGAAAAGGTAAAAGAAAGATTAAATAAACATCTTCTAACATTATTTCAAATGCTAACAGATTGAACTTACAGATAAGAAAAGTTTAGCTTATACTGGTCGACGATTGATTGGTCGGTACTGCACGACAGTTGGATGGTCGGTACTGGACGACAAACATGAGGAAACATTTTAGGTTATGGCATACATAATATACAAAGAAAATTCCAAAACAGGGCCCGTTAATTGTACTTAATAGACTAGATATAATATACATAATTCAACAAAGTCGTTTACTTACGTGAGAAACGAATTATCAGATCTAGAAAATAACTCTTAACACTCGAAATATCAACGCCCACGCTAAATGTGTCAGAACTGCGAAAACAATCGAATGACCAATGTAGCAACGAAACATATTACCCACAGTAGTTATATTCATTTGTTTTCGTAAAGGAAGTGTAGCCATTTGACCTGGAAAGTCATAAACTAATTTTGGTCGGTACAGTACGCCGGTCGGTACTGCACGACTCTCCCCTACATAAAAAATTTTTTCTTAATTTTTTTTTTAGATTTAAAAAAATTCTTTTTTTTAGATTTGAAAAAAATTTTTTTTTTAACTGATGCTAATGTTACCGCTTGGAATAATCGAAAGTTATTCCAATGCAACAGTGAATTTAACATCTCTACTCCCAAGAATACATTTTGGGAGAATATCGATGAAAGTACAAAAAAAAATGATGTTAGCGATGTTGGCGAAGGAGTAACGAATCGGGAAGTTCTTTGTGTGACTCTTGGAGAGTCACACGCCAAATAAAAAATATTAATATCAGTAGGCCCTACTAGCCATGCGTATCACTAACCCTCTCGCAAGAGCAGTCCTACCCGCGAGCTCGCGAAGCGAGCGAGCAAAAACAACCCTACTCGCGAGCGAGCGAAGCGAGCGAGCATCAATAGCCCCCTAGTTTTAATTGTGATGACCTTGTTTCTTATGTTTTTTTATTGTATAAAAAGTAGTAGTTTACAATTTTAACGAAAATTAAAAAAAAAAAGTACTAAACTGTATACATTACTTATTTAAATCTTCACAAGGAGGAATTAAAACTTAGGAATCTTTAAGAAAATTCCTTTATTTTACCTAGAAATAATTAAAATGAATAAATAAATTAATTAATCAATTAACATAGATAATATGTTATTAAATAATATGTGTACGTACTATACTACTTCAGCTTCACTATCATCAGAACAAGTGTCTGGGTTGGAATCTGATAAATCGGATGTTTCATTTAATAATAAATAGTCTCTTATATCTGCGAAATCCTTTTTTTCTTTTTTCGTATGTTTTTTTTTATAATAGGCAATAATTGGATCCGACTCCAGTAGAAGATGATTTACTAGGTCTTTATTTGAATTTTCTCTTGATGTCTTGCGGGTATTATGTTCCCGATAATATTTTATATTTTTATATTTTTTATATTTAGAATAGCATAATGAGTAAACATATAGTGTCTTATCGTTTTTCGCGGACTCAAGTGGGAACTCGATAGACTACGTTAAAAGCGTGGACGGCGAACGCACGCGTCTCAACGTCAACATTTTCTACTATTTTTAACATTTGTGTACATTTATGCACTTAAGATCGACCGTTATATCAAGTCTAATGTGCTTTAAATTAATATAATACAAAATCTCAAAGGAACCTTTTGGTACTTTCTTTAATACTGAATTGAAAGATTGTAAACATTTAAACAATTTTGAAACTAAATATATAATTTATAAGAATAAAATTGATCACATATGTAAGTACTTATCAAATGGCATGCGTCTAAAAATAATTGCAACAAATTTCTTCGAAAGACTACGCAGAAAGCCGCTGAGCGCGAGCGTCTTAATATGGTTTTTTACTATTTTCTCCGCTTGAGCAAACGTGAGCAGATTTAAACCAACGCGAAATTGAAGTTTAATATGCCACCAATTACTGTAAAAAAATTCACGGGGTTACCTCGGGGTACTTTTTTGAAAACTCTAATCAAAGTTGATAAATGTTAAACATAAAAAATTAGGACAAATTGCGATTATTTGAAAAAAAAATTTTTGGGGATTGAATGTTTAATAATGCTAAATACACCCTGTAAAAATCAAATTAAAAAAACAAATAGCTTGCGAGGGACGCATGTTTTAAAAAATGCACGAAATTTGACAGTGAAGTTTCAGCCTCAGTTTTAACAACAAATTGATTTATTCAGTTAAAATTGAAGGCAGTTTTAGAAACTATGTTTTGTTATGAACATTTTAGGATACATAAATTTGCCGATCTTACACTTTGATTTTCGGACTTTTTTCCATTGGTCGACACACTGTGCGGCGCGGCGAACAGGAGGACGTAAACAGTTGACAGGGACGCGATTCTGACCAGAATAGGAGTCACAATGGCAACGAACAAACCGACAGACCTTATCTGCGTGTACGCTGCCGGCCCTCGATCAGAGGCCGATGCTCATTCAGCTCTTGTACCGGCCTGACCGAACGCAATCATTATGAAGCCTGTCCGCAATTCTAATCGAACAACACAAGTCTGCTCGCGTTTACTTGAAACAAAGCTAAACGATGTTTGGTGTCTCGATGCAATAGGAGAAGACAATGCGAATCACTTGCTCCATGGTTCTCCGCGCGAATTCCCATCTTTACGCATTCGAGGGAGAATGTAACTGCAATAACGTCAACTCCTAAACTGTTACACTGTTGTTGAATAATTAACAGAGTTTGCTTCCAAAACGCTAAAGAATATTTATTAAGAGAATAGGAAATAGAAAAACGAAGTATAAATGTTACTTGCGCGGTGCCGTTGTGAAGCGTATTCAATCAATCTATTAATAGCCAGATTCCGCACACAACACCTGCGATATGCAACATACGACCCATCACCACCTAAGATACTTGACACCCCTTTGTTCAGAGCTCGCCTGGTAACAACACTTTGATACGGACATGTATAAAAGACTCGGAGCGCAATAAAAAGTCAGTCTTGGGTTTGGAATCAAACAAATACGTTTCTTTGATACTTCCCTGCTCCGTATCCTCTTACGATTCGCAATACGTTTAAATCACAGTAACCTCGGTAGTTTCGTATAGTGACACTCCTATACTCCTCGAACAAACGCGATTCCGGTCAGTGATACTCCGGATCAGTTTTAAACAATTAATTTTTCTACGTCACGAATAATTCCCGTGACACCGTCAACGTCAACGTCAACTCGGCAAGCGTTTGCTGAGAAATTATACCAGCATGCTTTTTCGGGAAAAAATCAGCCGTTACCCGGTAGACGGAAAGTAAAGGAAGGGCTTTTATGACACTGACCCTCATAATTGCCGGAACGTCATCGGACGCACGTAATGGTAAACAGGATTTTCCCGTGATTTACAATAGAGAAGGAACCAAAGAAGTAGAGAGCGTTTTAAATCAATTCAAAATAGAAACTAATGATTCATGCAAGAATCCAACAACTGTGTCACGTCCGGTGGTCCAGCCATTAGTAATAATTAGTAAGACCAATCATGTATACAAATATTTCGAGATTTCGTTTAATACTTTCACTAATAATGTTACGCGGGAAATAAAATATAAAATATCATAGTTAATAATGAATTATACCGTATATTATACCACATCGCGAGCGATAGAATTAAGGAAAATCTATAAGATATATTTCGCGGTTAACTCCACATGGAGTTGCTAATCCATGTGATTTTTTGTTTCAAACATAAACTCATCTTGAAATTGATCATCTCATCTTATTTGTATACAAAGAGTATACAAATATTATTATACGAAGGCTCAACTCTTACTACAGCTAACGCGATTTCAGACAATCAACGAGTTGACCAATTATATCCTAAATGGCCATTATACTTTAAAAACTAAGAGAGCTCTCTTACCGTTTGTCATCAGAGACATCAGACATCCACGCGCAGTGATCCTCAACAGAGTTCCACTGGAACTCTGTACAATTGCCGGCCTCCTTTGCCGGCGACACTGCGGTTAGCCTTGCAATCCGTCCCAGCTTCGATGTATACTGGGTAGGAGCTTCAGCGCTTCCAATGCCCTCAAATGTATAACCGGCCTGGTAGGATCCGAGTATTGCCGAACCGAGTGGATAAGGACCCAACATCCAACTTCGTTTTTAACCTGGGATCACTGCAAGAACTCGTTCCCACAACACCATGTCAATCGCGACCACCGTGAATCGCTCGCCAGACTCGCGAATATACATCGACACGGCGAGACTATCATATACCTTCACGGTGCATACGATCAACATTTAAACATCGCGAACAAAAGGAGATAATCCGAAATATGATATGCGAGCGAATAATTAAACGAAACATCCGTTGAAACCTATTTATATCACTGAATAATGTAAAAGATAGTCCAGAAGAAATGGACAAAACATCGATGAGAGCAATAGACTGGTGACTAGTTAGTCACCACAACTACTAGGGGTATGCGAGTTCCCGAAATTTCGGGTTCGGGTTCGGGTCGGGTCGGGTCGGGATCCCGAAAGTTTATAAAGTTCGGGTAACCGAAATGGCAAAAATTTCTGGCTACCCAAGTTACAGTGTAGCCAATATGCCCTATGAAGGATTGTCTGTCCCTAGGCTGCGGATTTTCTGCATTTATCAGAAAAATGAATTGGTGCTATTTAAAACAGTTAATAATTACCGAAGAATTGAACAATATCGATATACATATTATTTCGAACTTATGAGAATCATTAAAGGAAACTAGAGGGCTATTGTTGCTCGCTCGCTTCGCTCGCTCGCGAGTAGGGTTGTTGTTGCTCGCTCGCTTCGCGAGCTCGCGGGCAGGACTGCTCTTGCGAGAATGTTAGTGGTACGCATGGCTAGTATAGGGCCCACAGCTATTAATGTCTTTCATTTTGTGTGTGACTCTCCACGAGCCACACAAAGAACTTCCCGATTCATTAGTTGCTGTATATTATTATTATTATTTACTAAGTGTACGTTTTAAGAAGATTATACGTTTTCAGAGAAATTCAATAGTTTTCTACTTATCAAAATGTTTGCTATATGGCGTCGCATTAAACCAATATCGTATGCTCGTTGCTCGCTTGGTTCCTTGTTATAGCATACTAATGTTGCAATATAAATTGTCTTAATTAGTTTTTCGCAAACGATACAACTCATCATTATCCGGGGTTGCAGTATTGATCTTGGTTTTCTTCGATACTGTTAATTTAAATTGTCCCGAAATATATAAACCGCGCTCACTTTTGAAACTCTGCTCAGTGCTACATACAACATTTGTAAAGATCGTATTTCTGATGTTTTAAAATCCATACATACTTTCTCGTATGTTTGTCTCTGACTTTTATGAATCGTAATCGCTTCAGCAGGAACCACTGGAAATTGACTACGTGTGATCTGTTATTTTTCTTCACTCGAAATATTTACTTGATTCGATATTTTTTTATTATTGGTGTTAAATTTTGATTTATATTTGCGTTTTTCATATAATCACGATAACGAGTTCTTACTTTCACTCCTATTATGGCCAATTGAAAATCTAACCACAATATAGACGGAATTTTAGTATTTTCTTGAAAAGTAATAAATTTTAATATTCCGCATGCTCCATTAACCAATCCGTCTTCAACATCAATGTTATTAATTATCATATATTTTATATTAATTTTCAATTTAATCTCAGTTAACAATCCGTTTTGAACTGATTGTTTATTTAAAGATTGTAATATAAATGTTTTTGTACTTTCATCGATATTCTTTGAAAATGTATTCTCGGCGATGATTAACTCACTCTTGCATTGGGATAATTTTCGATTATTGTAAGCGGAAACATCATCTTAAGGTACAAAAAAAGATTTAAAAAAAAAAATTTTTTTCTAATTTTAAAAACATCGAAAAAAAAAAATTTTGTGTAATTACGTTTGTTTCTCCGGTGGAAACTTTCCGTTCTCTCGTATAAATTGCATTGTTGAATGAACTTCTTTCGAAAAAAACTAAAAAAACTAGAAAACTACTTGACCAAAATGGACCAAAATCTAATCAGCTCTAAGTTACAGCGGGGCACATCGATTGCATCATTCATCATTCCGATCGCGTTGTTACTTTTTCTGAAAACGTTAACGAAAAATTTGATACCATAGAAACGGACATACGTACACACACACACACACACACACACACACACACACACACACACACACACACACACACACACATACCGACATTTTGATAAAAATAGTCTAAAATGACTCCAATGACCATGAAACGTGAAGATCTGCTAGAAATTCGATTTTCGATTTTCGGGGTAATTACAATAACTTCCCTATAAAATCGGGAAGTTAACAAGAAACTTCAATATGCCTACCGTTTCTTGCAATTGAGGTAGACAACATTTATTATGCATAAAGATCGGCAATCTAATAACTGTCACTGATATAACTGGACCGTTCAAGCGTGAAAATTGAAGCTTCCGAAGACACTGAACTTCAGATTCGTCGAAGACACTGAACTTCATTGTTCATAATTTCGGGTTGAAGTACTTGTTTAAAAATGGAGCTGGAAATTCGATGAGCTTTATTGTAAGATAATAATCCTCGCAGAAGATAATAGGCGCATATCCGGGTTAGAAGAAGTATACAAGATTGAAAGGGAAGCCATTAGCGGTACGTAATGCGATAAACATTATCGCGTGAAACTTTTGTGATACGATTGAATGGATGGATCGGCTCAAAACTGAGGCACTCAGATCCGATTTTCTCTGACCCAGCGTGTCGAAAATATTAATGGGAATGACTGGCTAACGCGATTGTCGCTGACGCGATTATCGAGAATGCTTCGAAATCGGGAGCGTAATGGCTCGCTGTTTGCTGCGTAACGAATGAACGCAGAGGAACGCGAATAATGTTTCTACACGACAAAGTGGATGGAATTACTCGTAATTTGGTAATGAGCGCTACGAAACAGCAAGAATCACCATAACCCACATATCACGCACTCACGGTCGTATGCGTAATGCAATGTAATGCGTAACATAATTACGACAATAGAATGCATCAATGAGTCGGCCGCTCTGTTCGCTTGCGTGCCCGTGGAATCGGTGTAAGCGGGGCGACCATATTTCTACAGAGTAAATATCTATGTGTAGATATGCACCTTGGCCCATTGTATCCGAGTTAATTGTAGCGCAGGCGAGCATATTGTAGGATTTCTACAAAAATTAAAAGACCTTGTCATGAATCTCAAAAAGAAAGTCAAACTAAAATAATAAACTAGAGGGCTATTGTTGCTCGCTCGCTTCGCTCGCTCGCGAGTAGGGTTGTTTTTGCTCGCTCGCTTCGCGAGCTCGCGGACAAGACTGCTCTTGCGAGAATGTTAGTGGTACGCATGGCTAGTAGGGCCCACAGCTATTAATGTCTTCCTTTTTGTGTGTGACTCTCCACGAGCCACACAAAGAACTTCCCGATTCGTTAGTTGCTGTATATTATTATTATTATTTATTAACTTCCCGATTTTATAGGGAAGTTATTGTAATTACCCCGAAAATCGAAAATCGATTTTTTAGCAGATCTTCACGTTTCATGGTCATTGGAGTCATTTTAGACTATTTTTATCAAAATGTCGGTATATGTGTGTGTGTATGTGTGAGTGTGTGTGTGTGTGTGTGTGTGTGTGTGTGTGTGTGTGCGTGTGTGTGCGTGTGTGTGCGTGCGTGCGTATGTCCGTTTCTATGGTATCAAATTTTTCGTTAACGTTTTCAGAAAAAGTAACAACGCGATCGGAATGATGAATGATGCAATCGATGTGCCTCGCTGTAACTTAGAGCTGATTAGATTTTGGTCCATTTTGGTCAAGTAGCTTTTTAGTTTTTTTCGAAAGGAGTTGATTAAACATTGCAATTTATACGAAAGGCGTATCCACCGAAGAAGTAAACGTAACTATATATATATATATTTAAAAAAAAAATTTTTTTATAACATAAAAAAAGAATTTTTTATGAAATTAAAAAAAAAATTTTTTTCTTGTTTTTTTAAATTAAAAAAAATGTTTTTTCCAATTACACAACTAATGCTAATGTAACCGCTTACAATAATCGAAAATTATTCCAATGCAAGAGTGAGTTAATCATCGCCGAGAATACATTTTCAAAGAATATCGATGAAAGTACAAAAACATTTATATTACAATCTTTAAATAAACAATCAGTTCAAAACGAATTGTTAACTGAGATTAAATTGAAAATTAATATAAAATATATGATAATTAATAACATTGATGTTGAAGACGGATTGGTTAATGGAGCATGCGGAATATTAAAATTTATTACTTTTCAAGAAAATACTAAAATTCCGTCTATATTGTGGTTAGATTTTCAATTGGCCATAATAGGAGTGAAAGTAAGAACTCGTTATCGTGATTATATGAAAAACGCAAATATAAATCAAAATTTAACACCAATAATAAAAAAATATCGAATCAAGTAAATATTTCGAGTGAAGAAAAATAACAGATCACACGTAGTCAATTTCCAGTGGTTCCTGCTGAAGCGATTACGATTCATAAAAGTCAGAGACAAACATACGAGAAAGTATGTATGGATTTTAAAACATCAGAAATACGATCTTTACAAATGTTGTATGTAGCACTGAGCAGAGTTTCAAAAGTGAGCGCGGTTTATATATTTCGGGACAATTTAAATTAACAGTATCGAAGAAAACCAAGATCAATACTGCAACCCCGGATAATGATGAGTTGTATCGTTTGCGAAAAACTAATTAAGACAATTTATATTGCAACATTAGTATGCTATAACAAGGAACCAAGCGAGCAACGAGCATACGATATTGGTTTAATGCGACGCCATATAGCAAACATTTTGATAAGTAGAAAACTATTGAATTTCTCTGAAAACGTATAATCTTCTTAAAACGTACACTTAGTAAATAATAATAATAATATACAGCAACTAATGAATCGGGAAGTTCTTTGTGTGGCTCGTGGAGAGTCACACACAAAATGAAAGACATTAATAGCTGTGGGCCCTACTAGCCATGCATACCACTAACATTCTCGCAAGAGCAGTCCTGCCCGCGAGCTCGCGAAGCGAGCGAGCAACAACAACCCTACTCGCGAGCGAGCGAAGCGAGCGAGCAACAATAGCCCTCTAGTTAAGTGTACGTTTTAAGAAGATTATACGTTTTCAGGGAAATTCAATAGTTTTCTACTTATCAAAATGTTTGCTATATGGCGTCGCATTAAACCAATATCGTATGCTCGTTGCTCGCTTGGTTCCTTGTTATAGCATACTAATGTTGCAATATAAATTGTCTTAATTAGTTTTTCGCAAACGATACAACTCATCATTATCCGGGGTTGCAGTATTGATCTTGGTTTTCTTCGATACTGTTAATTTAAATTGTCCCGAAATATATAAACCGCGCTCACTTTTGAAACTCTGCTCAGTGCTACATACAACATTTGTAAAGATCGTATTTCTGATGTTTTAAAATCCATACATACTTTCTCGTATGTTTGTCTCTGACTTTTATGAATCGTAATCGCTTCAGCAGGATCCACTGGAAATTGACTACGTGTGATCTGTTATTTTTCTTCACTCGAAATATTTACTTGATTCGATATTTTTTTATTATTGGTGTTAAATTTTGATTTATATTTGCGTTTTTCATATAATCACGATAACGAGTTCTTACTTTCACTCCTATTATGGCCAATTGAAAATCTAACCACAATATAGACGGAATTTTAGTATTTTCTTGAAAAGTAATAAATTTTAATATTCCGCATGCTCCATTAACCAATCCGTCTTCAACATCAATGTTATTAATTATCATATATTTTATATTAATTTTCAATTTAATCTCAGTTAACAATTCGTTTTGAACTGATTGTTTATTTAAAGATTGTAATATAAATGTTTTTGTACTTTCATCGATATTCTTTGAAAATGTATTCTCGGCGATGATTAACTCACTCTTGCATTGGGATAATTTTCGATTATTGTAAGCGGAAACATCATCTTAAGGTACAAAAAAAGATTTAAAAAAAAAAATTTTTTTCTAATTTTAAAAACATCGAAAAAAAAAAATTTTGTGTAATTACGTTTGTTTCTCCGGTGGAAACTTTCCGTTCTCTCGTATAAATTGCATTGTTGAATGAACTTCTTTCGAAAAAAACTAAAAAAACTAGAAAACTACTTGACCAAAATGGACCAAAATCTAATCAGCTCTAAGTTACAGCGGGGCACATCGATTGCATCATTCATCATTCCGATCGCGTTGTTACTTTTTCTGAAAACGTTAACGAAAAATTTGATACCATAGAAACGGACATACGCACACACACACACACACACACACACACACACACATATACCGACATTTTGATAAAAATAGTCTAAAATGACTCCAATGACCATGAAACGTGAAGATCTGCTAAAAAATCGATTTTCGATTTTCGGGGTAATTACAATAACTTCCCTATAAAATCGGGAAGTTAAAAATACATAATATGAAATAAAAATTACAGCGAGGAATTTTTTAGTTGGTGAAAGATATGTTGTCCGGCTATTCTTGTATATCTTGGACCAACAATTTTGCACTTTCTTTCTATACAATCCTCTAGATTTTGACGAGAAAAGTCCAAAGATGCAAGTTTTAAAAAAGTGAACAGTCAGTTTCTCATTCTTTTTCACTCGCTATCCTCTTCTGTCCTAAAGTTACTCCATCCCGTCAATTAAACAACTAAATACAGTTGAAATTACATCGTGTTTGGTATCATTTCTATCAGAAAATGTCACAAATATATTGGTGAAAGTTTCATAAAAAAGTCAGTAATAATAAAAAAGGTTTTTCTGTCCTTCCTTGCGCTCGAAACTGATCTTTTTTCTATTTAACAACTGTTTACGCTATACATATATGGATTCTTAAAGAGCAAAAAAAGAAAAATTCAACGACATATCATAACGTGTATTTATGGCAACATTTAAAAAATTAGAATTTTTCAAATTTGCTGCGCATCCTTTTTCATGATCCAATCGGCCCCAAACTTTTTCCAGATCATCTTCTCAACATAAATTCTTAATCATAAATTCTTGTTATTCAATTTTCGATCGAGAAACATATTTCAACCTTTATCATGGCTGGCGAAACATTTACAAACAGTGAAAAAAATTTTTGTGAAAATGATCCGCATAGGGATCGAAACGTCGAGATACATGGTTAAATAAATTGCACATTTGCTGTCGTTATGAATGATCGAACCTATCGCCGAAATCATAAATTCTTGTCATCTTCTTAACATTTGTCACAACAATTCTGGGGGTTGGGGCGTAACAAATTTTCGTCAAGTTTAGCTAAGGTCTACCCTAATATCCATATGTACGGAAACTAAATTTTGTGTGTGAATAAAGGAGAAACCCAATCGTCAAAGAAACAGAGAAAGACTATGCATGTAAGCTGATTGAATCATCGACAGTTCGCAGACCCCAAATTTTCTGATATTACAGTTTTCGTACAACCATTGAAAATATCTATTTACAAAATAAATGGATAAAAACTAAGCTCCTCTTTTTAAATACAGGAAGTGTTTAGCCGCGCTAACAATGTTTCGACAATTTTTACGGTCTCGCGAAAATTCTACTAAATGATTCGTTTATCTGTGTTTTAATAGTTTTTCGGCTGACGTGACGCTATTATGGGAGCAATAGCGAGGCAGCAGACGACGGGAACGAGGCGTGCGAAGAATAAAATTTGTCTACAAATTCGTAATGGCGCAACGTGCATGCAAAGTGGCTTCCGGTGGGTACAGAACGACGTATGCTGAGTATGCACTCGAGCATAAGTTTTCAAGTTTCAAGTCCCGGACCCGGTAAGTTTAAATTCGATCGGTAACTTTAAATTCCTCGTTAACTCGCTCTATCTATGGGTCGTGCATTATGCATTATTGTGCATTTCGTGCAAAAGGGCGTTCGGGAAGTAATGTAATAAAAAGATTGATCCCGTCGAACGCTAACCAAGTTTTTTCTTGAGAATGTACAATATTAGAGATTGCGAGTCTTTCAAGCTGTCGTATTTGAAATTCATTTAAAACTATTAGATTATGTAATTAAATAATCCGCACACTTCATATAAATTAACTCAACGGAGTTTATTCAATAACGACAAAGGCAGCACAAGCAAAACACGTCTTTACGTTTAGAATGTTTAGAATGCAATACGTCAAGTGAGGATCGTTCGGGTTAGAAAATTGAACGATACTATAAACAAACAATCAACGGTTTCATAAACAAACTGAAATAAACTGATGTTCAATCGATCGTTCCTTGTGTGGAGTAATTATACCGATCAGTCGAGATCTGTTAAGTCCTCCAAATTGACCTTGACCTTGTTTTCCAAGGTTAAACATTTCTTTTATTGTTTTACACCAGCCACGGGGTGATCCGTTTAAGGGGAATGTGGAGAACTCACGGACGGTGTCCGCTATTTCCACTGTAACCACCGCACAGAGTGATATTTGGGCTGAAAACCTGGCCAAAAATCAAAATTGGAAAAATTTACATAGAGAGTTGTGGTTGCGTCCCAAAATAGATAAATAAACATGCCATCGCGTGGTGCACTCCTTAGCTGTGTTTACCTAAACAGTCACCCGTGCCTGCACTTAGAACATAGCACTTGTTCAATACACGTCTTTGATCGCAGCATTCCGTTCGTACGCATCTTTTTCCTGTGATAATTTTTATCTTGGAAGTGATCTTTGTGGCGAAATTTGTGATAGATATTGTTACAAGAGGAATGTACATTACATTAATCATATTTTTGTCAATGTTAAAATTATTTTTATACGTGTTTTTACCAATCTACAAGTCTGACTAAGAGCTCTTAGATTTTCATGACTTTTTTGCATAAATTAGTGTTTTTAAACATATACAACTCATCGCAACGGCATAAAAGTTACGTGGTGTTAAACTTCAGGATATCTAGAATTAGTATACCGCAAAAGAGTTTTCACAAGTTTTCACATTAAAAAAAAATAAAGCTCCAAATGTAGCCCTTTTTTATTACTACGTTTTTATTAACTCGCTTTCTTGTCTGTCTATTCGGTACAAATTTTGCAATTGACTTTAAACTAACTTCCCGATGAGACTTGAAACTTTAAACATAGCACAGAACTAGATGACAATACAAATTATATAAATAAAAAAATTTTTAATAATTATTTAAATAAAAAAAATTATTTTTAAAAATATACCATGTTTTTAAGATGGAGTAAAAAGTATAATTTAAACAAAAATTTTTTCACAATACCACGTTTTTAAGACAGACTAAACAGTATAAAATAATTTTTCCTAGCCCCATACAGATTCCCAATCCCATACAGATAGTCCTGAAAATTTGTCATTGTGAATTTTTAATAGCTATTAAAATATTTGTAAGATTTAATTCGGTTTAATCTTTTTTATTTTTTTTTAAGAAGTTTATTTTTAAACTTTTAATATTTTCTTCGACTTTTTATGGTTTTTTATAACAAATACAATTTTAAATATACTTATTATCACTAGTATGTAGTTAGAAATAACTTTTTTACTCACGAAGTAACAGTATAGCGTACAAAAAACAAGAAAATATTTTTGGCCAGGTTTTCAGCCCAAATACCACTCTGTGCACCGACCGCCTGATTATTTAATATTGTTATTGTTTCCAGGTACTACAGTCTCATGAACAAACAGATAGGATCACCCATTAAGGGTGCTTTTACGCTGAGCTTCCCGCTTGCGTCGAGCCCGCCAACGGGAAAAAGTCATAAATTTCGAGCGAGTCGACGGGCCCCGCTCGCTGTGCCCCGCTGTGCGAGGCACAAAAAAAAGGTCTCTATGGGATCCACGGTGTCACGGTTCGTTTAGGTAAACTACCGATAGCTTCTATTTAAGGCGGGGTAGGATACCTTCAGATTGTAAGTAGCAAATAACTAGAATCTTATTAGAAAAATTGGGTTTGCGAATTTTCGCTTTTTGTCCTTATACGAGCAAACACACCATGTAAAAATTTCATACGCTACACAGTGAGCAATTTGAACGAAATCTGTGTCAAAATGAAAGAACTTTCTCCCCATTTTTCCTATATTCTGCAAAGTTTCAGTTTTAATTTGAAAAGAAATTTCATCACTCTATATCTCATTTCTAATAGAAAGTTCTTTCATTTTGACACAGATTTCGTTCAAATTGCTCACTGTGTACCGTATGAAATTTTTACATGGTGTGTTTGCTCGTATAAGGACAAAAAGCGAAAATTCGCAAACCCAATTTTTCCGTGGATCCCATAGAGACCTTTTTTTTGTGCCACGCACAGCGGGGCACAGCGAGCAGGGCCCGTCGACCCGCTCGAAAGGGCCTAGCCGATTAAGATGGTCAAAACTGCCCTTAGAGCTTTTTCAATGGCTATGGAACCATTCGAAAGCTGACCAAGAAAAACCCCTCTGAGTAAAATTTCAGCCCCCTAGCTTGCCCGTGAGGGTAGTTACAGGGTAAAATAGATTTTGCGCTTTTCGGCGCATTTTCCGGTCTTAAATGCGTTCTAAAATTCTGAAAAAAATGTGACACATTCCGGATCCTAAGGCGCATTTTTGAGAATTTTTTCAGATTTTTTTGTTGCAAACTGTGGTCGTAAAAAATGAAAAACCTCAAAAAAATCGGAAAAATATTTTTTTCTCAAAAATATGAAAACATGCCATTTTACTGTTTGGTTCCCTGATAAAGTACTATAACAGGCAATGTCATCAATTTTTTTAAGATTTTTTATTCGGCTGCATCATTGTCAAAAACAATAAAAACCGAATTTTTTCGACGTTTTTGCTGTGAGAAGGGAAGTTACACTTGTTGGCTTTACCGTGGGTGTATATTAAGTAATTTTTAGCGTTATTACACTGAAACAAGCAATTATTTTACATAAAAAATGTGATTTGAGAGAAAGAAAAAATTGTATTCTGTGCAATATATACCTAAATGTTCGCAACGATTACAACATCGCCGGTTGGCACAGCGGTTAAGGCGTCGGACTACGGAGCGGATACTCTGGGGTTCGAATCCTGTCGATAGCAGTTTTTTTTTCCATACGTCAAACTTTATTTTTTCAATTTCTTATTATGTATATGATTTATTCATATGAGTTTAACAATATTCTTTTAATGTTTAAAAAATATTTAAGTAACATTTTTAAGCAAAATACATACAAAAATAGTTTTGGAGTATCTATTATTTTCTCGATTCTCTAATTGTATATGTTCATCATGGCGGTCCCGTTTAACATTTTTTACATTAAAAATCATGAATCTAGTTTCTAGGCCTTTCGGAATTGGTAAAAACGGGTAAAATAGAAAGAAGTATATATAGCAGATGGTCTTCTGAGTTGTCATTGTTAGTCCATTAGCTGCTGTTTTTGCGTGACCTGTTAATTACAGAATTATTTATGTATCATAAAAGTAAATACTTGTATGGAGTTCATAGAAATAGACTTATCTTTTATAATCGTGGGCAGAATGCTGCAAGAATGCCGACCTGCTTCCTGAATATGTTTTTGCTTGTAGCTTTCGGTTTCACGTATCCTAGTAATTGCAGAATTATTTATATTTTACTCTAAATGTATACATATATGAACACTAGTTTAAAATTACTTATCGTTGTATTCGTTGATGAGTTAACCCGAAAATAATGCGTTCTGGTTTTTAATCTTTATCACTGTCCTCAATAATGATATGCGTAACTCCAGTTTGATTAAAAATGGTGCTAAGTATTTCAGCTGGCCGTATAATAGTATGGAGGTATCGAGCATGGGATAAGTAATAAATAATAGCTGCTAAGTGTGAACAACACCCAATAGTACGGTTACGGTTGGCACACATCTATCAACTACATACAAGTATTTACTTTTATGATACATAAATAATTCTGTAATTAACAGGTCACGCAAAAACAGCAGCTAAAGGTCTAACAATGACAACTCAGAAGACCATCTGCTATATATACTTCTTTCTATTTTACCCGTTTTTACCAATTCCGAAAGGCCTAGAAACTAGATTCATGATTTTTAATGTAAAAAATGTTAAACGGGACCGCCATGATGAACATATACAATTAGAGAATCGAGAAAATAATAGATACTCCAAAACTATTTTTGTATGTATTTTGCTTAAAAATGTTACTTAAATATTTTTTAAACATTAAAAGAATATTGTTAAACTCATATGAATAAATCATATACATAATAAGAAATTGAAAAAATAAAGTTTGACGTATGGAAAAAAAAACTGCTATTGACAGGATTCGAACCCCAGAGTATCCGCTCCGTAGTCCGACGCCTTAACCGCTGTGCCAACCGGCGATGTTGTAATCGTTGCGAACATTTAGGTATTTATTGCACAGAATACAATTTTTTCTTTCTCTCAAATCACATTTTTTATGTAAAATAATTGCTTGTTTCAGTGTAATAACGCTAAAAATTACTTAATATACACCCACGGTAAAGCCAACAAGTGTAACTTCCCTTCTCACAGCAAAAACGTCGAAAAAATTCGGTTTTTATTGTTTTTGACAATGATGCAGCCGAATAAAAAATCTTAAAAAAATTGATGACATTGCCTGTTATAGTACTTTATCAGGGAACCAAACAGTAAAATGGCATGTTTTCATATTTTTGAGAAAAAAATATTTTTCCGATTTTTTTGAGGTTTTTCATTTTTTACGACCACAGTTTGCAACAAAAAAATCTGAAAAAATTCTCAAAAATGCGCCTTAGGATCCGGAATGTGTCACATTTTTTTCAGAATTTTAGAACGCATTTAAGACCGGAAAATGCGCCGAAAAGCGCAAAATCTATTTTACCCTGTAACTACCCTCACGGGCAAGCTAGGGGGCTGAAATTTTACTCAGAGGGGTTTTTCTTGGTCGGCTTTCGAATGGTTCAATAGCCATTGAAAAAGCTCTAAGGGCAGTTTTGACCATCTTAATCGGCTAGGCCCTTTATGACTTTTTCCCGTTGGCGGGCTCGACGCAAGCGGGAAGCTCAGCGTAAAAGCACCCTAATTCGTTGATTATTATTTAGTGGATAACGTAAATGTAATTGCTTGTTACAGGGTGTAACAAAATTTAGTGTCATGGTTTTGGCAGATGGTTGTACACTGTACACCTTCGGATCCACATTCGGTGGAGATTTGTTAAAAGAAATTGCCATAAAATTGACCTTTTTTCTCTTTTTCTTTTTTAACATTTTTTATAAAGGGGGTGGATAAGAGAATTAGCAAATTTTTAGGGGTCGATGATCAAAAAAATTTGGCGGCCTCTGACTTAGGGCTTAGGTCCACCCTATAGTGTCCATTGATACACGTAAATTCTATCAGAATACTAACGCCAAGCGCACGGACAGATTTATTAGCCGCGAAGCTAATGACATTGTGGATGTCTGACTAAAGCACGCCTCTGCTACTGACGCCGCTCGGGACTGGCCGATTCGTTCGTCATCAAACTAGCCGGGAAACAGCGTGTGTAACTTCCTTGCGCGACGGTGCACCGGGCCGGCCGGCCCGACCAGTTTGCAGACACAAAGTTTATGTAAGTGGACGCGTGCAGAATGCCGCCGGTAATTGAAACTAATTCTTATTCCTCGAACGTGTGCACCGTAAAGCCACCGAGAGCCTGGTACCAACGGCAAACTCTCCAACGCTTCTTCCGTCCTCCTCCTCCCCCCCCCATCACCACTTCACCTTCTCTTACCCGTCCGCGTTATGTTTATCGCCGTTCTTTTTGCTGTTCGCAATTCCCCGTTCGCTACTTTGTCTCCTGCCCCAGCTATTTTCCTGTCCACGGCGCGAGAGTTCTCGCGAAACTCTCGCGTACCGAAAACACGGCAAATCGGTACGCAGAAGTGTTTTGTCCCTCAGGAGTCCCTTCGTTTTGACAAACTGCAACGCGAAATATTGATCTGTCGATGAAGCTCTCTTCTGGCCGATCGCCGATCTAGCTGTTCAAAATTCAGAAAACCAGCGCGACTAAGACACAGTTTACGCGACAGAACAAGTACGGTCTTTCACCCCTCCCCCCACCCTATAACTTTATTTAACAACATAAATTTAATAAGTTTAACATTACGGTCGTTACATGTTCTTTGACATAGAAATTGAAAAATTTCTTATTGTCAAATTGTGGACGTAAATGGATATGAAACTGGTAAAATCTAATAACGGAATAATCGACAAAGGATGAGCAACCATGTTTTTGAGGTTAGACCTGTCCGAGTCCCATTCGGAAATTTCGTTTGACGCGCGCATAACCAACCGCATTGTTCGTCGAGGCTGATTAACGAAGCCATTAATCGAGTCTACGTTTATAATCCAGCGTCGTGTCGTCGTACGATTTGCGAATCGCACAGAGCGCTGACAAAACGAACGTCGCCGGAAGAAATATTACCCGGACGAGTATTATCGGGCCGTGTTACCGCGAAAGCACTTGATATTCGTCGGAATGGGGGAGGATCGGGATCGGGATCGGGATCGGGATCGGGATCGGGATCCGTCATTCGACAATGACAAACGGCCCCGGACGCGTCGTCGAGCAATCGACTTTCCGAAACAACATGCCGATTAACCCATCAATGGGAATTACCGCTTTAATTGTCCCGTGGGTGTTCACGGGATTACGCCCGACCAGGCAGTTTTTCATGTTGACAGAGAAGATCACGACCTTTCCGGCCGGCCGACCGACCGGAACAAATAAGCGGATTAATAAATTAGATAATGGTCGTGACGATGAATCGACCGATGCCGGACAGGAAGTCCGCCGACTCGAAGGAAACGTCGCGTCGTCGAGTCACGTGCCGGTCCAGTCGTGCTGAATTATCTCCCAGCGAAGTCGTTCCTATCTTAATTTATACGGGATGAGTCCCCTAACGTTTGTACTGTTAAGCCGCGGCTTTGTCTATTTTTGTTTCAAGTTTAAAGAACAGACGACGGAAACCGAAAGAAGCGATGAGTCCTGCTTGCGTAGTGGTTTTATTAGGCCGAATTTAATGAGCCGTGGGATTCTTCCTTTCTCATTGTTGCGTGACACATTTTGCAATTTTGCAAGACTGATGAATTGGCATTAGCTGAGTGTGGTCCTTCAGAGCCGCATGTAACAGTATCTAAAATCTTTGTCGTTTTGAAAATTGAATAGTTTAGTTTAGTGGGGTACCCACGATGCCGTTAAAATTGTTTTCTTCTTTTTGTAAAATGGTAAAATTGTAAAATCTGTGTGTACAGTGTGGAAAGAAATGTTTGATCCTGGCTATTACAGACGTATCCTATATCTCTGGATCGGTGGAGATTTTTGAAAAAAAGTTGCCCTTGGTCTCGAATTTCAAAGTGAAACGTTTTGATTCGCATCGTACAGTACTCGTCAGGAAGAACAAAAGTCTCATAGCAACAATAGATCACAAGAGAACCTTTCTGTAGAAAAGCAATTTTAAAGTTTCGTAAACTATTTTATTTCATATGGCTACAGGGTGTCTTACTATTGGGTGCAACCGTAAAAGGAATGATTCCACGTGAGAAAATAAGTCGCAAATACGTGTATATACATGTCTATTTGATGCTCTGTTTTCGAGAATATCGACTTTGAAAATCTGTCAGGTTCGCCTGCCTAGCGTTTGTAAGGAGTAGAATTGGTGCCTTCTAGAAGTTAGCCCCCCAGTCAACAGTTGTGCTAAAGTGCTACATTGTGCTCGAATATATTTATATATATATATATATATATATATATATATATATATATATATATATATATATATATGTGTATATATAAATATATATATATATATATATATAAATATGTTCGAGCACAATCTCTCTCTCTCTCTCTCTCTCTCTCTCTCTCTCTCTCTCTCTATATATATATATATATATATATATATATAGAGAGAGAGAGAGAGAGAGAGAGAGAGAAACGATTTTTTGGGTAGCCTCCCACCTTTCATTTTTTTCAATTTTCTCAATTGTGCTAAGTTGTGCTAGGTTGTGGTAAGATTGTGCTAAAGTATTACTTTATAAAAATAATAAATAAAGAAGTTACGGTAAATAATCGTTTTGGACATCTAATTAACGTTTAAGTTAGTAACAATTATCCAAACAGCATATAATCATATATCTGAGTTGTGCTAGCCTAGCACAAGTCAGCACAACTTCCGATTTCTCCAGCACAACGATATAAAAGGTGTTTTTTCTATTAACAACTGTTTATGCTATATATGGATTCTTAAAGAGAAAAAAAGACAAATTCAACGACATATCATAACGTCTATTTATGTCAACATTTCAAAAATTTAAATTTGCTGCGCATCCTTTTCCCATGAACCAATCGGCCCCAAATTTGTCCAGAACATTTTTTCAACATTTGTCACAATTCTGGGTGTCGGGGCCAAAATAATTTTCGTCAGGTATGGCTAAGGTCCATCCTAATGTATAAGCAGTTTCAATCATGTCTACTAATCTACTAAATAATAATTAACGAATTAGTGGGTTGTCTCATATCTCTTTGTTCCTGAGACTATAGTACCTGAAAACAATAACAATACTAAATAATCAGGCGGACGGTGGTCACAGGGGATACCTACCGGAAACGGTCCGCAAGTTCTCCGGGTTCCCCGTAAACGGATTACCCCGTGGCCGGTGTTTGCGGTGGGGCCTGCGGATGGCGCTTCCGGTCTGCCGACGCTCGAAATTCAGCTGGAAACTTTTCGACTGCACGCCGCGCCGCCGCGCCTCCGCGTTATGCGACGGCCCCCCTTTGTGTCGAATCCCTTTGACCATCGGCTTATACCGTGCCGGAGAGAGACCAACCGGGGCGGGGAGGCGAAATTGTTAAGGAAAATCGAGTCGAGACGAGAAACGGACGTGGTCTGGGCTGGGGCGCGGGACGAGTCGGGCCACACCGACAGAAGAATACCCAAAGACGGCAAAACGACTCACGGATGGAACGGCGAGATATCCGAAGGAACTGCCGGAACCGGGAGGGGTGTGCTCGAGATGGAAATGAAAGGAGACGATCAGGGATGAGAAGACTGCGCGAGGCGAAACCCGTCGGCCGTCGGACAGAGTTTTCTTTGGACTCCGCGGAGTCGCGAGCTTCTCACGACAAAAGCGCCGCGCGCTTTCTAATCTATTTTCTCTCTCTGGCGCGGCGCGGCGCGGAATCAACCGGAGGATTCCATATCCCCGATCCGATTTCTTTCCTATTTTTCTCGGATCCCCGCGATGAAATTAATTTTCCGCGACTTCTCCGACGATCCTCTGCCGTTCGGACAAGGCCTAATTGCTCGCTCTAATTACGACATTCATGGGATCCGGCTGGTCTGACGTAGACCCGCCGGAAAGTTCAGGGATGAATGAAGAGCTCGGTGGGAGAAGGAAGTGTCTGCACATTGGCAAATAATTGACATTCCTAGATGATTATACAGCAGACTTACAATTAAACACATTTTATTTGGAATAGGAATTATTAAATGATTTGAATAATTATTTCTAGTATTGTACTTTATTTTTTTTATTTTACGAATAACATACAATATTTATTTTCATTTCAAATAATATCTTATTAACTTCCCGATTTTATAGGGAAGTTATTGTAATGACCTCGAAAATCGAAAATCGATTTTTTAGCAGATCTTCACATTTCATGGTCATTGCAGACATTTTAGACTATTTTCAGCAAAATGTTCGCGCGCGCGTGTGTGTGTGTGTGTGTGCGTCTGGCCGTTTCTATGGTATCAAATTTTTCGTTAATGTTTTCTGAAAAAGTAACAACGCGATCAGAATGATGTATGATGCAATGGATGTGCCCGCTGTTACTTAGAGCTGATTAGATTTTGGTCCATTTTGGTCAAGTAGTTTTTTAGTTTTTTTCGAAAGGAGTTGATTAAACATTGCAATTTATACGAAAGGCGTATCCACCGAAGAAGTAAACGTAACTATATATATATATATATATTTACACATATTTAAAAAAATTTTTTTTTATAAAATAAATATTTTTCTTATAAAATAAAAAAAAATTTTTTATGAAGTTAAAAAAAAAATTTTTTCTTGTTTTTTTAATTAAAAAATTTTTTTTTCCAATTATACAACTAATGCTAATGTAACCGCTTACAATAATCGAAAATTATCCCAATGCAAGTGTGAGTTAATCATCTCTACTCCCGAGAATACATTTTCAAAGAATATCGATGAAAGTACAAAAACATTTATATTACAATCTTTAAATAAACAATCAGTTCAAAACGAATTGTTAACTGAGATTAAATTGAAAATTAATATAAAATATATGATAATTAATAACATTGATGTTGAAGACGGATTGGTTAATGGAGCATGCGGAATATTAAAATTTATTACTTTTCAAGAAAATACTAAAATTCCGTCTATATTGTGGTTAGATTTTCAATTGGCCATAATAGGAGTGAAAGTAAGAACTCGTTATCGTGATTATATGAAAAACGCAAATATAAATCAAAATTTAACACCAATAATAAAAAAATATCGAATCAAGTAAATATTTCGAGTGAAGAAAAATAACAGATCACACGTAGTCAATTTCCAGTGGTTCCTGCTGAAGCGATTACGATTCATAAAAGTCAGAGACAAACATACGAGAAAGTATGTATGGATTTTAAAACATCAGAAATACGATCTTTACAAATGTTGTATGTAGCACTGAGCAGAGTTTCAAAATTGAGCGGTTTATATATTTTGAGAAAATTTAAATTAATAGTATCGAAGAAAACCAAGATCAATACTGCAAACCCGGATAATGATGAGTTGCATCGTTTGCGAAAAACTAATTAAGACAATTTATTTTGCAACATTAGTATGCTATAACAAGGAACCAAACGAGCAACGAGCATACGATATTGGTTTAATGCGACGCCATATAGCAAACATTTTGATAAGTAGAAAACTATTGAATTTCCCTGAAAACGTATAATCTTCTTAAAACGTACACTTAATAAATAAAAATAATAATATACAGCAACTAACGAATCGGGAAGTTCTTTGTGTGGTTCGTGGAGAGTCACACACCAAATAAAAAACATTAAAACATAAGAACATACGCATGGCTAGTAGGCCCTACTAGCCATGCGTATCACTAACCTTCTCGCAAGAGCAGTCCTACCCGCGAGCACGCGAAGCGAGCGAGCAAAAACAACCCTACTCGCGAGCGAGCGAAGCGAGCGAGCAACAATAGCCCTCTAGTTTATATTGCAATTACACTATTCAAATAAAATTATAAATACTCGTATATATTCAGCCCAAGAAGAAGTTGTTCAAGTGACTAAATGAACTATTAATTTTTGTAGTTTAACAATTAAAGTTGAACCGCATTCGACTTGAGAATTGTTATTTAAATCTGACGCAGTTGACGATGTTGACGGAATGTTCACGAAATAAACAGAATTTCGGAGAGTAGGAAAGATGGAACGAAGAATTATGAATTCATTCGATAATTGATTGAAATAATTCAATCAAGAATTGAATTTCATTCGATATTCGAATAGTGAAATAATTCTGAGAAAATTATTTGGCTGTTCAAATAAACGAACATGATTATTTTAAATGGCAAAGTAGGATTGTCTCATAGGCTGTCTAATAATAAGAAAAAAGATGAATTTGTTTTGAATTTTGATTTCCTCCAGTTTCATAGTCAACAGCACAGAGTTCTTCCAACCAACCATTCTTCCGCTAGAATTAAACTTTCTCGGCATCTTTCCTCTCGTCAACTTATTGATCGCAGGCCCTAAAATATTAGTTTGGGGCACGGTGTATTATATAGGTGTTCCGACTAAGCACTTCTGTAAGGCTGATGTTTTGTGGTAGATAGAGGTTAGTTCTCTGGTCGCCGCCAGATGGAATACTAGTCATCCTCACAGTTTTCATGTGTAGCAGCATGTCCATGTAGCCTGTGCTACACACAATCTCATTCACACACGTACATGAAAACTGTGAGGATGCCCGATATGCCATCTAGCGACGAACTAACCTCTATCTATCACACCTTTCCGAGAGAAGTCCGAACCAGTCCGAACACCTATACATATAATAGGTGATAATACACCAGGCATGGGTAAAAATAGCACGCGAGCTAGGGAATTCAAGGAATACCCGTGGAATACCCCCATTTCTCCCGGCCGCGCGTCTCGCTCCCCGTGGCGGCCCTAGTGCTCGGTGCAACTACGGCTGCCAAGGGGATTGAGACACGCGGCCGGGAAAAGTGGGGGTATTCCTTGAGAATCACTAGCACGCGTGATATTTCTGCCCATGCCTGTAATACACCGTGGTTTGGGGAAAAAGTTTCTTCGTATTGTCCCGATAGATGGAGTTACCAGATCATAACGTGAAGTTGACTTGAAAAAAGGCCTGCGAAAATCACGTGTCACAGTTTTTCGGCCAGAAATCACACAAGTTCTACAGTGGCGGGATTATGGTTTTACTTAAAAGATGGCAAGAGGTGGTCGATAAAAATGGCACATTTTGATTTAATAGACTTCATTTAAAATATGGAAAAAGTTTGATTCATTTCTGCATTAAAATTCGAAGAAACTTTTTCCCCAACCTAATACTTGTCAGGAGTACTACGACATACCTACTACGCCTAATGGATAAAACAGGCCTAAACGAGTATGCACGTGCTTTCCTTCCCTCGACTATTCGTTCGTAGGCGTTTGCGCGGCAGCGTCGGGCGGGGTTAATTGTGAAATTGACCTTAATTATCGGTCTTTCTGGATAGTCCATGCCTTCCGTACCAATTATCTAATTCGAACGGACGGCAATGTTGCAGGTTAATCCGGTGGTACCTACGATTACGTCTTCCTTTGAAGAGTAGCTTTGCTCGATGATCTACACGGCTCGGCGCGGCGCTTACGCGTTACGTAAAACGTCGAGGAGCTTTCCACCCCTTGATTCTTCGAGAGCTTTTCAGTATTCAGAATTCACATGCTAATGTGATCTCGTTAGTTCTATCTTTTTCGTCGCTTGGGAGCTTAACCGCGGCCGTTTTCAAAGGCATCCGGAGAAAATTCGTTCATATTTTCATATCTGTCGGAATTTGGATTCATTTTTTAACGCATTCACTATTTTGGGAGTCACTGACGACACACACACACACACAGGGTCGTCTAGGCGAAAATTTCACTTTTGATTCCGTGAAAATTTTATTTTTTATTGATAACGGTATTAAAGAAGAGACTTAAAAAAGTAAGTGTGCCGTCACTAGACTAGAGATGGTGTTCAAATTCACTCACGGTGATTTATCACAGATTTATCGCAAAATCACGATCACGTTCGTGATTTTTTCACGATCACGACTGTGAACCTAACTTTTTTATCTCGAGTCATAGTAATTCTTCATTTTTTAGTTAAAACATTGTATTATTTATATAATTATACATTTAATATACATTTAATTAATATACAATTAAAATGTCTTTTTACGTATTGATTGAAAAATACATCATTTCATGCAGATAATTTCTCGTGTACTTTTTGCGTGATATTTATATGTAATATATATTATAATTTTATTAAAAAAGCAAATAATTTGTATTATTTTGTTGTAATAGTTAGAAAGGATTGTATATTTTATTTTTTTATGTTATTATAAATGCAGTTTTTGCTTATAAATATGTATATTATTTGAGTGAATCTTACAATTAGTATTCCGAGTAAATCGTGAACGCCGCGCCGCGCCGCGCCGCTTAGGGTACGCGTATAGTGCGTCCGTTTTCATCCGGCATCCGACAACGGCCCACACAGACGAGCGTTTCGAGCGCCTCGAGAGGCATGTGTTGGTGCCGGTACGGCCGATTTTGCCGGAAAGTGTGCTTATAGTGCGTCCGACATCCGACAAATCGGTCACGGTCCACGGGTCGCCGAACCTTTTTTGACCTTTTCGGCCGCTTCGAGAAGGGTAACAATGGACAAACCCCATGGGGCCTCGACGTCGGACGGTGTAGGAGGAAAATCAAATGATTTTATTTTTCGTCCTACATGCCGGACGAAAATTCTATGTATAGTAGAAATTATGATATTTTGTGCTTTGTAACGTAAAATTGAATATATACATGGAAATACTAATTAATGGCGAAGAGATAAACAAGATAACATTATTTTTAATTGTCGTTTATTTTAATTATTATTTCATTGATCATCTGATTCTTGAAAAAACCGAAAGACATTATTCGGATAGTGTTTTCATTTTCTTAATTTTAAAAATCTTAATCTAATAAATATGGTTTCGAAAAAATCGTTTATCTCGCTCTTTCCAAAACCATTGTGACCTTATTTGTCAGAAAGTCACAAAAAGTTGCAAACTTTTCGATTATAACCAAATAAAAATTGGTATTTTTCATAATTTGAAGTAATGTACTCACCGCACTGAACAATATCTACACTATGAAACTTTCGAAAATCAAGGAGTGCATATAGACAAAAACAACAAAGAAATGAGAAAAAATTTTTTCCTTCAATAGTTTATGTTGCAGTTGTTTCCAATGTCAATGTTTGCACTTAGGTTCTATTATAAAATCTATGATCGATGTAATGTTATGAATACTGTAATGTATTTCAGTACACATAGATTTTTTAAAATGACATAATAAACGAATTATTGCCACGTCTTGGGGATTTTGCACCACTGTGGAACGTACGATAGCGTAGCGGCTATATCGGCACGTGCAATAAAACATTGGGGATTCAAATGGTCGAGTCATTATTGGGCGATCGACAGCGAAGCTATTTTTCAGAAAGCTGTTTTTAGCGCGTCCTATTCATAATTTTGTACTGTAAAGTAATTTTTAAGTTAACACAAGTCAACACGTGTTGTCCGAGAAAGTGCCGACTTCCAGCACAATAGCAATATGACCTGTCATAAACCTCTCCACAGTGGACAGCCCCGGGAACGGCACATAAACAAATCGAGCCTATCATCGCTAGGTCTGCCTATCCCTACCACAGCCGCGCCCGTAGTCCCAATGTTTTGACTTCGACGTTGCACGCTACATGGTATGTGTGGCCGCTGTAGCCAATATTTCGTCGACAGCCGAAAATGTTTGTAAAACGAGGCCTGCCTCCTCCGCCCTGATCCAATCGGCCGCTCATTCATACCTAGAGACACGTCACCGTAGACCTGCTTGGGAACCTTCTTCTCACGCTCGCATCAATACAATGTCGCCAGTTCAAACCGATACGAGATGGCGCCTTGCCACCCTCTACAATCGCGTAGTAATGGGCGGTAATATCTTAACCAACTGCTGTTCCGCTATCGCTAGTACGGGGAAATGTATTGGACTACTTGTTGGACATAAACAAATTGAAAATGTTTTTTCACTACGTGAAAGGTGTCCCATCCCAACTTGGCCACCATGGAAGTGGAAGACAGATAAAAGAGTCACTGTACACGGTGTGCGGGTTGACGGGAAACCCCAAAAATGAATAGCTGCATCCTACAACTGACCGTGGAGGTCTGCAGGGTTTATAACACATAATTGCTATTGAGACATAGGAAGATTTCAGAGTCTTTCTTCGTGGCTCTGACAATAAAGTAATAAAGAACTAAATGCATTTAAGAGAGACTTTCTCTCAAAAATTGCAAGGAAGTCACGTCCGTAAAAAAGACATATTTTTCAACTGTAACAAATATTGTGATGTTATTATAAAAGATATTGAATTGTTCTTTGCAGCATAAGATTCTGTACACTTTTCCGAATACAGTGATATCCAATATCAATAGATTACGATTGTTTAAACATGTTTAACCGTCGTCCGTCTATCGTGTCACTTTGACACAGTTATCTCGAAATAAATTATATACTCTGTTCTGTTATTTGTAGGTACAGTCCGAAACTTTGTGACTTTTATTATTTTAATGCGAAACACAACCGAAAAACCTAAGATATAAATGTTAACTCATCAATTTGAATAAAAAATAAGTGTTTACCTTGTTATTTTATCGATCTTTTACCACTGATGTCAATTTAACACCGAGAGACAGATTCAGTTCGTGAAATGAGGGACGGGTGAGGGTTAAACAATGGTTTTGGAAAGAGCGAGACAAACGATTTTTTCGAATCCACATTTATTAACCTTAAGATTTTTAAAACTAATTATAAGAAAATGAAAACACTATCCAAATACCCAAAGTCACGAGTTTTTCATTAAATTATAACGGCTAAACTAACAAATCGATGAAACTTAGTTTTGGGTACTCATAGTAAAACCATCAGAGTATTTAATAAAAATTATTTCAGTTCAGAAAATATTTGTTTTCACAGTTTATTTTGCAATTGTTTTAAACAGGTGCAATGCTATCAAAGCACCAAAAAATTAAAAAAATAAAAATAATGATAATATAGCCCTAAGTGTCCTCTTTACGGACCCGTTTTTAAAAATACGGATACTTCACAATTGGCGACATGAAAATTGTTTGAAGTGAACGCTGCACCGAAATATATCGCGCGAGGGCCGCCGCGCCGTGCCGGTGATGCCGGACGAAACTTGAAGGGTCTCACAGACGGGCCTACCCACACATTTGAAATGCCGGACCGAAGCCTCTGACGTCACCAGGTCTGTCGGTTGTTGGAAGCACTATACGCGCACCCTTAGTGGTGACGTCACAGCCAAGCTGTTTGGCTTTGTTCTACAGGGTGTCCCAAAACTCCTTCAAGTCCGGGAAATGGGAGGTTCCTTAGGTCATTTGAAGCAACATTTTCCTTTGCACCAATGTCAGCCGCGGCTTTGTTTAGGAGTTATTAACGAAAAACACTGACCAATCAGAGCGCGACTTCGACGCGCGATGATACGGACAGCCCGGCGCGCCGGGAGACGAGCGTGGTGTAACGCCACGATGCCGCAACGAACTAGAGGGCTATTGTTGCTCGCTCGCTTCGCTCGCTCGCGAGTAGGGTTGTTTTTGCTCGCTCGCTTCGCGAGCTCGCGGGTAGGACTGCTCTTGCGAGAATGTTAGTGGTACGCATGGCTAGTATAGGGCCCACAGCTATTAATGTCTTCCTTTTTGTGTGTGACTCTCCACGAGCCACACAAAGAACTTCCCGATTCGTTAGTTGCTGTATATTATTATTATTATTTATTAAGTGTACGTTTTAAGAAGATTATACGTTTTCAGGGAAATTCAATAGTTTTCTACTTATCAAAATGTTTGCTATATAGCGTCGCATTAAACCAACATCGTATGCTCGTTGCTCGCTTGGTTCCTTGTTATAGCATACTAATGTTGCAAAATAAATTGTCTTAATTAGTTTTTCGCAAACGATAGAACTCATCATTACCCGGGTTTGCAGTATTGATCTTGGTTTTCTTTGATACTATTAATTTAAATTTTCTCAAAATATATAAACCGCTCAATTTTGAAACTCTGCTCAGTGCTACATAAACATTTGTAAAGTTCGTATTTCTGATGTTTTAAAATCCATACATACTTTCTCGTATGTTTGTCCCTGACTTTTATGAATCGTAATCGCTTCAGCAGGAACCACTGGAAATTGACTACGTGTGATTTCTTATTTTTCTTCACTCGAAATATTTACTTGATTCGATATTTTTTTATTATTGGTGTTAAATTTTGATTTATATTTGCATTTTTCATATAATCACGATAACGAGTTCTTACTTTCACTCCTACTCTGGCCAATTGAAAATCTAACCACAATATAGACGGAATTTTAGTATTTTCTTGAAAAGTAATAAATTTTAATATTCCACATGCTGCATTAACCAATCCGTCTTCAACATCAATGTTATTATCATATATTTTGTATTAATTTTCAATTTAATCTCAGTTCACAATTCGTTTTGAACTAATTGTTTATTTAAAGATTGTAATATAAATGTTTTTGTACTTTCATCGATATTCTTTGAAAATATATTCTCGGCGATGATTAACTCACTCTTGCATTGGAATAATTTTCGATTATTGTAAGCGGTTACATTAGCATTAGTTGCATAATTGGAAAAAAAATTTTTTTTATTAAAAAAAACAAGAAAAAAATTTTTTTTTAATGTCTAAATGTATATATATATATATATATATATAGTTACGTTTACTTATTCGGTGGATACGCCTTTCGTATAAATTGCAATGTTTAATCAACTCCTTTCGAAAAAAACTAAAAAACTACTTGACCAAAATGGACCAAAATCTAATCAGCTCTAAGTTACAGCGGGGCACATCGATTTGCATCATTCATCATTCTGATCGCGAACACACACACACACACACACACACACACACACACACACACACACACACACACACACACACACACACACACACACACACACACACACACACACACACACACACACACACACACACACACACACACACACACACACACACACACACACACACACACACACACACACACACACACACACACACACACACACACACACACACACACACACACACACACACACACACACACACACACACACACACACACACACACACACACACACACACACACACACACACACACACACACACACACACACACACACACACACACACACACACACACACACACACACACACACACACACACACACACACACACACACACACACACACACACACACACACACACACACACACACACACACACACACACACACACACACACACACACACACACACACACACACACACACACACACACACACACACACACACACACACACACACACACACACACACACACACACACACACACACACACACACACACACACACACACACACACACACACACACACACACACACACACACACACACACACACACACACACACACACACACACACACACACACATACGAACATTTTGCTGAAAATAGTCTAAAATGACTGCAATGACCATGAAACGTGAAGATCTGCTAAAAAATCGATTTTCGATTTTCGGGGTAATTACAATAACTTCCCTATAAAATCGGGAAGTTAACAAGAGTTTCTCGAGATTAAGTGAATCCTCCCCGATTTGGCTGAGCTTTGGATATGTTGTCAAGACCATGATTCTGAACAACATTACCTTTTACAGCTTTTGTCGGCCGGCTTTAGTTTACGAGATAAGTGTAAAAACTTGTAATTGTAAATCGATCGCTGTACTATCTTCTACCCGATTTCGATGAGCTTTGGATATGTTGTCAAGACCAGGATTCTGAACAACATTTCTCTTTGGACTATTTGGCGGGCGGCTTTAGTTTACGAGATGATCGTAAAAAAACAGAAGAAGCAGAAACTGATTGTATTAAAAACTCACTTATTCAGCCGTAAATCCATTTGCTGCTTCGAAATGTGTGTCACTGGGTCACTCGGTGACGAACTGCACAGATGTCTTCAGGTATACGGCAGCACCGAAAGGTACGGGACGTACGGCCAGGTCGACGAACTGCACAGCCGGTGGTAGATAGTAATAAGGCCTAAGGGATGCGCGGTCAAGTCGACGATCCAGAATTTCACTTTCACTTTCGAATCGATAAATAATTCGTATGTTTATTTCACACAGGTGCCTTGAAATTTTTCCACACTCACAATCACTGTTCACATTTGTCTACACACATAGTTATGCACTAATAATAATTCTGACCGTCTGATCGTCCCGTAGTGTTCGTAAACGTGCTATAGCGTGCATTTCGAATTTCGACACGCTACATGCCCTTCCGAAATTCTTTAGAAAAATCTTGCAGAAAATCAGTGTCGTTCGAGCCGCGGTAGAGAGAACATCTCCAAAGATTTGTCAATTCAAAGCTACGGTTGCTATTAGTTGTGTTTTTGATAATGATATTTAAACTAATCACTAGACTGCGGATATGGCAATTATTATTAGTGCATAACTATGTGTGTAGACAAATGTGAACAGTGATTGTGAGTGTGGAAAAATTTCAAGGCACCTGTGTGAAATAAACATACGAATTATTTATCGATTCGAAAGTGAAAGTGAAATTCTGGATCGTCGACTTGACCGCGCATCCCTTAGGCCTTATTACTATCTACCACCGGCTGTGCAGTTCGTCGACCTGGCCGTACGTCCCGTACCTTTCGGTGCTGCCGTATACCTGAAGACATCTGTGCAGTTCGTCACCGAGTGACCCAGTGACACACATTTCGAAGCAGCAAATGGATTTACGGCTGAATAAGTGAGTTTTTAATACAATCAGTTTCTGCTTCTTCTGTTTTTTTACGATCATCTCGTAAACTAAAGCCGCCCGCCAAATAGTCCAAAGAGAAATGTTGTTCAGAATCCTGGTCTTGACAACATATCCAAAGCTCATCGAAATCGGGTAGAAGATAGTACAGCGATCGATTTACAATTACAAGTTTTTACACTTATCTCGTAAACTAAAGCCGGCCGACAAAAGCTGTAAAAGGTAATGTTGTTCAGAATCATGGTCTTGACAACATATCCAAAGCTCAGCCAAATCGGGGAGGATTCACTTAATCTCGAGAAACTCTTGTTCGTTGCGGCATCGTGGCGTTACACCACGCTCGTCTCCCGGCGCGCCGGGCTGTCCGTATCATCGCGCGTCGAAGTCGCGCTCTGATTGGTCAGTGTTTTTCGTTAATAACTCCTAAACAAAGCCGCGGCTGACATTGGTGCAAAGGAAAATGTTGCTTCAAATGACCTAAGGAACCTCCCATTTCCCGGACTTGAAGGAGTTTTGGGACACCCTGTATAGGTGGTGTGTTGGATGGGGCCGGGGGCGAGGTCAGTTAAGAAAGATCCCTGGAAACCGTCCAAGTCGTTCTTTATTGTTTCATATTTATACACATAATAAGCATACGATTACATCGTATTATTAGGTACTAGATCATTATATATATATATATATATATATATATATATGTATATACCCAGATAGCAGCCAACGTCTCACAGACGTTTGTTTTACGTCGTTGTAGGTCTGAACGTCTTACGCTCCAAAAAACGTCTTAAGACGTCTATTCGGAGACGTCGTTTTTACGTCTCAAGTAAGATGTCTTAGAGAGGTTTTCCGGAGATCTTTCAGACGTCCGAATGTCTTGCAGCAGACGTCTTACAGATGTCTTCGAGATGTCTCAGTGCTATCTGGGTATATATATCGAGCATTCTGTACAATAAATAAAGACTCTAGAGCATTTTAAACATAACATGGCGCACCCTCTTGCGATTGCCGTCGAGTGTACAATAATTTAACGAGTTCCCTATATGTATATCATCATTTCCAAAATACTCGTCGGGCGCTGCGACTGCAACAGGCAATTCGATCCGAGGATATATATATACAGGACATCGTGTTCTCTCTTTCGTCGAATCATTAAACAAATCTTTAACGGTTTCCCCACTCGTTTCTATCGGATAATCGCATCGGCGCGAGAAGCTGCAGGTTTTAGAACACGTCGAACGCGTTTATTCGCCTTCGCGCGCGCGCGGACATCGAGAAGACATGCATACTATACGTAACACGCTATATAAAATTTTACCATACCACCTGTGGGCTGCGCAGCTCGATATCGCGTCCCTGAAGTCGAATCTTGTTCCATTCGACTCGTATATCTCCATCACCTTCGACGACCGGGCTCAACGTTTCACGCCACAGTTGCAAAACAAACACCGAACTTCGAATTGCAGCTACTACATATTTCTTATCGTGAACATTTTTGTGGATTCCTTATGGAAATTATTCCGTCTATACACTATTTCGTAACTATTTATTGTACAAAGAGGCACTCCTCTCCGACTTCGATGAAATTAACCCTTTGCACTCGGAGCTATTTTAGAATAATTCCATTCTGTAGTATTCTTTCCATTTCATGCATATACTTTCGTGTACATATACAGTGAACCACGGAAGTATTTGACGGCATTTTAAAACAGCATAACTTTTTTATAATTGTACCAAACGACCTGATGTTTTGTAAGCAATTAGCAGAAAAGCACTTTTCATTTTTATTTCGGCCCTTAATGAAAATTTAAAATATTGGGTAAACTTTACTTTACCGGACTCAAAATTTTTGCCTTTTTCCTATAGATTATGATGTATTTCGTATGTAATCCAGTAGATTTGTACCCGGGGCGGCTGCAGATCGAAGTTTCGATCCTGTAGGATCAATGGTTCAGGATCAATTGAGCAATTGATCAATGGATCAATTGAGCAATCTGCAGTGTTTTTGACAGGTAAGGGCGCCACCATATTGGTTTGTAGTGACGACCGTGAACCGCTTACCGAGCAGAACCCCGACCTAATCACAACTAACTCGGTAAGCGGTGCGCGACCGTCACTACCAATATGGCGGCACCCTTACCTGTCAAAACCACTGCAGATTGCTCAACTTTAAGCAAGCATACCTCCTGAACCATTGATCCTTCAGGATCGAAACATCGATCTGCAGCCGCCCCGGGTACAAATCTACTGGATCACGTACCAAATACATCATAATTTATATTTATAGGAGGAAGACACATATTCTCTAAGTCCGGTAAAGTAAAGAGCAGCCAAAATATTTGTTTTGTAGATCTATGTTAGTTATACACATGCTGAAAATTTCATCAAAATCGATTAACATACCCAAGAGCTACAAGTGGTTAAATGAAGATAAAAATCATAGTTTTTTTACGGCTTTTGGTCAGTTTCTGCTTAAAATCCACAGATTCTTACATCTTTCGATGCGTGTCGTTTTTTTCTATATCAACCGATTTCGACGAAATTGACATCATGTGTATAACTAACATACTATATGTATATCTACGAAACGCATATTTTAAATTTTTATTAAGGGCCAAAATAAAAAGTTTAAAAAATAGCCTTTTTTATTTTTGCATGTAACCTTGAAAATTATAATTTTTGGAAAATTTTTTGCACATCATTTAGTAAACCAATGCTTCTAATTGCTTACAAAACATCCGGTCGTTTCGTACAATTATAAGCAACTTATTCTATTTTAAAGGGCGTACCGAAAGAACACTTTCGTGGGCAACTGTATATAACGAACGAATCTTTTAGAATCAATAACGAAATAGAGTTAATTTGGTCTATAAAAGATTTGACGACTAAAAAGATTTTGTAGGTACTAATCGAAGTTCTAATATTTCTTTCAGCACCCGAAAGCCAACAATTTTTATCTTTTTTTAAATATATGATCCTGTAGATTTTCAAAAGAAAATTCCGTAAACCCATCTTTTAATGTTAGGAATTCACTGGTTAAAAAGTTATGTGTATGTAAATGTGAGTGATTTAAAGCGTCGTTAATATGTAGGTAAAGACGCTGCCATATTCTGTCTATCAGAAATCTTCGCTACCGACATCACCGCGTGCTTGTGCTACCAACTATCGGTTCCAGGTTGGTATTGAGTACATGCCAATATGGCAAAAACGCTTAAAATCGCTCAACTTTAAACACGGACAACTATCGGACTAGTGAATTCCTTACATTAAAACTTGGATGTTCGGCATGTTCTCGTTAGAATCTACATGTCTAAATTTAAAGAAGTTAAAAATTGATGAGACTGAGGTGAAGTTCATCTTCGTTTTTCCCGCGTGTCTGTTCAGTTGACGATTCGAGGCTGCGGGCTAACTTGTCTATCGGGCAGTCGTGATTTGTTTGTGAAGCCCACAGGTAGTGTGCTAACCGGTAGCGAAATAGAAACGTGTAGATAAAACGACGACGGTGGCAAGCATGAAAAAGTTTCGCAATCGAATTGTCTCGTGTAGGTTCGTATAAAAATGCATACAAGAAGACGGAAAACCGGCGGGATCGAAAGTTCATATAAAAAGATCGTCTCAACGAATCTCGATAAGTATAAAAGAATACGATCAGCGGCGTGAATTCCCATTTGGAAAGCGAGTGCGATTTGAATCAACGACACGGCTACTCGATTCGATTAAACGATTGGGTCGCATCGGAGCGAGCTCTCGGGCTCGCCGGCGCGGCGCGCGGCAGCTCGAATAACATCTAACGATAAGTTGAATTATCTTACAATCGTACAACGCCGGTTCTTTTCCCCCGCGCCGAGAACTCTATCGGAAACAGAGTCCCCGCTATAATTGTAGCTCACGAGGAGAGATTGAAACGGCGCGGCGGTTTCGCCAATTCCGATGGAATCTTCTTGCAGTGAATCTAGAGCGAGAACGAGAGGGAGCAGGTGCCCGAGTCTTTTACGCGAATGCGTGCCCTTTTTACAACCCGATCGAAAGTTGATGTATCGCCGTATAGCAGGGTGGGCACGGTAGGGGCCCCTCAAACTCCTGCTTCCCGCACCAACTTCACTTTCACGCAGAGCGCGCCTTCGTCGCGATGCGCGAGTAGTGATGCCAGATGAGGGGAACCATGGTGAGAGATGATGTACCCCCCCCCCTGATGACCAGACCAGTCTACGGCACCGGCGCCACGCCGTGGTCTACGATCTTAGTGGGGGACGTTGGAGTGTGCGCATGGTGCTGGAATAGGCTAGTGGAAGGTGAATAGAAGGAGAGTATTTGGCACACGTTTCGGTGCCATCTGGCATCACTGCATTACTGGTATCCAGATCGAGGAAATCGAGGGGAATACAGTTTACCCCTCTCTGATAATCAGATTAATACGTGACCAGTCTATACGGACTTACTGGGAGATGTTAGAGTATGCGCATGGTGCTGGAATGGGATAGTGGAAGACTGGCGGCACTGCGTCCTTTGTCCATGGTAACGAAGAATGCTAGTGGGGACATTGGGCGCTATGGTGGGGACGGTCTTGTCTCAATTGAGACAAAAATGCCCACCTCTGCCGTGTCTAGTTTCTTTCTAGACCCACCGCAAAAATTTTAGTCGAAATCGGTGGTGCGTCCACTGTCGCGATCCCTCCTCGCCAGTTCAAGTCGAAACTTCTTCAGCCTAAACGAGCTCGAGATAGAAGAAAGACGTGTAGGACAGATCGCGATGGGATCGTTGCAAAACTACTATCTCTTTGTCAGTTTTGTTTTCTGTTGTTGAAATTCGAGAGATTACAGATTATCGATCGCAACAGACGCTATAGTCCGGTTGAACAGAACTCTGTACAAAATTGTAAATCCACGCAGACTTCCGTGGTTCTGTCGTGAATCTGAAGGGTTGATGTCTCCACGATCGATCCTACCGTCTTTTTGCATTCGGATCCGCGCGCGGAGAAAACGCAGCTCGGAATCCGCTGCGTTTTCTGCGCATTCGTTCGGCAAGTTTAGTAGGACGAATCTTATAATCGGCTACTGTATCGATCTCCATAGAAGAGCGTGATCGCCTCGACACTGCTATTGTCTTCTTAAATCCATGAACCGAGATACATACAACATGCATTTCTATCTAACGCGACTAATGTTCAACGAGAACCGTTCCCTTCCGGACGAGGATCATCGTTTGCTGGAGGAACGGGCGATCAACTCTTTCAGCCCTGCGACGTTTACCCATCACAGACGAAACTCCGGCCCCGCTCCGTCTTTTACTATTTTCTTTACTATTTTCCTCTTCTGTTCATCGTTCTCTGAACTCTCCATCTTCCTAACGGTAATCAGGGGCGGATTCAGCGGTCTGGGGGGCCCCGTTCTTGTAGCAGAAAATGTTTAGCTTGGAAAATTGTGCAACAGCCCTGGCTACCGTTAACAGGTATCTTTGCTAAAAAAGAAGGTCAATCATCGCTGAATGTATAATGTAACTTTATCAGAGATTTTTTTGAAACTTGTTTTTAGGGAGGCCCGAAATTTTGACCGCTTTGGACCCCCGGTTGCCGCCACTGAGTCGGTAATCATTGCGCTGATATGTGTGTCGCTCCACGACAATAGCGTCCCTGTTCTGAGACTGCGGAATCGCGGGACGAAGGAAAGGTGTCGACATTGTTACTCGCGGGAAATTATCCTGGACGATGTATACAGAGTAGGGCGTAATAAACAGTTCAGCCGAATAACTCGCATGCTTTTCAAGGTAGAAGAAACTGCATCAAACTAACTTTGCATAGGTGGAGGGGCGTCGAGGAGATACGAAGGTCAATTCTGTTTTTTTTAAATGGAACGGTATACAAGGTCATACAAAGTCAACTGCAATAGAAAATAAATTGTCTGAAAGCACTCTTCGAACACTTCGACGATTTACATATAACATTGAACACGGATACATAGTACATAGTCTAAACCGTGACAATACTGATCGCGCACTATCTGATGAGTTTCATTTGCATCTATGACAGAGCAAGATCTTTATCAAGCTTGTTCTTCCATGTAAACTTTGGTTATTGGTTTTCCGCGGTACGAATAGAAATTTACAGGTGCCAGAATATTACAAAACCGTACTCTAATCCAGGCCTGGCCAACCCAAATGGTTTCACGGGCCATTTTGATGACGCGTAACGTTACAGCGGGCCGCACTTTAGGTAAACATGCTTTTAAAGAATCTTATACAAATACAAAATGAATAAAACTTTATTGTTATACGTCGCATTATAACAATGCGCATGCAAATTTTCATTAACTTAATATTTTTGTATACATACAACGAGAAAGAAAAGTTTCACTAGAAATATAAAATCGCCCAGCGGGCCACACAATTTAACGTTGTGGGCCGCGTGTTGGCCAGGCCTGCTCTAATCGATAGTCGAACTACTAATAATATTTCTGAATACTTTTGTTTATGTTCTGTGACCTTTATCAATAATCACAAGAGCTGTATGTCAACAACCAGAGGAGTATACGAGTGCTTTCAGACAATTTATTTTTTATTTAGGTCATTGTATTCGTCTTAAAATACTGTGCCAGAATGTAAATAAATAACTATATCGTTCCATTTAAAAAACCAGAGTTGACCTTCATATGTCCTTAACGTCTCCACTTATAAAAAAATTAGTAACATTAGGTTATGAGCATCTCGATACCAAGTAACTTTGGTTGAATGCAATTTCTTCTATCTTGAAAAACATGCGAGTTATCAAGGTGACCTGTTTATAACGCCCCATCCTGTATACAGGGTGAGTCGCCTGACAATAAGATTTTTAAAACACAGCGTAATCGCTGCAAAGATTTTGTTGGTATCTGTGTGAGCATCATTTTACCATTCAACTTTGTCCACAAGACATTTAGTGTATTTTTGAAAACGACAAAAATATTTGAGGTACAAACGTTAGGTGACTCACTCTGTATATCGTACAATAAAGCCGCAGTATCCTTTTCAGTTGTTCAAAAATAATATATTTGCAGACTGAAAATATTATAAATAATTCAACACATATTGTATCTTCTTTTCCCATTTACGATTCCTTCGCGATGTATGTGCATAATATTTTATCTGAACACAATGGTATCGTAAAAAATGTCGTTTCGAAAAACGCTGCGGATTTATGATACAGTGCGTTTATTTACAGCGTACGTAAATCGAGAAATTATTCGAATGTAATAATACATTCGCTACCAACAAAATTCAATCTTTCGAAACTGTCGACCCACCGAGCACTGAAAGTTATTGGGATGTATGTAGTACTATGTAAGTGTGACAAGATCGAAGTTATTTTGATTCTACAGGTCGTCACATAAATTTACTTCCTTGAAGGAGGTGGTTTTTGAGGTCATGTAAAGTAACTTTTTCCATTGCAAAAATCTTCTCCCCCAGATAGCACAACGACGTCTTAAAGACGTTCGTTTAGGAAATACAGTAATTTTTCGATCGGAGTCCCAACACCCGTGTGTTGAACGGACTTGGGTAGCGTAGAGAGGCTATTTTTTTATGACTCCGTCGACCGCGCCGAGACTTCAAACGACGAGCCGAACATAGAGAAGGACAGAATGAAATAGGATCGTGTGGCCGAAGCGTGTCGCTGTCGCCGGCACAGTTTAAAGGCCCGTGCGTCATCACAATGAAACACCAAAATCTTAGCTTCTTTATTTTCTATGATATCATTATGGAACTTTCACCAACATATTCGTGGCATTTTTCTAATGCAAAATGATACCAAATACGATACAATTGGGCCAATATTTAGTAGTTTAATCGACGATGAAAGTTTCGAACGCAACGAAGAACAGCGACAACGCGGGCCTTTGAACTGTGCCGGCGACGGCTACTGTTCGCGTCTCTTTCTCTTCAATACGCTCTTCTTCGTTGCGTTCGAAACTTTAATCTTCGATTAAACCACTAAATATTGGCCTAATTATATCGTTCTTGGTACCAGTTTAATCAGCGAAACGCCAGGAATAAGCTAGTTAAAGTCCCATAAACCGATCATTAAAATTAAGAAGTTTGAGACTTCGATTCAGTCGAGTCAATGTGTGGTGTTCACACCGATATACCCGAGCCGAGATCAAACATCGCCGCCCTACGGCGCGGCGCAGCGTTGGCCGGCAGTGGAGTGAGTAGGCACTGGACTACGGTTAGATAGGCGACCCAGGACTCCGATTGAAAAATTACTGTACTACGGGAGCTACGACAAGAGCTTTGCAGTCGCATACATTACCGGATCACTGTGAACACTATGATCGATCGAACCAATGGTAGCGAACGCGTTAAGATCGACGGGTTTCGAAACTAGAAAGAATCGAGTCGCGTTTGAATTGCCCAACGATTCGGGGCTGATAGAGTGGATCCGCAATGACTTGAACACCGCGAAATCGCAATTCGATTCTGCATGGGAAATGAGACACGACTATTGTGGGTACACACGGTTTAGTTGAGCTCCGAGTACGTTTGTGTACACTCGAGGGATCGTTCCGCCGAGGAGGAAAAATGGTATCGCGATAACGGCAACGGAAAGAACTGGGACGACACGAGATCTACGTGATTCCGGACGAGACGAAACGAGACGGGACGAAACGAAACAGCATGCACTGTCCAACAGAATCGGTCCCAGTGGAACGACGTTATCCCGAGAAACAGGAATTCGCGACGAGCTCGAGCAGCCGGAGCGCGGATCTTCGAGTTTCCTTTCTGTACTTCGGAACGAGAGACGCAGAGAGGGAGAGAGATAGATAGATACATAGATAGAGAGACAGAGGGGGGGGAGAGAAACAGAGAGAGAGAGAGAGAGAGAGAGAGAGAGAGAGAGAGAGAGAGGAAGAGGAAGAGAGAGAGTGAAAGAAAGTCGGTAGACGTCGCCAGCATCGTGATTCCACGGCTGGTTCGCGTTTCTCGTTCGTTCGTCGGACAACCGAACCGAGATTCCTATTACGATTGCGTCGGAGACTCGGGCCGATCTCGTGGATTGGACACGAGACGCGGGATCGTTAGCTGCGTCGGCAATTAAGAGTTTTCTTTCGCGATCAAAAGCGGACTCGAGGATCCTGGTATCGGCTACGTCGTTAAACGAGTCTGTCGCTTCGTAACAGATGCTTCCGCGCTGAATCCTTCTCTTCTTTCTTCCTTTGCGAGGAGAACTTCCTTTTCGAACGCGAGCAAGATCAACGTTTCGAGACAGCCGACAGACTCTTTTAGTCGATCCGACTCCATTGGATCCGGGAGAATGAACCTTGGAACCTTGTCTAATGATCTTTGTACCCGATCGGAAACACCAGTCTGCAGATTTGCCTAGCCAGCTAACGATCTTCCCCAGACTCGGGCATGCCTGAACCGATGCTCGTGCGGGCCAAGAGCAAAGCGCGGAGCAATTATTGTTGTCTCGCGATCCCTACCACTCGACTTGACCCCTCGACTCGGGCCCCTCGCGTGGCCCGCCAGCCCCAGAAACAGCTCCTGCCCGCGAGAGCCCTGCTCTCTGGCATGCCTGCTCTATCTGGGAACCTCGAGAACCGTCGTCGCTTGGCGATCACAACTACCACGTGCCGAAGAGAACGGTCGTGTACAGGACACCTATCAGTGTCAACAAGCTGGTCAGGTTGAAGGACGCCCCCCTCCGTGCCGCGTTGTTCATACAGGTCTCCCGAATGCTGGAAATTTTCAAGCCCCGTCGGTTCAGGAGGTTGTGGACGCCTCGTTTGTCGCTCTTCTGCAGGATGTGCTCCCGCGCTAACAGCAGAGAGTAGAGCTGATTATCCGGCCGTCCCGAGCAGAAAGTTAGCACCATGTCCGAGGACACCGCCTTCATCACGTGCACAGTCCCGGTGAACTGCTGATACTTCCCCTCCCCGATGCTCGCCAGCGTTCCTGTCAACGATATCAACGATTCAATGCTTCAACCAAATCACTCACTTGTTAGCAGACTTGTGCTAATTTAAATACATCGTAATTCAGTTACATTGTATTTTATACATATACATATAAGATATTAAGATATTAAGATATTTCAATGTCTTCAGATAAATCGTCCACCCTGTATAAACGTTCTTCGCTACGAATAATAATAATGACGAAAATCGAGGTGGTAATATCTGGTGAACCACCCTGTAGAACCTCGGTGTATTAACCCTTCAGGTATTACAACACATTTGACGGGCCATGTCGGCACTATTAAGCATAAACATCTACAGTTTATCGAAGACGCGGAGTGAAGTGTATGTATGGTTGATTTCAACGTATCGAAGCGGCGCGGCGCAGCGCGGCAGCTGTTAACGGGAAAAGTGAATTTCCGCAATCGCGGCGCGCCTCGTCGAGTTCCACGTTCGAACAACGATGCAAAACGCAGTTTCGGAATATTTGGAGGTTCCGTGCCGAACTATGAAAATTCCGTTTCGCTGGTGAAGCACGAGCGGCATTCGTCGTCGAGCGTATCGTGACAATTTGGAAGGGCGACGCTGCGCGATTCAGGTCGAATCACGGCGGAAATCAGCGAATCGGGGCTCTGATTATTGTCTGCGAGGCGGCTGGGAATGGCAGCGTGTCTCCCGTTGGAAATCTGTCGCATTACGCGCCATTATGTCGTTGACGATGTACTTACCGCGCTGATTAGGAATACGCGGAGACGGAATTATGGTGCGACACGTGCAGTTTACCGCGTGCGAGGGGGGCTCGTCGCGTCGCACGGTGGCTCCGTATCGAAGATTTTAGGGACATTTGACCAAAATGTCGACTTTTCGAAATTGACAACTAATCACTCTGGATTGCTTTGTAAGAGGCTACAGACCTCAAAAATGAAAATATTCATGAAATTGAAGGGTCAATTTTACTTTACCGGACTCAAAATTTGTGCTTTCTCCTATAAACTGTAATGTATTTGGTATGTAATCCGGCGATGGCGTACTATCGTGCGTCACGCGATGTGGCGGTTAATATAAAAATTGTTTTTTCTCCTAGACGCAGTTTTTTTTTAAATTTGTTGTTTTGTGCTATTGCACAAAATATTTTTTGCATTGCCGTCCAGTTCTGAGCTATGTTTAAAGTTTCAAGTCTCTAGCTCAGCGGGAAGTGGTTTAAAATTCGATTACAAGATTTGACGCATAGAACAACAACAACAACGACAACTCGGCAAGCTAATATAAGCGTGGTAAAAAGAGGCATAAACGAGGTTTTTCATTTGTTTTTTTGAGAACTCGATAGTGGTACTGTCGGCGCTTACGCGAGCGGAACGTTACGATATTAGATCGGAAAATGAATGTCACGCGTCTAGTACGTGCCAATCGCAATAACGTCGATGGGTCGCGTACCGTCGCAATATTACAGCGCCGTCCATTAAACCCGTTTCTCTGTGTAAATGGGCACTAGCTCGGGGCGTTATTGACGTTTAATCGCATGAAATTAATTGTATCCAGTCCGCGAGAACGCGCGAAATACTGATCAAGAGGCAACGTTTTCGTGTCCCCACTCTGCTGGCCCGGTCATCCAATCGTTTAACTATGCACGTATTCCGTTGACTTTTGCCCGGCCGTTGTAATCGGTCTGTAATTTATCCCTTTACTTCGCTCTGTTCAACCGCCCTAATTGAAATCGCATGTGTCCCGCGACGTACAAATAACGAGACCATTGAAAGAATCGACTGTGGCGTGTTGCTCGGTCGCGTAGTAATAGCGAAGCACGAGGCCGACGCGACGTCCTGGTTCGTTCGTTTAACGACGAACCAGCGATTTCCGTGTTACTCGGCGAACGATACACCGCTGTTCACATCACGGTGCTTTATACAGGTGTTCCGACTAAGCACCTCTGTAACGTTGACATTTTGTCATAGTAAATTGAAATTCTACTACTATTATACTTTTTCTCTGAATTGTCTTTTGAATGAATCGTTCTAGAAATGGGTTAAATAAATGGGCACTTGAAATAAATATTACGTAGGGCTAAATAATGGATATAATAAATAGGGTACGAATAATGACTACGTAGGGCCCCAAAGTACATTAGCGAGACGTGATCAGACAGAAGCCGGACTCTTGCAATCCACGTGTACGTATACAGTGTCTAACAGTATGTGAGTGTGCCACCACACTCTCGCTCGACCAAGGTCAAATCCGAACCTGTATCCTTAAACTTTTGTTTGTTCCAAATGGGACTCCCTGTACAACAAATG